>CM073123.1:45303294-45805794 GCA_037039145.1 Fundulus diaphanus | reverse complement strand
CCTCCCCAGCACGCTCTCGCCATCTCTCCTGGGACGGGGAGGGCTCTCTGTCACGTGTGTGCGATGATCCTTCTCTGGAAGATCTGAGGGAAAAAAATATATACATATATCATTTTTGAAAGGCAACCTTGGTAAGGAGAAGCAAAGATCCCTTTTGTTTCAAAACAAATATAAGGCCTGAGTAGCAAAGTACTGCAATGGATTTTATGCGACAGGCCAACACAGACCTGGACATAAGTTAGCTGGAGGGAACGTGATTCTTGGTTGAAAGTTGAAAAGTCTGATAAGCTGCCCTGAGTCAATACTTCTGTTCCAACTACAGCTGAACGTCTTTCAGGGTTTATCTCCGCCAGCTTTGCACATCAATGTATTTATGGGGATTTTATGTGAAAGAGCAACACAATTAGGAAGTGTAAAAAAAAAAAGGTTTTCAGATTTTTGTTCAATAAAATTTTAACGGGTGTGTCGTACTTTGGTGTTCAGCACCTCAGACAATTACTTTCATTTCATTTAAAACCGCAAGTTGATGAAGTTTGCTGCCAAATAGCTGCAGCTCACGCAGATTCAGTGGTGGAGGGTGTGTGATGACCAGGTCTCGAGACTTGCCACATATTCGCAAGTGTGTTAAGGTCTGTACTAGAGAGTGACACGGGAGTGGATTTTCACTCCTGTCCCATCCCACTCCCACAGAAAAAAAAATTGTGTCCCGTCCCAATCCCGGTTCAGAGTAGAAAAAAAGTCCTGTCCCATCCCACTCCTGGTAAAATTACTCCCACTCCCATCCCGCTCCCATTCCGAATGACTCCCGCTCCTGCACCACTGCCATTCTTGTTGTCTTCATTAAGTTTTCTGGCAATACATTAAACCTGAATGTCTATGAAGGGTCAGTTAAGTTCCTATTTTAGCTATAGTAAAGGCCAGTTAAAGTAAAAGGAATAATAATAAATAAATAATAAATAAATAATAAAAGTAACAAACAAGGAAACAGACCATGCCTATCTTAGTTGAATAAACAAAATGGACAATGTTGCCTTTTACTAATTCATTAAGTAATTGTTTCACATGAACAATGAAGTTACTTTTATGTTTCAAATTGCTGAAACTAAAGAATAATGCACCTAGCAAGAGATCTATACTCAATTAAGAAAAAAGTGCATAAAGGCATTACTTTCACAATATAGATGATGTACCTCAATGGTTCAAAAACTCAGTTTTGTAAAAGAAAAAGTTGAATATCATTCAAGCATATTAGTATTTTTCCGTTTGCAATAAAATATCCATAAACTAATTAGTGTTTACTATCAGAACCAATAGTTTCATCGAACATTAAACACATTCTTGGACAGACCTCTCAACTTTTATCAAAAGTTAGGAGTGAGATTATGTTAATTTTCGGGGGTGGTGCGGAGCTGGAGGCGGAGCTAACTGGACCCAGGAAAAGCCGGTCCATACAGCTCCGTCCCATTTTTACCAGACATAGAAGTAGACATGTTTTACTTTTGTTAAAAAGTGAAAGAGAAGTGTTAACACGTTGTTCAGTTAGTGGGTTAAAACAGAAAAAACACAACTGTTCAAATAATACTAAATAAAATAATAAAGTAGTTTTAAGTTATTGGCCATATTATTACAGTGTTGCACATTGGAAAATGAGTCGAGGAAACACGTTTTACAAGCAGGGTACTGAGTGTTAACACCGTCCCATTCAACTCTCGTCACGTTTGTTAATATTTGCAACTTTACAGTCGCTCTGTGAGTTTAATAGATAAGTCCTTACTTCTGACTTTGCGTTGCAAATCCAACTTTTCCAGGTTGAGTTCGCCACTAGCGGTTCATTATGGAGCGCTCCATAGTTGATCCCCCCCATTCTGTTTTTGAGCGCTGGCGGAAAAAATAGACCGGAAGCACTATTGGCTTCTGGGTCATGTAGTTCTTTTGACTTGCATTATAGTTTAGATTTCTTGGAAAAAAAACTACAAAATGGCGGCGGCGATCCTACATTTTTGATTTTCTATTTTATTTAATTTTTTAGCATCAATCCTAGTTTATTGTACCAGCTATTGGTTTACTCCCGCTCCCGTCTGCTCCCGTTGATATTTAATCCTGTACCGTCCCAATCACGTGATATTTACTAATGTTGACTCCCATCCCGCAGGATTCCCGCGGGAATCACGTGACCCGCGGGATTCCCGAAAAAATGTCAGCCTCTAGTCTGTACCTTAACTGGGTCATCCTAACAAATGAATTTGCTTTGATCCAAACCCTTTTAGCTCTGGTTGTATGTTTACCGCTGTTGTCCTGCCGGTTTTAGATTTCTTCTTGCTGCGACACATCTCATTCAAACGGCTGGATTACCTCCTCTGCATGTTGAACTATTCATTCGAGTCAGGCGTGTTGAACCAGAGAGGAAACTGGAGCTGGAGGACTGACTTTGGACACAACTCTAGCAGATTTTTTCAATAATTGCTCTGTATCTAGCTCCCTCTGTCTTTGCCGCCCCTTCTGAAGAAAAGCATTGCCACAGCATGAAGCTACCGCTTTATGTGGAGTTGTCTGTGTGCTGCTGCCATTCTTGGCCAGGTTTCTCTTGAAACATATTTTTATCTCCATGAGATCTACCCAGATAAATAAAGGTTACATACATACATACATACCACCACGCTTTAGATTGAAGATGGTGTTTATCTGTAGGCTTACAAAGTATACTTCTGGTTCAACCGAGCAGTGCTGCTTCTTCTGATTTTACGATGCAAACTGCAAACAGAACTTCTTTTGCAGCTCTCAATGTTTTTAAATAAGCGCATCATTTTAATTCTTCTTCCCTGTTATGTGCCATTTTGTGTTAATCACATTAAATCCCTTTTAAAAAGACACTAGTTTACGGTTGCAGCACAACAATGTAAGTTCAAAGGTATGAATACATAGTTATCTGTTTGCGTGTTTATAACAGGAAGTGATGTCAGAGGAGAGAGGCCAGAAGTTGGTAGATTTCAACTCTTCGAGGTAGGGGTGGGCGGTATATCAAATATACGAGATGCATCACGAGTTTTCCCCACACAATGGTTAAAAAAAGTTAAAAGATCATCGAGGACAAACAGTCATGGCAATATTAAGCTGCTGCATCTAATTCACTGAGTTTTGATGCGACTGTTCTTGTTCAGGGAATTTGCAGCCGACTTCGAGCCGTTTCAAACTCTAACTTTTTGTGGTTTGCTTAAAATTCACAGCACATGATAACGGGAATGGTTTTGAGATGCTCCGCTACCTGGTGGTGCCGTTCCTAGTCAGTCGTTTCTATCTCCACTTTTGTTTTTGTAACTTGAGGTTGTCAAGTTTTATTTTACAATTTATGTCTTAAGCACAAAAGAGCACTGTTTCAATTTCACTTTTATTTTGTCCTGTAAATTCTTGCTTGGGGTAATTTTTGGTTGCTGGGATCTTGTTAGTTAAGAAGTCGTGTTGACAGAAAGACATCCTGTGGCAGTATTGTAATTTGTGAAAGGCTTTTATGTGCAACTAATTGTTTTTAACACATCGTGATTTATATCGTTTATGGTGATTTAGCCCAGACATTTTGCCAATCCCTACTTTGAGGTCACCCAACCTTGTTAGTTAATTGACCTGATAAAACATGTCGAAGTGTATCATTCTACTCCAATAAGGATGAAGAGAAGTGATAAATAATATCTACACCTCTTCTTTTTGTGCCTGTGAGAGTGGGAGTGTGAGCGATGTCTCTCCTTGTGTCGATGCTTCCTGTCTCGCTCTCTATCCCGGTTGGGTCCGTCTTCTCTGGGTCGAGAGGAGCGGTGCCGTCTTGAACGATGGGATGATGAACTTCCTCCGTCCCTGGTTTAATCATTGGGGGGGGAAAAAAACTGTATTGTAGTGGTAAACACAGGATGTAGGGACAGCAGCATTGTGTTGCAGATTGTAAGAGCTTTGTGGGTGCTTTAGTGAGGGAGGCAAATACGGGTTAAAATTTTATATCTTCTGGCAATTTCTCCATAAAAGAGCAAATCCTAAAATACAAACAGAAAAAAAGTCACTGAAGAATACCTGTATCGGTCTCCGCTTCTGGATCTGGATCTGAGAAAATGAGAGAAATGATCCATCACATCTGTGAATGAAAGAATGAATGTGAAGCATTTCACTGTGCGGCTCAATTCCCACCTTCTCCGCTCCCTTTGTCGTTCCCTCTCCCACTCTCGTTGTTTCTCCCTCTCTCTTTCCTGCTCCATCTCCCACTGTCGCTCTCTTTCATCCTCCTTTTCACGGTCCTCTCGTCTTCTCGTGCGCATCTTTTCTTGTTTTTCTACGACGGCTTTCTGGATGAGAAAGTAAAAGTTAGCCGAGCTATGGCCTACGGAAGGACAAAGTCCAAATTTATGCATAATGCGTCAATGACTGCAGGTATCAGTGGCAGACGTCACATTAATGGCATCCTTACCCTCAGCTTTTCAAGCTTCTCGCGGATTTCAATGAAACCAAGGTGAAGTTTGCCTCCGAAGTGGTCCGCCAGGCGACGGTCGTTATCGTGGAGACCCAAGTAAGCTGAACACACCTCACACACTCGAAGTTTCTGCTGCTGAAAGCTGGAAGCTGGCATTGAGTTTCTGTAAACGTCCTTTATTACCAAACAAACCAAAATATGTTTAGGAAAGAGGAAGGCGTTGAAGTGAACAGTTATTCCGTTATTTCATTCTGAAGGCAGTTTAACTAAAACTCGGATGTTAAACGTCGTGTTTGTAACGCAGCCTCATCTAAAACCTGAGGAGCCTCACAAAGCAAGAGAAGGACAACGTTTCTGACCTCTGCTTCTTTCTTCAAGGCTCGGGTTTTCTCCACCTTCTCCAGCACCTGCTGGGCCTCATCTACGTTCCCTTCGCCCCCCAGCTGCTCAGCTTTTGCCAGAAGCTTCCCGATCTCTTCGTTTAACTCGTGGACTCGCTCGGCCTTTTCAGGGCAGGGAGGACGGAGACAAAAAGATGCAAGAAGAAAGAAACGGGGTTATTTACATTCGCTGCTTTCCTTTGGAGCGCTTTAGTTCAACCAAACCGAACGTCTGTCACCTTTGCGGCCACTTCAGCGCTGATCTCGTCCTGAGTCTCCGCTAGTCTCTTCTTGGCTACCTCAGTTCGGCGATCACAGTCAGCGATGAAAGACTGAAGGTGTTCTGCAGCCTGGAACCGTTCAGGAACAGCATGTTTCAGCCTTCTTAAGGACGTAAAATGTTTTCTTTGAAAGTGAAACCGTTTAACCTGTTGCTGGTAGTGTTTGGATCTAAGCAGTCTGCTGGACTACTTTAGGTCGTCTGAAGGACCATAATGGGAGGAGGAGAAGAGGCAAAGCAGCAAAAAGCAATGAGAAGTTTAATTTAGGGAAGTAGTCTATTGATATTAACAGCCAGAAAAGCTGAACTACAAAAGGAAAGAGAAAAAAAAAAGCCTTTCTCACTGTGATCATTCAGAAAATGATTCCATTAGAGAACCAGAAGTACACAAAATAAACGACACAGAGCAGGATTGCGTAACGTCTGTGTTTCAACAATGATAACTAGTGAATTTTAACATAATACCCAAGGACAGTTTTTAACTGAACATTTTGGGGCCCTGAAACGCTGACGTTTGATGCTTTTGAGCTACGCACCAAGGATGAGACTGATTCGGTTAGATATCAGGGCGCAAAAGATTCTTAGTGGATAAAATATTACATTTTAAACAGTATTTCACACCATGTTTAACTTACACCAGGGGTCTCTTACTCCAGTCCTCGAGGTTCGCCGCCCTGCCACTTTAATGCGCGTCTCTGCTTAAACACACCCGAGTCAAATGATCCGGTCATTAGCAGAACTCGACTGTAGACTGAGGAGCTCATTCAGACATTGGATGAAGGAGTTTTGGACCAGGGACTCGTCCAAAGGTGGCAGGACACCAGAACTTGAGGACTGGAGTTTATTTAAACTAAATAAAATGTTGAAAAGGAGTTCAGAGCAACTAAAGCTGTTGGGCAAAAGAAGAATTTGGTCTAGAAAATGGTCAAATCAAAGTTTAAAACTGTCATTTTAATCAAAATTACTTTGTCTATATTTTTCACAGATACCTCTCCAGCAGCAGAAAAATAAGAAGTTCCTTTTAGCGAGGGTCCACTCACTTTTGAATGCAGCTTCTAGGAGACAGACCTAAGAACCACGTGAGTATTTCTTAAAGATTTTTCTGTTTTATGCAAACGGCCTAAAACCCCGACTTATTCAGGGGTCTGGACCCGCCGTCTCTGGACGCGGCTCTGTAGACCCTCCACAGCAGCTCTTAATAATATTGGCTAAATGATAAATACGGAGCAACGTTTTTAAATATAAAAATAAGAACAGTGTCTTCTTTCTTGTCCTTCTTGAAATTAGTATTTGACCTTGATTTGAGCAGGCGAGTTTAAATGATCTGCCAAAGGAATATGATTTTTGTACTTAAAATAAATAATTTATCTCAAGTTCAGTATGTCTAATTATCTCATTTTAGGGGTCAAAACACTCATTCTATTGGTAGATAATCTGTATTTACCTGCTCAAATCAAGGACAAATACACTCATTTCAAGACTATTTTAATTTTAGTTCCCTTTTTGCAGCTCTAAAGAAATGCACACAGGAACAAAACAGCAGCCTTTACTGCACTGTGTAAACTAGAACTAACTAAGCAGGAGAAAAGAACCGGTTGCCTTGGTAGACATATTTGTCAGAACTGAGCGACTGCAGTTAGGAGACTTACATCGAGCTCAAAGAAGTACTCATTCTCCTTGGAGCCGATCTCATAATCTGCTCGAAGAGCCAAATCGTGTACTTTGGCACATTCTCCCAGGTCCATTCTCTAAAGAATTAAAAAAAAGATAAAAGAACACTTTTTACATAATTTCCCAACTGAGTCAGACAATTAAAAAAAAGGAATATATTCATACAGGTTAGTACTGACAGTGCAGAGGAGTTAGTTTTAACCCCAACCTTAGATGACCTGCTGAATGTCAACGTATAACCAAGTCTGGGACAAGAAGGCAGAAATGTTCTTCTGTCATTTAGAATCTGAAATTTACTAATATTACTGAAAATAGTAAGAATTACCAACAGTCTAATGGGTAAGGCACACAAAAAAATGGAGGCGTTTAAATATTTTTCAGCATTCATCTGGTTATCATTAACCTACAGCTCGCCATGAACCCAGATCCCCACAGACTGGGGAGCAGAGAGCCAGCTGTCGTTTAGGGTCTAGTAGTTGTCTGACTGACACGAGGAGCAAATGTGCCACCTTTTCAGTTAAGATACGGCAGCATCCGTGACGGGACGTCTCACACCAACTATACGCCAAATTCATTCCAGCCAGGTAGACGCTTCATAACACTTTAACAACTCAGGATTTACATCATACGTAAGGAGTGGTTGCACAACAAGAAGAATTCTTTAGGTTTGAGCAGGAATCAACCCATCTTTTTTTTTTTAATAAGAGTCAACTGGTCCGAACGTGGATCAAAATATATTAAGATGTCTGTAAAAATATACTTGACAACAAAGAAATGACTGATTTGCAAAGGGTTTCAGCACACAGGTATGCAAACTGGTATAAAGTGGCTAGGAGGCAAGCTCAAAAGAGATTGCTGAGATATTAGGAAAGGGGCAAATGCCGACTGAACTTTTCAGCCAGCCATTATGTTGGCCTTTCCATCAGTGGGAACCGTTTATTTTCTACTTCTATTGTTTTAAATGACTTCCATGACTTTACCAGAATGTTTGCAATGACGCCACAAAAAGCTCTCCTTCCATTTAGGAAGACAATGGATGGCGACACATGCAGGAATATCGGAGAAAGTATGGTAAACGGTTATTAAGGCAGGTTAATATTGTGTTTTAAAAGAAAATGTAAACAACGGAAAAGAATCGCAAACTACAAATTTGTATTTTTATTTGAAAGTAATTATTACCAGCTATGAGGTTTTAGTTAAAAACTTGCATCTTGCCTGTGGGACAAACTGCAGTCAGCCTGAATTCTACAATCTGACAGTAACTAGATGTTTTTGCACAGATAATATTTGCTAAGACATTATCATTTTGAGACAGACTGGAATGTGAAAATAAGACACCCAGCTCATGATTGCATCGGTGCTATTGGTAGGCTTAGACCTTGATCTAGCCCAAGAACCTGCCTAGTGGTGTCAAAAAAAAAATTCCTACAATAAAACACTCTTCCTCAAGGAAAAGCGACGGCAACAGAGGCTAACCTGACACAACACGAGATGAACAGCCAGAGATCTGGTCCGTTGAGTCACACAAACCCTTCTATTCTTTTTATGACAACCCGATCATCTTCAACCGCATAATTCCTGTTTGCTCTTCCCAATTTGTAACTGTGACCGTTAAAGGGCAAACTATTCATCTCAACTCTTTGTCTCTAATTGTCATGGTTTACAACAGCTCGGGAACTTCATTTTGGGTCAGGAAAAACGCTTTGTGGCGCCCGCTACACTGACCGTCCCAGATTATCACGGCTCCGCAGGTCATCCTGAGTGGTGGACAGGAAAGTGGGCATTTCAAACGGGTTCCAGCCCATGTATTGCTTCTCTCTGCTAAACGTGACCACTCTGCTCTGGCCTTATAATCTCTGAATGGCCCAGGAGATCTGCCTGTCTTGATGATACTTACGGTGCCTGATAGGATGTCATGAGGACACGAATCCAAGAGGTGGCTTTTACAGACTCGATCATCTGTAAATTTGATCCTCTGCCTCATGGAGTCTCCTGCAACAGAGGGAAAGCAAAGCAGACGTCACCTTTAAAGCTTTGGGTTGTTCGTCAACTCGTTTTATAAAACATCCCGCGCCACCTTAAAAAAAGGTGCGATTTCAGTAATGTAAATCTAATCACAACGTCAGTCGTTTCATTGTGGCTGCTTATCTCTAAACAGGACACCTAAAGTTAACAACAAGGGGAGTCCAATAAAGTTAAAAAACACTTGAGTTGTGATACCTATATAGAAAACGGCGCGTCCAATATGGCGTAGTTAAAATGTACTTTCTCGCTGAGGTCTAAGTTTTTAGCTGGCTCTGGAAAGTGGACTACAACAGGTTGCTAAGCAGTTAGCTGTCCTCATGTTAGCCGGGCTGCGCGAGAAGCACGCCTCGCCGTCACTGACAGCGTAGCTTCGCGGCTAATGCTAACGCCAGCCGCTGAGCGCCTCCAGGTTGTTCCCCTGGGCTCTGAAACGCGGCGAGTCCCGCTTACCATCTCTGGCCGTCCCCATGAGCTGGTCCAGCATCGCTCGCATCTGCGCCTGGGCCGACATGTTGGCTCTAACGTTGCGTGAGTCGGTCCGTCCTCGCCAGCAGCAGCGCTCCTCTCACTGGCAGCCAGCCTCTTCAGCTGCAGGCCTCTCCGCTGGCTTTTTCTTTACAATAGCGCAGACAACTTTTCCCCCACGCAGGAACGGCCCGAGCCCCCGCGAAGCCACAGTTTCTTCGGTTCACTGAATGTCGCGGTACTTTTGGAGGCTAAATGTAGCTTTGTGAAGGTGGAGGGCTTCGGGACCGCTGAGCAAGTGCAGCGGCTGTTTAGAAACTGCTGGAGTCCATTAGTCGGCTAAGACTCGTGTGGCGAGTTGAGAGACAGCGGTGAGTGAATGCAGTCAGGGCGTTTGATCAACTAACTACATATGTATTAAAGGAAACCCAACTTGTGCTGTTGACATAGTAGCTAAACGTGTTCCTAGCCAGTCAGCCAGAAGTTGTCAAGTTTGTTCAACGTCCTCTCTCTTCCGCCTTCCCAGTTCCTCTTTGCGCGCGCCACCGGAAAGCGCGCTCTGTGATTCATCGGCATTGAGGAAGTGCCGCGCTTAACCAGGCGTACTAAATTAGTGACATTTATTTTTATTTTAATATCAGAATACACATCATCAGATATAGCAGGGAATCTTTACAGCTTTAACTGTTGATAATTAGATGTTTATTATATGGAGTAGAATGCACAATTTCCTAAACTTCCCTCGTTTTTTTCAGGGTGGATTTGTACTTGCGGAAACTTTGTGTGGCGTCATGTAAAAGAAAAAAGAATATTATTGAAAATCTTTCATTAAATTCAAAATGTGTAACTCATTGGTGTATTACACACAAAGTAATATGTACACATCCATAAATTAGAATATGTGTTTCGCCGAGGCATGTTTGTCAGATTAAGTGCTTTTTGATAATATCAACCTTTAACCAGATAATAAACATACTTTTCATGAAGCCCGCATTTCTTCATTAAAAATGTCTTTTACTGGTCTGATGTAATATTCTAATCTTAAATGTGGTATTTGGGTAGTTGACAGAGAAGAGACAAAATAGGTATGCTTTATCAATCGAGGACATCTACTAACAATGCAATAATAAATTATTTTTTCAAATCCTTTTCCCTCCACAAACACACTTCCTGTTCTTAACTCCTTCACAATAACAGCCTATTCTGGTGTGAAAAACATGTCTATCACAGAGTTTTCTATTAGCAGAATAATAATCATAACTGGAAAAAAAGGCTTTTAAACATCAGTTTGTGTAATTAATATAGAACTTATACAGATAGTCAGAGACAACATGTAAACAAACATAAGGGTGATACCGTGGGGGCTAGTAGGCAATGTATTAATCTTCTAGTGGGCTCCTAAATCAAATTGTGAAGACTGCTGTCTTGATAGTAATCCAGCAGATACATAAGGTCAGTTCTAAAGAACATAGTTACTGAGCATATTAAAGGAAAGTTGAATGGCAGAAGTGGGTGGTAGATAATGCTGCCTGTAATGATGATGTGTACGCTGGGAACCCGGTATTCTAACCGGACACTGAGGCTGCGTTTAAAATAGTTATTTAAAAAAGGAAGAAGGTGACCAGGGTAGAACTGACAGATGGAGGCTGACCAGGAGTTGCAGGCAGAACCAGACTTGACCAGAATGCTGCTGGCAGGGACAGATTTGATCAGGTGCAGCCGATGTGTTCCCAGTGTGGGCAAAGCGAGACACAGAATCCTCAGCAACGACCTGAACCAGGCAGTGCACACAAGCACCAGTTAAAGCAACTAGCGAGGGCAAGGAGACAAAACACTGGGGAAAAACCACATGCAGGCAGTGAGACAAGATGAGACGTTCTGGCGCTGGGAGCTTGTACGTACTGGCGCTGGGAGCTTGTACTTTCTGCGGAGGATGAGGAGAGCCCGCCTGCCCCTGCCCATCCTCACGACCTTCTACAGAAGCACCATAGAGAGTATTCTGACCAGCTGTCTCTCTGTGTGGTGTGGAGGCTGCAGTGCCTCCGACTGGAAGAACGTGAGGAGAGTGGTGAGGACAGCAGAAGGGATCATCGGGGCTCCTCTTCCCTCCATTAAAGACATTTCATCGCAGCGCTGTGTGTCTCGAGCCCGTAACATCATCAGGGACCCCTCACACCCCCACCATAGACTATTCTCCCTGCTGCCCTCTGGAAAGAGGTTCCGCAGCATCCGCTGCAGGTCCACTAGGTTCTGCAAAAGCTTTTTCCCTGCTGCCATCAGACTGCTGAACTGCTGAAGTATAAAAACGGACTGTGTACCACACTCGACTAGCTGATTTGCACATTTACACATTTGTATCGTATCCTGCAAAATCGCTGCTGCACCTTACCCGGAAACGTACTGCAAAACTGTTTACAATGCAACTGCCTACTTTTAAATCACTGCTGCACCTCGCTGCACAACTGTCTACTGGTAAATCACTGATGCACCTTACTGCATATTGTTTATATTTGTTTTACATTGGTTATATTTCAACTGCCTACTGTTCACTGCTGCACTTTATCCGGAAATCTATTGAAACTTATCCTGTAAGTGACTGCGATTTATCACTGCACTTTTTATCCTGTACTGTAATTCACTGCAAGGTATCCTGTAGAGTTACTGCAATCTTTCTGAGCTGTGTGAAAAACGAAATTTCGTTCTGTGTGCACTCTGTGTATACAAAATGACAATAAAGAAAGTCTAAGTCTAAGTCTAAGTCTTGAATGAGGCAGGTATAGATAGGGAGAGTGACAGGTGGTCCAGGTGAGTCTGATTAGCAGCAGCAGCAGGTGGAACTAATTAAGGTGAGTGATGGCTGGGAGGTGACTGAGGAATTTTTTTATTTATTTATTAATTTTTTTTTTTTTTTGTCATGCGGTCCACACTCCATACCAGTTGGTGGCGGTAATGCTCACCTAAACGTTTTTTGCCAACCGCCAATAAAAATTAAGAAGAAGAAGAAGAAGGCGACTGAGGAGCGCGGAGTGAGAATGTAAAGTTTAGACAGTCCAAAAAACAAAACCCAGATCATGACAGGTGCCCAAGCAACAGGGATAACCAAAGGCTTGAGAAGGCCATGAAGCAAAACTCATTCAAGAGTTTTTGTGGGTTTAATACATTTTAAAAATGGTAAATGGTGCTTTATCAAATCCTGAAGGCCCCACGGTGCTTTATACTACATTCATTTATGTGGTGCGTCTCTTGAAGCACTGGTTCATGCTTCGTCAGTCTGCCCCAGGGCAGCTGTGGCTACAGTGCAGCCCACCGCTGTGAATGAGTGAATAAGCATCCAGGGCATGGCCAACAACTGTGGCAATTTCTTGCTGTTGGCCCACCATGAACCAGAGACATGGGGTCTGTCCCAATTCAGGGGCTGCATCATTCAAAGGACCCGATTTACGTGAGTCTGAGGGTGATCGGCTGGGAGAGAGGCGTTCTCTCTTGTCGTGGTGAGCTGGAAGCCGACAATGTGAGCCGCTGCAGTCCAAGCATTTTAAAAATCAAGCAATATGTCAACAAAACGAGTAGATATTTTGGTTTTACATGGCTTACTTCTCGCCTAAAAACTTTTTAAATGTGGCTTTTATGTCACCGAAAACATAATGAATCCAAATTTATTCACAGCTTTTCTCTCCCCTCCACCATTGCTGTTTCCGGTTAAAAAAGTTCTGTTCAACCTGCAATGAATCATGGGATAGGATTACCAGTGAAGGATACACCAAACCCATCCTTCAAATTGGCTGCAATTTGTCGGTCGCATTTGAAGGAGTCTTAGAAGGATTTGTGAATTGGGACAGCCTTCGTAGCTGCGCTGTGACTTAATAGGCCTACAAATATGTCCTTCAAAGGATGCAGCCCCTGAATTGAGACACACTCATGGTCTGAAGTCCCTTACCTGTGATAAGAAGAAGAAGGACTGACCTGTTGCTTAGTCTAAAGCAGGGGTGTCAAACTCACTTCTATATTGGGCCACTTTGGCATCATGAAGTCATTAAATGTGCCCTTGCACCTGTATAGATGACACTTTTGATTTCATAATTTTATTCTACTTCACACAAAAATGTAAAAAAAAAAAGCACAGTAACATAAAATTAGCACCCTTATGTGCAATTTAAACTGTTTATCTGCAAAAAAGTTAATACTGGGGTGAGTTACACTTTAAAGTCTCACCATTCTGCATCACTTTTTCTCTTTTTGGACATTTCTAGGTTGTTTTAATGTGTTGTGGAAAAGCTAGTGGCAGGATGCTGTTACTACATAGTTAAAAAAACATTCGCCACGGGAGGCACAGTTTTAGCCACTTTACACACTTTAAAAGGATATATGCCACATGTGGCCTAAAGGGTTTGATTCAGATGATAGGAAATGTTGGATTTAATTTGGAAACCAGGTTCAAAAGTCCGGAGGGAGAGAAGAAAGGCGCAGACTGTTGGTTGATGTCCTGTGGGACGTTACCGTAGTTCAGTGATGACCTATAATATCTGCTGGTGTTAACTCTCTCTTTTATCAAGTCCAACTCAGCTCATATTTCCACAACAACATTTTACAGCTCTTCATCCTTGTCTCTGCTGATGAGCTTTTTTGGAGATGACAGCTGGACCTACCGCCTGCCCATATAGCCAAAACATGTTTTAATGAAGAGATGGTATGACTGAGCTCGTCTGGTCAGAAAACTAACCTGACTTCAACTGGCCTGACCGAGTATTATCAGGAGAAAGATGAAAGGCCATAGCTAATGATGAAGATGAGCTGAAGGCTGTTATTAAAGTAACCTGAGCTTCCTGAACGCCTCAGCAGTGCCACAGCGTGATCTCTTCCATGCTACGCTGCCCCAATGCATGCAAAAGGAGGCCTAAGTCTCCTTTTGGGCAATGTTGTATAGTACATGGACATACTAATTAGTAGGCCCAAATTTATGTATTAACAATCCATTTATTATTAACCTCGTGTAATACTGTCATCTTCAGAAAAGCAGAAATTTAGATTTTATTTATCTGTTCTGTTCTTAATGAACAGAAACAATCATTTGACTTTTATAACTATTTGTCCCATGAGTCTATATATGATTTTCACTTTTTTCATTTAATTACTGAATTAATTATGCTGTATTTTAATGAGATGCACCCGTATTTTCAGAGACCTGATTCTTTTTTGTGTGTGTTAATAGAGCAGATACAAATGAAGTTTGATGATGTGATAGTATTTTACTGGAGATGGGTCCTCTGGACACAGAACAGGCCTGGAAAAGTGTCTACTTCTACTTGAGTAATATTATTTTGAAGTAGCACTACTTTTACTTGAGTATAATTTTGGGTACTCTACCCACCTGTAGTTACTTTTACTAAATGAAGAACAAACTAGTTTTAATCTAAAATGCACCAGTAGACAAATACACACTTCCAGTTCTAATGTTTTTTCTATCTGCTAAGCCCGCTGATCCAGTTGAAGGTCACGTGAAAATGCAATAGACAGTAGATTTTATCACTGGAAATACTTTTCTGATATACATAGGGCTAAATCTGTGTCTCTTGTGAAATCATTGTTCTGGTAAAGACTTCATGACAAATAAATAAACCCAAACATGCATGCATTTCTGTCTTTCAGGTTGTGTGCACAGTTGATGCTTGGTGACCCTAAGCAGGCTACAGACCCCAACCTTAGAAACCACTCTTCTTTGGATGTATAATTAACTCAGTCGGACAAAGAGACACAAGGCCATTGAGTATTGCAGTACGCCAAGGATCCCCAAATCTAATGCATAAAAAATTGATTTATACAATTTATGATAGGAAAAGGATCCTGTGCTTTAGTGCCTGTACCAACTCATCAAGTGATGTGACTTCATTAAAGCTTTCATGGTAAAGAACTGCATAAGGAAAAAGAGGAAGAAGTGTGCTTGTAAAATGACATTCAGGCTTTGAACTCCCTGGGTGGGCTAAATGTCTTCTTACCTTTCAGCCAGCCAATCAAACTGGTGCGGGTCCGCTTCCGCAGGTCGTTCCTCTCAGTTGCTTTATAATCTCTGATGTTCACAACAGACTCAATAACTATTTGCTGTTCTGATCTGATCATGAATGGTACACATGGTCTCTCAGAGGTGAACTTGCACATGCCTTAGCTACTTCAAGTTGCTGCTGTGCTATCATCACATTATCTCATATTGTTTTGTAAATAGGCTGGTGTTTTTACACTGTTTAACTTGAATATTTTGTATTCTTTACCTGGGTATGCCATATTATCGACAATTGTGCAATATTTACTGTTGTATTTATTTTTACTTTTTTCCTCTGTTGCTTTAGAACTAACTTCAGCTTAGATTAGCTTGTGTTTTTAATTACTATAATTTGTGTGTAACTCTGTGTTTTTTCCCACTGTCATGCCCAGATTTCCCCATTGTGGAACAATAAAGGAATTTCTTATCTTATCTTATGACCCCTGTTATACTACATGGTGACCCTCCAACCAAATCATTTGAAGCCCTTAACATGACATGGTTCCCTGTGTCTGCTGAAGAAAAGCATCTCCACAACATGATGCTACCATTACCGTGTTTCATCATGGGGATGGTAAGTCCGGGGTGATGTGCACACAGGAATGCAGGCCTAAAAGTTCAGTTATGTGACTAGAGCTAATTCTTCCACAGGTTTGTTGTGTCTTCTACACAGTTAAGGGAAAGCTTTCCTTCATTATAGATTTCTTCACATATTTCTCTTTCATGATGGCCAGATTTATGCTGTATACTAATAATTGTGTCAACATATTCTCCCATCTGAGCTGTTGAACTCTGCAGCCGCTCCAGTTACCATGGGCCCCTCGGCTAGTGCTCTGATTAATGCTTACGTTGGACAGCCTGTAGGTTTAGATGGATGACCATTTCTTGGCATTTTTGCTGCTCTTTCCATTTTCAGGTAATGGATTGAAGTTGCTCTATGATGTTTAAGGTTTGGGATATTTTTTTTAACCATACCCTGCTTTAAACCTCGCCAGATCTTTCCTGACCTGTCAGCTGTGTTCCTTGGTGTTCTTGATGCCGTTTCTTCGCTAATGTCTTCTAACAAACATCTGAGGCCTTTACAGAACATATTCAATTTACTAATTAGGCCACTTCTGAAGACAATTTGTTGCAACTGCAACAAATTGTCTTCACACAAATTTTGGTGTCAAAATAAAGGTGTCAAGTGCAAACACATACCCCACATTTGTGATTTTTATTTTCTTAATAACTTCAAAACTTTCCTTTCACATTTATATGATACTTTATGTTGTGTGGGTATAACATTAAATCCTAGTAAAGCGTTTGTGGTTTTAATAAAAAAGAAAGTCAAAAGGTGTGCATACTTTTCCAGGTGCTGTAAGTTTGCGTCTAACAGGTTAAAAGCGATGGCATAGCTTATTGAACGATCTCCTTCAGTTTTTGACTTAGAGGACGCTTGATAAATGTGCAGTGCAGCCAGGAATATTCTTATTGGACGTGACCTACGTTTTTTCGTGTTTTTTGATAGTCAGCATTGGCACATTTGCTGCTGAGGTGTGGAACTCATTGATAAAGCGTACATTTTGTACAGAGCTTTTCATGGTGTGGCACTCCATTAAACCGAGTCCCACCCACACGCTGAACTCAACCCTGCCCAGCACAAACGTCCCACTGCTACGGTAAGAGGAAAAAATGGCGACGACCATACTGCGGCTCCCTCTCCGTCTCTCCAGCAGGAACACGGGCATAGTGACCCGTAACACCAGCCTGAAAACGTCCACCACTTCCAGGACAACTCAAAGCAGGACTATGGTGTCCACGTCTTCGGGGGCAATCCTACCAAAACCAGAAAAGGTGAGTGTTTTCGTCACTGTAAGGAAGAAGAAGCTTGAAAAGACGCAGGGTAGGCGGGGCTAAATGCATTATTGGCAGCAGAAACAGCCAATAGGAAGACAAGATAACCTACAATATCTGCAGTTAGCCACTGAGCGCGTGTTTACACAGATACAGGAAGTAGCGTTCAGAATGTTAACTTGACGTTTTATTTAAGATGTTTAGAGCCGACAACATTAGCTAGTACTTTTTGTTTGAAACGTTTATGCTGACCTTAAGAACATTTCAGCCGTTGCTTGTTTTATTCACTCAGTATATTTTGAAATGACAAAGAAAAGGAGCAATATGTGAGCATCGGATTTCTAAAGCTGGCATACGTTTAAGCTATCGCTGTAAAAGCCCCGTTTTTAAACGTGTAATAGCCGGCCACAGCTGAGAAAAATATATCATTGTCAGAACTAAGTTAATAATCTGGACAGTTTCTTATGTAAGGTATTCAAGTTAGGTTCAGCTCAGTTTAACATGGATGGACCTTATACGTTTTCAGCAATGGTCTTTAAACATGTTTAATCAGCAGAATGGGTTCTGTTATGTTTCCTATGTGTGGAATTATATTCTTCAGGTTTGAGTTAGAATGATTAAAGAGAATAGCGCATGGGAAATGTTTGTATTTCCATGATTTATTCCATATTCCAATGTCTAAATCAAGCCATCCACTCAGTCTTCCAAAAGAAACTTTGGTATTTACCTTAAAATTGCCCCCCAAAAAGTGACTGAGACATGAGTAATAGTGGGTAAAACTAATTGGCTGTAGGGTCTTTATTATGCTGTTCTAACCCAAACACACTTTGAAAGCAAACGGTCCAAAGGTAGAACCTGGACATGAACAAAATGGTGTTGAACCTGCTGAAATTAGTTATTTAATGCAAACTAATTAAACATTTAAGTCCTGAAGCTCCAGATTTGCTGAAGATGGTAAAACAACTCTGTGCTATTTTTGACACAGTAATTACGTAATTGTATTAGGGGATAGCAGACCAGAACACAATGTTCAACAGCAAACATAGGTGGAGCCTGCAGCTTACACTATTCAAAACATTTGAATTTTGCAGACACCTTTCGGCCTTATCCGCATGACAGTGGTGGTGGTGCCTTTCCTTTATGTTGGCACCCTGATCAGCAAGAATTTTGCCGCCCTCCTGGAGGAGCATGACATCTTTGTCCCTGAGGATGATGACGACGATGACTGACTTGTCTGTAACATAAAAGGTAAATGGAATGTGTTCCCGGAGCCACACCTTCTATGCGGGCTAAAGATTATAGCTCAAACCTTTCATGTACAATCTTATCCTGTGTAAAGGGCGTGTCAGCAGCATGTTAACCCATTATGGACTCCGTGCACGTTATTTTTTTTATCCAGTTTTTATTTGTCAAAGGCTTCAGTGTGTAACATGTTTTCAGCAATTTCTTCTTGCTGAAGATTAACTGTGTACAAACTTCTGTCCACAGGGTGCTTTGCAATATGAACTGAAATAATACCTGGCGGCACAGGCAAGAAGAGGCTGGAGTGCACTTTCAGACAGAACCTTTTCCTCCAACCATCTCCTTCATATTGCTGCCCATATTTATCCTGATTTTGAAAGGTCTCTTGTCTTGTGAGGCTATCTGAACCATTAGCTCTGCCTTCATGCTTGTTTGCATGTTTACAAGTGTATCCATTAAATAAACAAGGTTGATCACACATATGAAATAAAGAAAAGGTGTTTCACAACTGTAATTGGGCCATACATAACAGTTCTAATGAAATAAAATTGGTTTTACATGACATCTACTAATTGGTCAATATTGGTTGGCTGTTGTCCCTGTTTTGATGTAATGTTTAGGCGTTGCCCGTATGGGTCAGGTCTGTCTGCTCCCCTCCTGCAGTGCAGCATTGGCTAGTCTCAAATGCTCATTGAGGGAGCCCAACTCCAGCTGGCTCCGACCCCTGATGTCACTCAGTTCAACATAGGCCTCCTTATACAGCTTGTAGATTGCTTCCTTTTCCTGTAGCAAACACAAGTATGTTTGGAAAAATCAAAGTGCTAAATACAGTCCCTTGTAAAAGTATTTACACCCCATTGAACATTTGTTTTTTCACATTTGTCATCTTACAACCACACACTTCAACATCTTTTATCGGAATTTTAATCTGAACGGCCTAAACAATTGTGGAGTAGAAGGAAAAGTGTATATAAAAAAGAAAAAGCTTACCTAGTTTGCCATGCATTTGCATTCGGCCCCCAAAAAATAATGATTCACTTTATTTATAGTCGAATACCATTTGTGCTACTGCGTGAATGTTTTGCCCATTCGTCTTTGCAAAATGGATTAAAGGTTCTATAGCATGCTCTTTTTAAGCCCTCCAAAGTATATATAACCTATGTTGGGTTCCCCTAGAGCCCTTGCAGCATAGTATCAAAAAAAAGCGGTTGGTGTCGATGTGCAGAATACTTGCTAAATAGCCACTTTGTCTCAACTTTGAGCATCGTGATCTTCAGCACATCACCGCTCTTGGCCATGTTTTCTGGGCAGGGGTGGCGCAGTAAAGGTAGGTACTTAGGGGTGGGCAATCCTGGTCCTCGAGGGCCGGCATCCTGCACGTTTTAGTTCTCTCCCTGGTAGTACCAACAACCTTTTCAGCATGTCAGTGTTCTTCTTGGGGCTTCTAACGAGCCATCATTTTATTCAGGTGTGTTAAACCAGGGAGAGAACTAAAACATGCAGGACACCGGCCCTCGAGGACCAGGATTGCCCACCCCTCTACGTAGACTGGTCATGGCCACTCGTTTTCTAGGACGGAGGGGCTAATGCTCAGAGAGCAGAATTCACGAGGATTTCTCAGACATGCATGAATCAGGAAATAAATGCCAATTTTGACATGATTTTAATGAAGGATTAGCATCATAGCATAGCTAAAAGTGCAAACAAGTTGATTTTGCATGCTATAGACCCTATAAAGTTATTAAACTCGATGGAGGGTCTATGACAAACAATCTAAATCATTCCATTGTTGCGCATGTTTTGGGTCACTGTACTGGTTGGAGGTGGACCTCCACCCATAGCATGACATGGTTCCCTGTTCCTGCTGAAGAAGAGCATCCTCACAGCATCCACCAACGCCATACTTTACGATGGGGATGATGTGTGCATGCTAACATGCAATGTTAGTCATCAGAGCAAGTATTTTGCAAATTTAGGCAAAATATTTTTTACTTTGAGCTCCTCTCACCAGAGCACTTCCTTATACATGTTCGCTGTGTGTCCGACATGGTTTGCAGAAAACTGCAAACAGGATTTCTTTTGGCTTTCGTTCTTTCTCCTTGCCACTCTTTGACAAAGGCACTGTCTTTTTAGGTTTTCTGGGTCATACTCTTTCCATTTTCCGATGGTGTATTGAACAGTGAGATATCTAAAGCTATGAAAATTGTTCTAGGACCTAACCCTGCTTTTTCTATAGAAATACATGACATGCTTTTCATATTAAAAACCTGTATAATTTACTAAATAATTTGCTACTTTCTGTCGCATAGAATTGTAATAATATACATTAAAATTTGTGGTAGTAATTAGAATTTTTTTTGCAAGGGATTTTATATAAATCAAGCATACCTTCATAAGCGTTTGCACTTCCTTTTGTAGACAGCTGATTTCCTTCTTAAGATACTGCACCTCGTTGTCCTTTGCCCTCAACAATGTCTTAAAAACAAAAACATGCAACTTCTCACTATTTCAGCTTAACAAATGCTTTTATGTACCAAGTTATCTTGTGACATAACTCTCAGATAAGTTTAATGTAGTTTTCCTGCATTTATACCCATCGGCTCTAAAAAAAACAACCGAAAAAAGCTGTAAACCATTACAAATGCTAAAATCAAACTCACCATGAATGAGTTATAAGATTTAAAGGGGAAGTAGTTTAAATGATTTAATAGAATATGTGATTGCTGATGGAGACAGAAAAAAATATTTAATTCAAATAATTGAAACTTGCAAGAAGCATTATAACAAACGGGCGAACAGTGCTTCAGAAAACCAACTATTAGTATGTTTTTAGTTATTTTTTTGGGGGAAACAAATTAAAATAAAAGGTAGTAAGCTCCTTAATTCTAATCTTGAGCACGGTAACAATTGGCATGTTTACGTTTCTTTAATCATCAATTCAAACCATTGACAATCTTACTTTAATAGGAAACATGTATGCAGTACATCAGTTCTACCATGAGGTGGCAGTATATACACAACAGTAAGATGATTCTGACCACACATTCGACTCAGAGGAGGCCAGAATTTCAAAAACAGAAGGGACCAGGTGACCACGTTGATGTGGACAAAACAAACTATTTATTTATGGGATCTAAATTGCAGTGCTTTCCGTGGCTGTTATATCAAGACCATTTAACTGCTAGGACATATGTAGATCAGATCTGATGGCTAGATTCATTGTAGTGAGACACATTTACTCTTAGTACCTCTAAATCAGAAGGGGGTGCCTCAGTTTTGCAAAGGGAGACCACATCTGACCTCTGGCCCGTAATGAAATATCTCATGCGACTGATTTCTTCAGCGAGCTTGGTCTTGAGCTCCTGAAAAACAGAATTTGTTAGCACAATTTATGCATTGGAAAGTTCAGTGTGCCTGTGTTATGAAATAATGTGATTCTACGGTTGGAAATTAAATCACAATCTCATGTCAAGCAACCTGATTCTCTCTCTGGAGCTGTTCCATCTCGTTCCTCTTGTCGTCCAGCTCATTCTCTCGACTCTTGCCGTTGTGCTCGGAGCGTTTCAGCTCCAGGCACTTCTGAGAGTAGCGTTCTGATAGCACGTTTAACTCGCTGTGCAAGACATCCGCTTGAGGCCTGATGTGGAGAAATTCACAAAGTTCTGAACTGAGTTGTCATGCATTATCTCACAGAGAGTAGTTATAGAGTAAGGAAAACCTTTGTCTGGCAGCAAGAGCCTTGGAGGAAGTTGCTTTTATCAGCAGCAGAACAGAGGGCCGAGAATAAACTTACATATGAACTCTGTAGGAGGAATCCAAGTGTGCTGCTCCTCCATCCAGCCTTCTGGCCTTCTCCACTTCTCTCTCCAACTCCTCCCTATGAGCAGCTTTTAGCGCCTCCATAGCTTTGATGAAAATTAGGTCATCATTTAGAAAACTCACAATTTTTATTATACAACTGTAATAACATTATGGAAGGAGGTTCTTGATGAACGCTGCATCAACACACTACATGTAATAAAATGTATTATTTAGGGATGTCCTAAACCAGCAGGCATTAGGCTATGGCCGCGATCAAGACATTTTTAAGTGATGGGATTCAGCGTCCCTGGGAAAACTTTCTCTGAATTTGTCAGCTGCACTCCCTGCCAGCTGTGTGGTCATGTTTTGCCTCTTTGGCTTGCAACACCAGCCAATAGGGATGGATATTTATTGTTCCATTTATTGTTGTGACAAAAAAAGAGGTGATTGATCATTATTAACTCGGATTATTTTTACAACCACTAAAAACTGATAGTATGGTTGGAACTTTATCAAGTTTTTTTCCCACTGTTGATTCCATGAAGACCAACAGTCAATAACAATCAAAATACATATATAAACAATTTGTGTGCTGTTTAATGGCGGAGCTTCACTATTTCATGCTGCTACCTATTTACTGAACCAGCCTATTGGATAATGCCTAAGCTTTATTTTTAGAGCAGTATTTGTGTTAATGGTGCAGTCTGACTGTATGTGATACATTTTTCAATAGTTTGTGTAATTTTTATAGCTTTCACAGTAAACACCATGTCAAGTCCTCATCACCCATCCCCTCCTTCTAATCTACATTTTCTCTAACAATCAGCTTTTCCCCTGATCCCCATGGGGAGAAAAACATGCTAGCATTAGACTTCTATGTCAGGTAACTGCTAAAGCTTTAGCTATACAGCATAGTACCCTTTTGAAGCTTGCTGACCCATTCTGGAGCAACATATTCAGGATAATCTACAGAAATCCTGGTTGCATCTCTGAAAAATAGCCTTTTGGCTAATTCTGCCACATTTACAGAATGTTAATTAATGTGCATTGTCCCTACCAAATAAAAAAATCTAAATCTGTAAATAAAACTGACTTTGCAGCATCCTCAGCACCATTGGTGAGTAAATTAAGTGGTACACAATTACAATGCCAATGTATAGTGGTTCCTTGACATATCGCAGTTCACTTTTCGCAGTCTTACTGTATTGCAGATTTTTTAATTGTCCGGTACCATATGTCTAATTTTTAATGTCTAAACCAGAGCACTGTGGTCTGTATTCTGATTGGCTCTGCGACCATTCAGAGCACTGTGTTTTGTATCCTGGGCGTTGATTGGCTCAGCGACTGTAGTGTCAGTCTCTTTCATCTCTCGTTTAAAGCATGCGTTTAGCATATGAGCTTATAAAAACCTTCTCACCCAGAAAAATAAATAAATAACAGTGCCAGCAGCTCCCATTAACTGCTGGCACTTATCGCGTAGGGTGTCATTCTGTGTTATTTTACTGCATATACTTAACATAGATTTTAATAACGTTTCAAACTTTGGGAAATAACTACCGACTGGGATAACCATTTATGTGTCATGATTTAGGTTTTTGTTTGTTTTACTTTGGACTTTTCCTATCAGCCTGTCACCTCTCAGCCACCATCCAATCAGCTCAGCCACCAGTCAATTAGTCCACATCAGGTCCACCTGCTGCCAGTAATTACATTCAACTCTGGTCACCTGAATGGCCTACATTTACCTGCCTCAGCCAACTCATCCTGGCCAGAACGTCTCTTCATCCCGTCTTATCTTATGTTATCTGATCTGATCTCGTCTCGTCTCAATGTGCCCTTCCTCTACCAGTTCCTGTGTGCTCAGCCAGCTGGATTCTTCAGATAAAAGTTGCCTGTGTTTGCATGCTGCAGAGGTCTGCCTGTTTCCTCTTGAGTTCCAGCTGCTTGCTCTGCCCATTATTGGGGTTCCCCGGTCCACATCGCCTGTTCTGCTCTGTCACTACCTGCTCATCCCTGCCTGCCTGCACCATCTGCCATAAGTCATCTGTTCAAGTCTGGTTCTGCTTGTCTGCCTCACCCGCCACTATTCTTCCCTCACAATAAACCTTGTAAAGAAATGTGTCCGGCTGAATATCGGGTTCACCAGCATCAATCATAACTACGTTCTGGCCAGGATGAGTTGGCTGAGGCAGGTAAATGTAGGCCGGTGAACATGTGACCAGAGTTGAATGTAATTACTGGCAGCAGGTGGAGCTGATGTGGGCTAACTGATTGGTGGCTGAGCTGATTGGATGGTGGCTGAGAGGTGACAGGCTGATAAGAAAAGTCCAAAATATACAAAGAAAAGCCTAAATCATGACGGTATGATAGTATTTGTTGGCTAACCCTTGGCAGCCGCCTGGCTCTCCTCTTGCAGCATGCTGTCTCTCTCCTTCTCTAGCTCTTTCTTCTCCCTGGCATGCTTCTCCAGCAGCTCCTGTAGTGCCTTTCGATGGGCTACTTCCATGGCTTCCAGCTTGGCCCTACATGGGGCTCCAGGGCCGCAGGGACTGTCCACATCTATCCTCATGGCTTGACACTCCTTATTGATGCTTTCAGCCTGCTTTTCAAGAGAGATGGCCTAGGAGGTTGATTTGCACACACACAGAACATTAGGAGGTGCAAAGCTTGTAGAGCTATACAGATGCCTCCTCAAAAGAACTACTCGCTTACCTCCTTTTGAAGAGCTTCAGCTTTGTTAGTTTGAAGGATCTGGCTATTTATTGACGGAAGAGCCTCACCTGAGGAGGACACAAGAGTGACCTGATCTGGATTTGGTTGATAAGTTTGAGAATTAACTACAGACTCTGACCCATCTGGAGCACTTGACTGATAGGCCTGGGCTCCAATGGGAGACTGGGCGCTCGTGTCCCTAAATGACGTCTCGAATTCTGTCCATTTCTTGTTGACTTCAGAGTCAATGGTTTCAGTAACAGGGACTGGATCACTCCCCTTTCTCAGCTCCATGGAGTCCCACCTGCTGCTCATCTCATTGAGAGGGACCCCTTCCTCAAACCACTTGTTCCTCTCTTCCAGTCTCTTTGCTTGCTCACGGTCCCAGCCCTCCCCTTGCTCCCTCTGAGTGGCCGGAGACAGGTCTCTCCCTGGATCACCTTCTATCGTTGGGTCCCTGTTGGTGTTTGCCGCTACAGCGTTGTAGTTAGAAGTTGCAGGTTCATAGCTTGAGTCCTCGCAGGAGAACCGATCGGGCGGTTGGCTTGACGACAGTCTCCGGGAGCGGGGGTTCTCTTTCTCACTGCTGGAGTCTGATTGGCTGAGGTCAGAACAGGAGGGAATACGTGAGAGTAGAGTTACACATCCGGACAAGACAAGAGGGGGGCTTCTCTGGAGAACAACCAACCAATCTTCCTGTGTAAAATGCACTAAGAACAGAACATGAATAGCATTTCCATCCTAGAAGACAGTGACTGCTTAAAACTTGAACAGAAAATCACTTGAAAAATACTGAACTGTCCCTTTATTTTATGTTCAGAAAGCAGTTGAGTAAGTTTATCCATCGTAAAAGCACCCCTTCTTCCTGCACAATATTTTTTATTTGTTCTTTGCATGCATTCCCCTCTTGTCTACGGTTGAAAAGTTCTTGCAGAGGAATTATTCTAATTGCAGCTTGATTCACTGCTCCCCACAATAAGAGGAATGTTTCTTCCCCTTTTTGCTTAAACAACATTTCCATTTCAGGTGTACATTAAGATAAAGAATCTCATCAATTCATCCCAAGGTGGAACTCACTGTGTGTTGCTCTGGATGGCCTGCCTCAGTAACTTCACCCAGTTCTGGCGAATTTTGGATGTTACTGCAGAGAAGGTGAACACAGCTCCTTTTGTCTGATGGAGAGTCAAAACACACATACAGTTAAACAGGAAGCAGCTAGAACTGCTATCTGTGAACTGCGGAGGAAAAAGTACATCTTAATGACTGTCCATTGATCTGATACAATGCTTTAAAACACGAGCATAGCAATGCTGCACTGAAAAACTAACCTGGATTTGAAGCCCATAGTTCTTCTCTACATCACAGTCTGACACGTTTGCATAGGATGTCAGATCGATCTCTCCATCCAGATCATCTGACTGCAGCATTAGTAAAAAAGATCGTGTTTAGTCAAACGAGTCTACAACCCAAAGATTAGCTTAAACTAATAATTATTGCAGAGATTTAAAATACCTACCAAAAGTATTTATTCCCCTTAAGCTTTTTTTGTCACATTACAACCACAAATTTCATTTTATATGGATTCTGCGTGGTAAAGTTAAACATGAGGTGGCACAAAATCTGACAAGTGTGACATGCATTTTTATTCAACCCCAGAGTTCATACTTTGTAAGGCAAGGGAAGCTTATTTCTATAGCACCACTCATGCACAATGTCCTCCATTGTGCCTTAAGGGAAATCAGAGGAAACACAGTGGAATCACAGACACTTTTATGCTTTGCTTAAATAGAAAGCTCAACATGTCAAACATGTAAAAGCAGTGCATAAAAAGAAATGAGTTACAATACGATTTTAAATGAGTTAGGTAGTTAAGAAAAGGTTTTAAAAATCATTATCCAGGGTCTGGGATTACTATGCTCTGTTGGAATCGTGCAGGTTGTCTTCAAGCTTATGATTCACTCACTTATTGCTGATTGGCACAAACAGTGAATTGGTTGAATCATTTGATTAAAAACTGCAGAAAAAATATAGTTCAATTTTATAGGAGCCACTGGGGAACATTGAGTAAGCAGGTCTCTGAAAAACCAGAACATTTCACTGTAGAACCTTTTAAATTTAATTACAGCCGCAAAGCTTTAAGTCTTATGAAATGTTTATAACTATAATTCATTATCTAAAAAAAAAGGTCTAAAATGTTTAGGCCACAGAATAAAACACTGATGTAATTGCAGAAGATTTTGGCCACAACAATGCAGCATTGCTCAAGTATGCTTATCTTCTACTGAACCAAGACTCACTTGAGCTGATGGTTTTTAGAACTACTACTTTACCGCAATCACAGCTGCAGTTCTTTTGCAGTGTGGCTGTACCATCTTTAGACATCTAAAGACATAACCTTTTTGCCCCTTTTTCCTGTAACTCAAATTCTGTCCGATTTGAAGAAAAGCATCTGAGAACGTCAATTTTCAAGTGTTGCCACACATTCTAAAATAAATCTAGGTTGGGACTTCGACTAGGCCATTCTAATGCATACTGTATATGTGTATGCTCTGCTTCCTTTTCAGCGAGGCTGCATGTTTAGAATAGTTGTTGTCCACAATCATGCTACACTGTTGGGATGCTTTGTTCAGGGTTATGTGCAGCATTAGGTTTTCACCATAGACAGCAGTTTGCATGAAAGCCAACTATTTTAACTTTAGTCTAACCACAGCACCTTTTTCCATGTTTGCTTGTCATCTACATGGCATGTGATAAACTCCACACAGACTGTCTTATGGCTTTCCTCCAACAATATAAGGTACTTCTCACCACTCTTACATAACTTCTTTGTTATTGAGTTTATTTTATAACTACCCTGCTTTAAACTCAATTTCCCCCATGGCGTGTCTGGTGTGTTCTTTGGTCTTCATGATGCTGTTTGTTCACTAATATTCCATAACAAACCTCTGTGGCCATCACAGAACGGCTCCATTTAAACTAAAATTAAATTACACACAAAGTGGACTCCTTTTTTAAAATTAAGTGACTTGTGAATGCAGCTGGTTGCACTAGATTTTATTCCAGGATATCACAGAGCTTAATGCACAGGCAAGACGCAATCATATTTTTTGTTATAAATATCTTGAAAAAAAAACAGATTGTTTTCTTTCCAATTTACAAATATGTTAAACTTTGTGTTACACTATTAAAAAAATCCCATTAAAAATATTATCATTTGTGGTTGCGATGTGATAAAAAGGGAGACAATTTGCGGGGCATGAATAGTTTTGCAAGGTGCTGTAAGTATTGGTGACACATCTGTTCATACCTCCTCAGCCTCTGAGTCTCTGTAGTATCTCAGCGAAGTGTCACCAAGAACAAACCAGTGCCTCACCCACTGTTGGAAATAAATAGATGCAGAATCTTTAATATTACTTGGTAACATGATCCTCCCACTTTGCTTTTAAGTCCCAACAAACTTGTCATAATTATTTGTTGATTTTCTGTAACCCACACAGGGACAATATCATTAATACAATCTCAAAAATGTACATACCACCCAACAAATATTTAATTAAATGTCTCTTAAGTGGTAGAGGAACCACATCCATTTTGTACCCATCAACAAGGCTCTTGCATAATTCTGACAAGATATTTGACCTCACTTCTTATCTTTCTTGAGCCCTTTAAATCGATTGGTTTCCTGGCACTGATATGACCTTTTTACAAGGTTAATGTTAATATTATTCCATTCATTATTCCATTCCAAACAAAAAGTTGTAATGCTTTTATTGTATGCCAGAGCAGTCCCCAGAACAGAACCAGCCTTCTCTATCTGGTTTTTGGGTCTCTGGCTCTGATGCTTCTACCCAGCAGATGATTGCAGAAGAGATCACACTCTCCACAACCGATTTAAGGATGATGTGCAGCATCTTGCTGCAAACACTGAATGACCAAAGCTTCCTAAAGAAGTACAGTCTGCTCTGTCCCTTCTCGCAGATGGCTTCACTGCCGTGTGTCCCGTCTATTCTGTTATCCAGCTGAACACAGAGATATTTATGTCTTCTGAGGAACAAATTTTATGGCCAATTAAGACAAGATTTGAGATATTTGACCAAAATGACAATAAGAACGTTTGGAAGACTTGAAGTGAGGCTTTCAAAACTAAGAACAATATTTAAACTATCAAGCATGGTGTTAGCAGCATCATGCTAACGGGCTGTTTCAGTGCCAGTGTGAATTACTCAGTGTTTGTGGAATAATGAAAGATGAGAGCTAGCTTCACATTTAGCTGCACCTTAAATCAACAGCGACAGTAGGTGGTTTAAACTTTGACATAGTTTGGTGTTCCAGCAGAATAAGGATCCCAAGCAAAGACCACAGAACCAGTAGGGCCAATAGGCCTGCAGCCCTACCTACTTTTGATCATTAAACATGTAGAATACATTTTTGATCATGGTTATACAAATAAAATGTAACTCTTTGATAGAAAGTTTCTGTTAAATGTGTGGTAGTGTATGGCAGCAGCAGTATCATTCTCCAATGAGAGAGCGAAACATTATTCTTTCTAAAAATGTATTGGCCGATTGGGTCATGTGATGTAAACAAAACTTTACCCACACAATTGCTAGCTACCCGGCGCTGCTTATGACCGTTACTTTGCTACCTGAGGCAGCCACAATACATCCAGGGCTGTCAGTGTCTGGTACACTGCCATACCAGCTAGGTGGAGCAGCAGACCGTTCTTCTGAAGCTTCCCCAGGGGGTTCATGGTCAGCATCGGGTGAAGTGACAGCAGATGCAGTTGCCTTAACTTTCGCTGGCATTATGCCCAAACAAATCTGTTATTATATGGTGTTTTATTGTCAGTAAAACTTTAATGCTAATAAAGCACACTGGCATGTTTGACCACAGTGGATGCTTTAAGGATAGGCAGGGACTTAATCCAGCATAATGAGTGAACAAGGCACCATTTAACACAGGGGTGACTTTGACATTTCTTTTCAAACTATTTTTATTCTGATAGTAACCTATCATGCTAGCTATAATATAACGATCAGAAGTAGAAATAAGTCCGGGACGTGTGTGCTTGATGGTCAGAACAAAAGAAAAATAGATATTCGGTAGCTGACTTTTAATTATAACATCTATGGCAGCCACATTTATCATGCTCAGGGACCACAGCCTATCAGAAAGAAAGAAATTCTGGAGGCTAAATATGGTTTAGCTTGCATCATATGACGCAAATCAGTTGTGGGGTTAGGGGAATGCTGGTGTTTTATATGTGTGTATGTGTGTTGGGTGGTGGTATTATGAATATTGCCTGATGAACCAGATCAATTTCAAATTCTGCTCTCCAGGAGCCCAAGCAGACTTTAAAATAGATTTTGGAACAGATAAAACTGAACCCAACCCTATTAAAGAAGTCACTTTATATCTGTTAGTAAAAAAACAAAAGTTTTAAACGCATTATAAAAATCCAAAAATGAATATGTTACTTGTGCTCATGATGTCTGCATTTAGTGCAGAACCTTATTTGCACCCTTTGCTTAAATCACACTGAAACCAGGCTTTACAATTGTGGTCTGTTGTCTGAATCGGGCCTACTGAAAACAGTTTCTCATCTTGTCTGGGTTCAAACTGTCTTTCAGGTTCTTTAACAGTGGCCACAGCAAAAATACTAGCTAGAACAACAGTTGAAACATGTACTTACCTTGCCTTGTTCGTCCAGCCTTGACATCCAGCCCTTCAGATGGCAAGTAACACCAACTGTAGTCGGAGCATTACAGACGGTTAGAAAGCATTCTGCTATGGTTTCTCTCTGTCTTTGATTGTGAAACTAAAGGAAGCGGAAATTGTCAAGTAGACAACTGACATTGCTACAGTAGTCTGAAACATGCATAAAGGTGAGAGATAAAAACAGTCTTGCAGAATGAGAACATAAAACAGGAAGATGTGTAGTTTCCGTGAACCCCGATAATCACTCTGGACAGGACAAGAAAGAGGAAATTGTGAAACGTTTTTACAAACGCTCTAAAAGCAAACAGAGGCTTTTAAAGGTTGTTAGAACAAATACTCACCATCCAATAAGTTGTGTCCGAGTAGCATGAGACAATGACAGAGAAACAGAACTTAGGAGAAACGTAATGCGTGCTAAGCAAGAGGAAGAGGAAGCCACAAAAGTGTGGTCATACCATTTCTCTTTATACGTATGTTCTTTGAAATATTGCGACCCACTTTATCATCCTCTGCAGTAACACAGCAGATATGTGGCCACAGTTTTTTTTATATCCAGCAGTTACATTCTGAATCAGCAGTTTTGAAAAGTGCAGATAACTTTTTACTTCACTTCTCCAGGGAAACAAAACTTCTTTAGCAACAACTCTTTAAGGCTATTCTTGAATTTATTAAGAAAGACGATTAATCGTATGCACATGCTGCCCCAAAACAGACTGCTGAGTAGGGTCTTTCCCCCCTGCAATGAGCTTCATAGAGTTGGTAAAACAGATGGAATAAACATCAACATGATGGATGAAAACAGAAGCAAAAATGACCCATTTTCCTCTGAACATGTGTGATTTGGAGTCGAGTTTCTGGAAGCACTGAAACTGCTCACCTGTATATAAGGGCACTCAGGGAAAGCTTGATCCTTCACTCTCAAAGATCTGTGTTTTCCACTTTGATCTGAGGTCTTAATTGGAAGGGAAAACAAGATTTCCATGGGCTGTTTCAACATTTTAACAAAGACCTAGCCATTTGCAGAATCTTACCTGCATGTGAAGGGAAGTGGCGGATTGTCTCTTAGACAATCGTACAGTGTCAAGGTCCCGACATTTTTCTCGTCTGTCTCTTCCTCTCTCTCTGCCCCTCCTCCTCTCATCTGGCTCTTGTCTTAGACTATTGATGTCAGCCTCAGCTTGATGCCTTCAGAAAAATACAGAAACATACATACATGATTTTACACACTACATACTTACATAGTCTAGTTCAAAATTATTTACTTTTCACATTTTGTTACAACACAAATACAAATATAATTTCACTTCACTGGCAATTTATGTGACAGAGCAATACAAATAAGGATGGCCAGTATAAGTGGGCTAGTCGGGCTAAGTTTTCCCTGGTGTTTGCGCCTGAAATCATCCATCATCGTGCCTGTCCCCAAAAAAACAACCATCACCTGCCTCAACAGCTACCGACCTGTTGCTCTGACCCCGGTCATCATAAAGTGCTTTGAGAGGATCCTCCTGATACACACCAACCACGATAGGGAGATGCACATATAGCCCACTCATCCTCAACACTGGAACACTGCTTGGTTGAGTCTTCAGTCCTGCTCTCTTCACCTTCTTCACTCATGACTGTTCTGATGTCCAATCCACAAACACAGTGGTGAAGGTTGTGAACGACCACAACCACTGTGGTGGGTCTCATCTCCAACAATGTTGAGACGCACTACAGAGAGGAGGTCCATAATCTGACACAGTGGTTCTCCAGGAACAACCTCATCTTGAACACCAGCAAAACCAAAGAGATAATAATGGACTACAGGAGGTCCAGGAAGACTGAACATGCTGCACTCTGCATACAGGAGGAGGTGGTGGAGCATGTGGACAGCATCAGGTTCCTGGGCATTTACATCTCCTCTGACCTCTCCTGGACTGAGAACACCCTCCCACCTGGTGAAGAAGGCCCAACAACAACTCTTCTTCTTCAAGAAACTGAAACCGACTGGACTTTCCACCAAGCTGCTAAAAAAAAGTTTACATTGCTACAATAGAAAGTGTTTTATGTCTCAGCATAACTGTGTGGTATGGGAGCTGCACAGTGAATAACTAGACTCGGTTTATGCAGCACAAGTCCAGAGAAGGGCCAGACGCGTTGCCACTGATCCCACCCACCCGGGCAATGCACTGTTTACCCCTCTTAGATAAGGTAAACGTTTCAGAAACATCAAGTCCAAAACTGATTAAAAAACAGCTTCTTCGCACAAAGCTGTGAGGGCTATCACCTGTGCTGACAAGGCTGAGTATGTACGTGTTACAAAACCACTACCGTGAATGCATATTTGCACACTCTAACTTATCAGGAATTTTGAATTGTACAGTTCTGTATATTAAGGTTTAAGTTTGCTGCACAGAATTTACTGCAAGCAGGAATGTATCATCAAAGAAGATTTGAGTGATTAATTCATGCAACACAGTAATTCATATTGTTTTAAAAGGACTGACTTTTGAAGCTCGGTACGAGTGTTTGCAGACCCTAAAGACTCTTTTGCACGCTTAGGCTTCTCAGGAAGTGTGTTTAGCCAATGTGGCAAACTGACTGACTTCCTCTCTCTATTTATATAAAAAAATGTCTATATCTATTGTGTCTACCGGTATACATTGTTTATGTGCATCCTGAGCGGGTGTCTGTCTCAAAAAGAATTTCACCACAGTAACACATTGTGATAATAAAAGATTCTTGATTTTTGATAACAGATAAACAGTTGCTAGATTTGTTGCTAGACACTTTTTTGAAGAAAGAAGTCGCTAGAGAGGTCTGAAAAGTGCAACAGTGCTCGCTACAAAGGCACAAGACGGAGCTGTTTTTTTCCAGACCGAGTTACTTTTTTACCCCACAGTGGCAGAGCGACTGACGTCAGTTTCTCCAAATCACGTCACAAAAACTTTTGAACCAATGGGGCTGTTAAGCCGTGACGTATCTACCACTGCTTCTGGGTCCAAGCCAGCCAAATCCGTTGTTTATTCAATATGCCGCGGTGCTGTGTTCCCGGCTGTCTTATTAGATCAGAGACGAAACAACAACTCCAGCTGTCATTTTATCGCTTCCCGTGCAATGAGAAGGAGAAGAGGCGATAGCTGTAGTTGATAAGTTATTCTCCATGAAATTATTAAAATGATGTGATTTTGCTGACTCGCCGTATTAGCATCCTGTCGCATTTGCTAACTATAGTACATACAACGTTAATGTTTGACATTGTAAAGCATAAATGCAAGGTTGAGAATTAACCCTAAGCATAAACCACAGTGTCATGTACAGCTGATGTGGACCTGGAAGTTCACCCGTGACGTCAGACTTAACTACAATAGATGTGATAGCAATACAGATTCAAAATCTAATGCAAGACCACTGTTTAACCCTCAGAGGGCGCCACACTCACGATTTTAGACATAAAAGCAGGATTTCAAAAAATATGTACTAATCGGTCAAAACAATGACCGGGCTATGTAGACAGCATTGTAAGACAGTCATGTTAGCATTTTATTGGTAAAAGAAATTGGTCTCAATGTGAATTACCTTTTAAGGGGAGTGAATATATACGTGCAAGACAGTTTTCAGTTTTTTATTTGATGAAAGTCTTGCAAACCATGTATCCTTTTCTATCCACTTTCAAGTTATGCACTGCTTTTTGTTGGTCTGTCACATAAAATCCCACTATGACAACGCTATGACAAACGCATGGAGCGTCATTTAATTTCTGTGCTATGAGCCATCAAGCCAGCATGCTCCAATTGTCACAGGCTGTTCAATGTTAAGAACAAGAATTCATTTATTGTCCCACAATGGGGAAATTTGTGTGTGACAGTGGCAAACACACGGCCAGTTACGCACAACTAGCAATGAAAAAAAGAAGAAAAAAGAAAAAAACAGTCTAATCTAAAATTTGCTTTGAGAAACACAAAGAAGAGAAGATGAAATAGTAAATAGTGCACAGTGAAAAAAACTCCAGCCTATTATATATACATGACGCAAGGTAATAAAGTATGCAATATGAAATATTTGCATGACACATGAAAACAGAAATGCTTACACCATGCTAAGGCAATGGTAAGGCTGAAGAATAATCAAGCCTCTTGTTCCACCTACCTGTATAATCTTTCTCTCTGGTCCCTGCAGGGGCTGGGACTCTCATTTCTCCGTCTCAGCCCTTGAAAATCGTCCTCTGACTCCACCTGGATCTTTGGTATGTCAGCCAACATAATGTAGTCGTCTATGGTCATCACAGTCTTGGATTCATAATGATTTATGCACAATTAACATTTGCTGAAAATAATTTTAATAACATGGAGAGAAAAAAATCTGACGTATTTACCTCTTCGGGTTCTGCTGCAGCCTTTTTGGGTTCAGAGAGCAACAAGGCATCCATTCCCCGCCTGACACTGCTCTTGCTTCTGTCAGAGCTGATGTTGTTAGCCTCTACAGTGTTTTCTGCCGCAGCATGTGAGGGTGATCCACCAACCTGGGAGTCTTCTGACTGTCTTAATGAGTAAGAACCTTGTGAGGGGAAGCGACTTTGTAAAGAGTGTGAAGACCCCTGCCAAGAGCCATCTCCCTCGTTAGCCTTGTCAGAGTCTGGAACTGCAATGTATGATGGCGATCCACCAAGAACCTGAGAGTTTGTTCTCTGTCTCGATGAAGAGGAAGCTTTTGATGGGGGACGGCTGAGTATAGAGTGGGATGACCCGTGCCAAGAAGCAACCCGTTCATTAGCCTTATCAGAGTCTGTGACAATCATGTGTGAAAGTGATCCACCTAGAGTTTGGGAGCCTACTCCCTCCAGTCTCGACAAAGAGGAACCATGTGATGATGGGAGATTGAGCAAAGAGTGTGAAGATCCCTGCCAGGATCCTTGGGATCGACGCAGCCGGTTGTCTCTTGGGTCAGACTCCCTTAGTGAGGTGCGACTCTGTGGACTGTTGTCATTCCTGGATGGTGACACTTCACGGCTGTTGTGGGAGAGAGTGTTGGCCAAACTGCTCACAGCTGTTCTGCTTCGAGGAGATGCTTGAGACCCTTCATATGAATTCTGCCTCACTACAGAAGAACCACGGCGAGAGATGAATTCAAGATTTCTGTAGAGTTTCTCAGAATCCAAACTGTGTTTGTTTGAAGCACGTGATGGACTCCTCGACTCTTCGCCACACATTGTTTGGTCTTCATATTCAGCACTCTGTAACAGAAATGAGTCAGTGCGTCTGCGAGTCGAGGCATTGTGAGAGGCTGTGGAGCCCCTCCTGCCAGAAGGACTGGACCTTCCTGATGTGTGGCGTGAAGCACCGTTTGACTGATTATGGATAGAGCCCTGCAATGAGGCATGAGACCGTGCCTGACTTCTACAGAGGGAGCTCCCTCTTTGAGGTCCCACAGGAGACTCAGGTAACCTGTAGCGGTCTGGACTCAAAGAGCTGTGACGTGTTGGAGAGTTCCTCTCAGAGTCTGTACCTCGTCTGAAGTTGGAGTGGTACGTGTACCTCTGTGGGGACTCACTTCTCCAAGTTGCTTGCATATATGTCTCTGGATTTCGTCTTTGGGATGGCAGTCCAAGGCTGACATTCCTGTAGGGGACACAGGCTTTCGGCTCGGGAACATAGTTGCTTGGCAGGGGATGTCCCTTCTCATAATAGCGATAGGTACGCTTGTTGTCCTCCTGCATCTGCTGCACCCCGTCACCTCTTCTGTCTGGGGAGAAGTAGCCACTTTCTTTTCCTCTGCCTCCACTGGACTCTGAAAATCACCCAAGCCTTTCATCATTGTCTTAATATGTAGCATGCAAAGGAACAATGGCAGAAATATCATGGGTGACAAAACAAGTTCAAGATAAAGATGCTTTGTAAAGAGGGATGTACTGTATAACAGACCTGAAGCCCAGTGGGACATGTCTCTACCCCTCCTTTCATCCATCCAGGTGTTTTCAGTGTCTTTTGGGGAAGAGGGGTCCAGCCGGGTCATTTCTGTTTGGCCTGCAGGAGGGCAACGTGGGCTGAGGGATGTTCTTCTTTCCGAACACTCCCACTGATTTGAAAAACTAGACAAAATAGCACATTTCTTAGTCTTTAAGTACACAAATAACCTAATAATATAAACATTGTTTCACATCTATGGAATGGACAAAATGTTTGCTGACAGGAACTAAACTGCTCTTACATTTTAGTGTTTGTTGGATCTATGCACAAAGAAACATTTGTGACTCCAGGTCCCAGTAGGCTTTGCAGCTGCTCTCTTTTTGTTCACACTAGTGAAGTTCTTTCTGAAAACGTTCCGAGACCTACCCAGGAGTTTTTGTCAAGTCTGGTGGCTCACACTTAAGCTACCTCCAGTTGGTGCACTGCTGTTTTTAAGGACACGAAGGCCCGTCCTCCTAGGTGCATTCTAAGTCAGATACAAATCAATGACCCAACCGTCACTGTCCTGGGTCATTAGAAGCAATTCCTTGGTGTGAGTGGAGAACTTGGTCACCTGAATCATGACGAGACTCTTTGGAATGTGTTGGAGGACCGAGTGGTCAACACTGGGGAGTTGGAAGCACAATCCTCCCCCTCTGCTTAGTGATGGCTTTTCTCTTTTGACCAAGATGGCTTCTTTCACCCCTCTCTCTCTCTTTCTCATTAAAATTAGTTTACACAATGATAATGTGGTATGATCAGATGAAAACAAACTTTTAGGCCACATTTCCAAAAGGTTTGCTGGATACAAAAAGCATCCCAATACAACACCATATTCACAAAGAATACAGTGGCGGTAGATCCAAGCCATGGGGATTCTTTTTTTCAGGGAGAATTAGAGTTTGTCAAGATGGATGAAATTATCAACAGCTCCATTAATCAGTCAATTTCGACCGGAAATCTTCTGGTCGAAAGCAGATTTTTTTCTTGCTGTCAGCTTTATTGAGGTTGTGGCAGGACCGAAACACAGACAAGAGCTTGGGAGCTGTATACTAGAGTGAATAAAGTTTTTTTTAACAAAATAATAAACTTAGAGGCGGGCCAGACACCAAACACAGGGAAGCATAACAGAGGACAAAGAATGAGCGCAAACTGGCAGTTTAGATAGGACAGGGGACAGAAGGGAAGGCAGGTGAAAGCAATTAGCACAGGTGAATGATATGGAAATGAGCTGAAGGAGGGGACATACAATGAAATTACAGAGACAGGAGGAAAACAGAACCTTACAATAGTATAAAAATTACAATGAATAAACAGACTGTGACAAAAAACAAATCCCATAACTGAACTGAAGATAGGCAGGAAAACAGAGATCTAACCGAATCAACAACAAACGAAATCCAAAATAAGCAGAATGCTAAACAATGATGGAAGGAAGGAACATAATCTACAGACTAATAAACAACACTAAAAATGTGAAAGACTTACAAGGCTCCACAATCCCCAGGTAACTAAAACAAAAGAATAATCAAAGACCTGTGGATCGTGACGCTTTTTATTTTTATTTACATTTTTTCCCGTATTGTGATTTGTTTTTTAGTTGATTTGTATAGAGTGCAGGCCAAATTAGAGGCGGGAAAGGTTTTCTGATGATTTACCATTGTCTAATTTTTTTACATAACCTTCTTTGGGTTCCACAAAAGATATAGACTGTAGGTCAGTTATTTAAAAACAGGACATTGAAAAGCATGATAGGGTTACCTAGGTTGTATTTCAGGTTCACAATTCTCAAGTTCCCACTCAGGACTCAAGCTGCGTTCAAGATTCCACTCAAAGGTCCAACCACCACTGACGTCGTCACTGCTGGCGCATGTCGTCACTTCAGACAGTGCTGGATCATCCTCATAATCATCATTATGATCATTAGTGTCAGCTATACCCTGGTTCATAGAGGAAACATCTAGATTATTCACAGAAAGGTGTGTTAAATTAAACAATAAACAATGTCTTAAACCCAGCCAATAATATGAATTGTACACCCTGGCTGGAATATTTTTTTTTTAATGTGACTAGATTTTATAAAATTTGAAAAAAAGCATACAATATTTATTTGACCATTTTGGCAATTTTACAATAACCGTACATCATGTGACATTAAAATAAGTGTCTCAGCAGGATATTGAAAAACTAAACCATGCGCTTATCTTTAGTCAAATTGATTACTGCAACGATATTTTCGCAGGTCTGTCTAAAAAGTGGATCAGACAGCTGCAGTTGATCCAGAACGCTGCTGCCTGTATCCTCACTTAAACTAAGAAAGCAGATCATATCACCCCAGTTCTAAAGTCCTTACACTGGTTCACTGGTTCACAGAGAATAGACTTTAAAAGACTTCTGTTCGTCTATAAATCACTGAATGACTTATCACTGAAATACATTACAAACTTGTTGTCAGTGTATCAACCTTCCAGACCATTCAGGTCTACTGGCTCAAGTCTGTGCTGCATACCCAGAACCACAACCAAACATGGAAAAGCAGCATTTAGTTCCACTTATCTGGAACAAATTCCCCGAAGACTGTAAAAGTGCTGAAACTTTGAGTTCTTCTTAAATGAAGGTTAAAAATCTATTTGTTTAGGGTTGCCTTTGGATATTAATGTTCAGTTTAAACTGCTGTAGTTCACTGTAACATCATTAGATTACATTTGTAGTCCAACTCATCTTGACCTGCGTCTCTTATACCACTGCAATGTACTTTCCTTGTCTCGCGTTTTTGCTTCTTATATGCTGTTCATGTACAGCATTTTGAATTGTCTTGTTTATTCGTGCTATACAAATAAGCTTGTCTTGCCTTGACTTAGCTAAAAAGCTGGTGCCTGTTAAGAACAAGCCCTTAAAAATAATTTCCCCACATATCTGTGTAGGAGACTAAATAAGGTCTATCATGAAATCTTTTACTCACTGTGACTGCTCAAGGTAGCTTTGTCAAATCTGCTGTCAAGGTTCTGTAGCTTGGTTCCTTCTACCTTCACTTCTCCATTCACTATAGTGGGTTCTGCAATACACTTAGACTCCACAGGACGTAACTCAAGCTAGTCTGTGTCCACGCTCATCATTATTTCATTGCTCTTGTGCTTTTGCATTACCAGTACCGTCCAATTTGAACTTTTCTTTTTAGCTTTTTCTTGATCCGATCATCCGCTCTACCTTCCATTAACATAGGTAATACACTTTGCTGGTCTTTTAGGTTCTCTGGATCCAGGTGTATGAATGTTAGACCCATTCCCTTTTGTTTCTGAAAACACAACAAAGTCTCTTTTAGTGTCATTACTTTACCTATAGGATTCCTTGGCATATTCTACTGTACAGGTTATTTTAACCAGTGCAGTTGTGTTACTGCAGGGTATGTGTTTGCATCAGCGCATATCAGATTGCCATCTATTCCCCGGGGACTGCAATAAGCTTTCATTAATTAATGATAAAAGAATCAAATGCCACATTGGTGCGTTGTCTGCCTCCCTCCACAGTAAGTTTAACTTAGTGATTGGCTTGTGTAATCATTCTGCTATAAAACAAATGCTGGAACAGTTTTTGTCATCTTAGAATTTTCCTCATCAGTGGCTATTAAGTCTGAAAGATGCAAGTATTTTTTTTTATATATCACATTGAATGCCATAAATTTCCCATAAGGAGCATCCACTGTTGAAAACCTGACCCAATGAAAATATTCTGATTTTAAAAATTCATCTGAAAAAGCAATACAATTTGAGCAGCCAAAACCAAAGTTATCACATTTGTAGTGTTTTATTTAGTTACAGTAATTGATCAAATAAAGCAAGAAATTGTGTGTAATACTAGCAGTTCAAAAACAAACAATTATAACTGGACTGAAAATGCAACAACGTTCCAATACAATTTCTGAGATAATTGAATGGCAGTTCTTCATGAGGAAGTTAAAATTTGCTTTAATGGAATAAATTTAACGTTTAACTCTTAGTGTCATGATTTGGGGTTTTGTTAGTGTTTTTGAACTGATTGATCCTTCCTATTTCCATGCTCATTTCAACCACCACCCGCTCTCCATAATCATTGTCACCTGCTGCCACTAATTATCATCAAGTCATTCCACCTGGTACTCTGCCTACTTATTCCTGCCTCACTCACCACTCCCTGCCAGAAGGTCTCTTCTCTTCTCACTGCCTGCATGTGCATTCCTCCAGTGTTTGTGTCACTTAGCCTGCTGATCTTGTGGACCTTGCTTTTGCCATGCCCTCACTAGTTTTCTTCACTAGTGCTTGTGTGCGCTGCCTACTTCAGGTTGTTCCCCGGGGATTCTGTGTTTCGCTCTGCCCTCGCTGGGGATTCATCGCCTGCATCTGGTCATCTTCCTGCCTCCGTCAACATCACCTGGTCAAGTCTGGCTCTACCTGCGTCGTCTGGTATCATATCTGTCATCTGCCTGCTCCTGCCAGAATAATCTGGTCAAGTCTGTCCCTGCCTGACCCCGTATAGGTCACCTGGTTCGATCGTCTCCTGTTATCACCAGCCATTACTACCTACCTGTCAGCTTCATCCTTTTAAATAAATTGTGTTAATGAAAATGCTCAACTCTGTGTGCGGCTTGAATTTCGGGTTGCCAGAATATTCAGGCTTTACACTTAAGCTAGTCAAGATTTGGGCATTTTAGTGTTGTCCCAGAAAGATTTTAGCGATATACACCAAAAGAACTTGGAAAAGAGCTCAACGGTCTATTAGCCCCTTCGAGCCCTGATTTCATACCTACATGTTAGTATTTTTGTCCCTTCTTTTTGGTGCGCAAAAGCAAACCTTTTCATGCCCATGCTCTTAAGTCATGGCATATCACTTAATTCTTCATGAAGTATTTTTGTGACTTATGGAGAACAACTCATAAAGCTCAAATAGGATGTATAATTCCTTCAATTGCATATTTTTAGCAAACTTTGTACCCTACTCCATTTAACGTGGTTTTAAATGACGTATGGACCAAATGACTTATGAAATAAGAGAGCTAAGGACCCCTGTTCAAACAAAATACATTTTAAGCACGATGCTGCCAGTAGATATTTAATGGCAGTTCAAGTTAAGTTTATTTGTATAGCACATTTTAGGAACGAGGCTAAACATACACCTCAAGCTTGTGCACACTCCTCCGGAGGAAACAAGGCTTAATCGAGGGACTTTTCTTTGTGTAATATATGGTGCTCTGGGAACCTGATATTCGAGCCAGACAAAGAGTAGCAGGTCCAGGGAAAAACAGACAGATGAGAAAACACTGAGGAACAATACATGCAGGCAGCGGGACAAGACGAGACGTTCTGACAGGGAGTGGTTGGATGAAGCCGGTATGTGTAGGCAGAGTGACAGGTGAGCAGAATTGACACTGATTAGTTGCAGCAGGTGGAGCTGATTATGGTGCTGAGTGGTGGCTGGGAGGTGACTGTGCTGATTGGATGGTGGCTGAGAAGAGTGGAGCATGGAGTGGAAAATCAGTCCAAACCAACAAAAACCTAAATCATGACAGAAACAGCCCCCTGGGCGGCCAGAAGGGGCCTAGGAAGGAAGGCGAGAGTTCAAACAACCCGAAAAAGGGCGAAGCAAGAGTTCAGGCGGACGTCCTGGACGCAGACCTAGGCAAGGCAGAAGCTCAGGTGGTCGGCCTGGAGGCAGACCATGACAGGGCAGAATCTCTGGAGGCCTTCCCAGGCGTAGCAAGGTCCTTGGAGGCCTTCTATGGCATAGCAGGGTCTCTGGAGGCCTTCCCCGGCATAGCAGGGTATCAGGCGGGTGACTCAGAGGGCCCTCCTGGCGCAGCAGGATTTCTGGAGGCCGTCTGTGATGGAGCAGGACTGTATGAGGACGTTGGCGACGGTGCAAGGCATCGATGACGGTGTAGGGTCTTGGCAGGCATCAACAACTCAAATGAGAACCTCACAGGAGTGACCCGCATGTGTCCTGGAGCTGAGTATCAGACATGACCTGGAGCTGGGCGTCAGACGTGACTTGGAGTTTGGCGTCAGACGAGACCTGGAGCTTGGGGTCAGATGGACCTGATGCTTGAGGTCTGACGTGTCCTGAAGCTTGGGGTCAGGAGTGACTAGAAGCTTGGTGCCAAGGAACCCCTTTAGCAACCCTCGCAGAAGCTCAGGTAACAGGAGCCCACGCAGTAACTCTGGAAGTGGCATCTGGTGCAGCAGCTCTGGCATTAAGCATTCTAGTAGCATCTTAGGGTTCTTGTAAAAATTGTGGGTATGCCTGTCACAATAACAAATTTTGCTGGATGATACATTTTTCTAAGAATTATTGCGATACATCATATTATTGTCATTTGGAGACCTTTTTCAACTAATACAATAATGGTATAGTAACACAAGTGTATCCTCTTGACCTACCAGCTCAGATATTAAGCGAGTGGTGTCATTTGTTTTAAATCCAAAAAATTCCCACAATGCAGAGGTTGTGTTCGGCTTTGACATCAATTCTAGTTTCTTTTCATACTAGTGTTTCTATGCCTCTCCCTCACGAGGCTCTGTTAACTTTGTGCCTACCTGACACAAGCTGGGTTTCCCCCACCATGTTATAAGCCTGGCTGGCCGCCAGGATTTACTCACCCCCACCAGACTAAGCATTGTTTGTTTATTTTAAATGCCTCATGCTTGAGAGCGACATACAACGGTCAGTAAAGTTCCCTTCTGGAAGAAAACCTCCCGGTCTAATAAGCTAACATGCTAGCTGTTATTAGCTTGACACACTATGGCACCCAGTAAAGGGCTGCACCCCTCTTTCGAGCTGCATCGCACAACGGTCCTCGTGCTTCCAATTCCCCGTTCCGCGGGCACCTCCCGCAACACACCAGACCAGTAAAAAAAAAAAAAACCTGTCAGGGGCAGAAAAAGACTCGAGGCTGAGTGGAAATAAGCATAAACACATAACCAGAGCTAAAACACACCAAAGCACATTTCTTAGAACTGGAATGGCCCAATCAAAGCACAAACCTAAATCTTAATCAGAGTATGTGGAGAGACTTGAAAATTACTGTTCACAGAGGCTCTGCAGTCTAACTGAAGTTAAGGTATTTTGCAAAAAAGAGTGAAAAAACATTTCAGTCTGTAGATATGCAAAGCTGGTAAAGTGACACCCAAAAGACTTGCAGCAAAAGTTTGTCTACAAAGTAGTGACACTGAGGGGGAGAATACAGTATAAACGCAAAAGTTAACCCATTTATCATTTCCTTCCACTAATTTGTGTCTATCAAATAAAATCATAATAAAATACATTTAACGTTTTTAGTTGTAATGTGACACAATTTGGAATGATTTCAAGGGGTGTGAATAGTTGTATAAAGCTCTGTTGAGAAGGACTCATTTGAAAAGGGATACTGATACAGAGAGGAGGGGCTCAGCAGATACTATATTGTTTGACGCTGTTATCCTGAAAAGTTACACTGTAAGGTAATTAGGTTTGATAAATTGGTTTACTTCTTACCCTTACCTAGGGGCGTTCTTTGTTTTTTTGCACAACCCTACTTTAAGACATGTAAGCTAAGCTGTTATCACAACTAGTACACATACCAACGTGTGTAGATTGTTCAGTTCCGCAGGATCTGCATATTCTGCAGTGGTGGTACTGAGGTGCATATGATTTGGCCGCAGGCAGGACCTACAGCGGGAGGGGTCAAAGGTGTTGGGCTGAAACTGGCTGCAGTAATGGTCTTCAACAGGGGGCGCCATGTTTATCTTGCCCTTTCGATGTTGCTGGGGGTTCTCTGGAACTTTAGCACTAAAATAGCCTCTGATTGACTTGTTTCAATAGAAGTGGTGTGATGTTATTTCCCAGGAGGCTCTCAGATAGGCTGCAAGCACAGTTCATTAGCATTATTTAATAACAAACATCATCAAAACAACTGGATTCTTATTAGTTACAATTAGACAGGCTTAAGAGATTAAATACGTCTTCAGATGTATTTTTTTAAAAACACACAAGCAGGGTAATGGAAGAAAACAACTATGGTTTGTTGCGAAAAACAGCAACAGGGCTAAATAAACTCTAAATCTGAAGCACACAACAAAAGAGATCCTGTTATTTTTATTTATCAAAACCCCATGAAAATATCTAGTTACCTGCAGGTGATCCTGGACAAAAGTAGAAATACATCAGCATGGCATATTTCCACAGGATTATTCTTATTTGGAAGGCCTCAAACAGCATGGAAATGCTCTAGTTTGACTTTGAAAGTGTTACAGGGGTTTCATCCTTTACGGAAAACCCCCAAACCTCCATTGGTTCTCGCATGTGCTCAATACAGAGTGGCCTATCAGATAACATCCTCCTAAGAAAAGTGAAACATAGTACCCACTGTTTTGAACAGATGTCTTACACACAGGCCTGCTCCACAGATGGTCCCCTGACAGGTCAGTACGCATAAAAAATTGACATGTACATATTTGACCCGCCTTACTGTAATACTGATATACAGAATAAAGTCAACAATAACTTTAATATCCAGAAGATGTAATTCCTTTATTACCGGAATAATGTTTATTGTTACATGAGAATAAGGTACCCAGGAATTAATTTTTGTTTGGTAAAAATAACAAAACAGGTGCTAAACAGAACCCGTACAAAATGGAAATCCATCATAAACATGTTACTTGCTATGTTTAAAGGGGACATATTATGGCTTTCCTTATTTTCTCAGATTTATATAATTATAAAACGTCTATGTCTGGATTAAAGCCTTGTCTCCCTTTAAAGTGTAACTCACTCCCAAATCAACTTTTTTTTCTTTTCATTTTTTGCTTATAAACTGTTAACATCGTTGTTTGATAGTACTGTCTACATATCCTGGTGCTTAATTTGACAAATTGTTGCATTTTTTTTAAATCCTGATTTTGTGTCTAAAACTGTCAGTGTGGTGCTCTCAGTTCAACAGCTGTCTTGCTGTCTTGCATTGACTTTCGAATCAGTATTGATAGGTTCAAAAGTTTTAGTGACATAATTTGGAGTAACAGATGTGTCAGTAACTCTGCCAATGTGAGGTATAAAAGCAGCTCTGTCTTGTGCCTCTGTAGTGAGTTAGAGTTTCAGTAGTGAATTTTGCAGTCATGTTATCGATTTTTTCAGGTTAGCGATTTATTAGCTTAGCATTTAGTTAGTTTAGTTTAGCAGCACTATGGAAATATATAATCAGTTTTTTTTATTAATCGTGTATTTTTCTTACCTAAGTTACCCACGTTTTAAATGTTATTGTCAAACTCTGGGGCCTGGAGTGCAAATAGGATGGTGTCTGCAGGGTCACTCAAGGCTATAAATTCACCCAACTTTCTTGTTGGATACCAGTCAAGTAAGAGTCACGGGAAGTTTTATGGTGGGTAACCTTCAAGAATGTTTATGGTAAAAGCTTTTTTATTGTTTTTCAATGTCCATCTTAGTAGACTCCTAAAGATACCTGGCCAATGTATCAAGAAGCCTACTCCTTGTTGTGACACTGGAATGCGGATATGTTTTATTTGTGAGAACACAAGTACAGATAGAAATGAGTGTGTATGCAGCCCCCCCTGTCACTCACTCACTGAGGGGCCCCGGCTATTAGAAGTGTGCACCCCGGGCTGGTTCTTCAGAAACACACCTGCAGCCAACACAGGAGGGTGGACTCCGTGGTTTACTGCATGAGACTTTAGGATAAAGTTGTAAGTGTGTGTCTCCCCTTGGAATTCCAATTGTAATAAATACGGTATATGTTTATTCCAAGTGTTTTGGAATTAACATATACCGGAACACATTATATCACTGAAGAATGGAGACTGCGCACCAGAGGGCTCAAGACGGCATACTTTCCAGCCGGTACCGCAGAGATGGTCGGACAAGGTTCAAGCTCTCTGTATGGTACATCAAAGAAGAGGTCCTTGTCGGTATTACTACCAGCACAAACATAGTTAAAGCTGTCAAGCTCAATAGATGGAAGCGAGTGCAGTGTTTTTGGGCGCAGGCTGCACCTGGCAGTCGGTAAGTGGTCACATCTCAATGGAACTACCTATGTATAAAGGTGCAGCCGCTCCATAGCGTAATTATTATCACTTAATCTTTAATGTATATGCCCTGTTAAGGGAATATGTGTAGTTGGGATTTGCATCCGTTTGTAATAATATAGTTGTGATTGTCCAGGAGAATTATTCCAGCAATATAACCGGTTGTGAAATAGCCCGTGGGGTGGAGTCCATTTATTGTTATTGAGGTAAACTGCTCAATATATCACGATATTTATTTTTTTTTCGGCCATATTGCCCAGCCCTATCATCAGGACACAGAAACCATCCTGAAGCATGTAATGATTTGACATTCCCAGGGTGTTTATGCTTGTGTACCATTATTTAAACAGATAAACATGGCACCTTCAAGCATCATGAGGATGAACCAGACTTGTGGAGGTCCACAGCTCTCTTTCTGATGTCTTGTGTTATTTTCTTGGATTTTTTATGATGCCACACAAGGAAGCAACGTATAAGTGAATAATCAAAAGCTGTACTTTACTTCAGTGTCTGATATATTTGTAAAATAAACATGTTTTCACACAAACATATGAGATAATGTGCACATTCTTTTTAATGCCTCTTGAAGGACTGCGTTTTTATTTATTTATTTTAAATCCAATTTTATGTTTTTATCCTATTTTACATGTTTTTATCTATGCTATCGGGCAGATGAATTTCCCCAATCGGGGATCAATAAAGTAATGATCTATCTATCTATCTATCTATCTATCTATCTATCTATCTATCTATCTATCTATCTATCTATCTATCTATCTATCTATCTATCTATCTATCTATCTATCTATCTATCTATCTATCTATCTATCTATCTATCTATCTATCTATCATTTTTCTGGGATTTTTAAATATTAGAATATAAATGAACAAAGCAAAATAACATCTTAACAAAAATAAACAAATTAAAGCAACAATAAAGACCCATTTTCCAATCTCATTTCATTTTATAACCTAAACCTTTTGACCAACAGCTACAGTATGTTTGAACAGTGCAAACTATTTCCAGTGACAAGATATAATGTATACTCCCTATTTACTTACCCGTCCAATGGCACAGATGACTCAGCAGGCAGTAGCATGTACTGTGTGGGTGTGTCTCAGCATGTTTCACATGCTTGTTGTTCACTCAGTGAAGTGACCTGAGGCAGGTAAAGAAGCCAAACTCAAATCAAAGTAACATTACTCCAATATAATTTTGCTTAAGCTCAATTAAAAAACCCTTTTCCATTACACATAAAGAGTAAAAGCGCAAAAGCCCAGCACATGTTTCCATATGGGGGATTTCTGTTTCCCCAGACTCTAATTTCACGGGAAAAAGGTCCTGGTCTGAGGGTAGGACTTTTTAACAAGCCTGGGGTTTTGTTTAATGGGTGTAATGCAATGCTGTGACAGTAATGCATTGCAGACAGGATTGTTTTTTTTTAATGATGCAGGGATGCAATATCAGCAGTGTGGTAGTTTTTCACGGGTTCGAAAGAAGACATACAAAAAGCAGCACACAATAACAGAACCGCTGACAGGCTGGTCTCTCTGGCGAGGCTGCAATGGGAAACCCCATTGCTGTAGCGTTTAGTCAGCTAGAAAGTCTGTGATTTCCTGTATACTGGATAAAGTATTTACAAAAGTTGTGGGTAATATATATAGTACCAGATATCAAATGAGAAAATCTTTGCTGGGTGTTTTCAGCATTTCAAGTTAATTAATTATAAACTTTTCCGCCACTGTTCTATAAGACTTATATTTTAGTACTAATGATCAAATGGAGCCCTTCCATTTTCTTTGTTCACTGAAACACATATTTCATCTAAACCTAAGTTGGTGGACTGTGAAATCTTTTATTATTCACAAACCATGAACCACGCCTGAAGGAAACAAAAGAAAAGATAAAGGACACTTCAGCTAGACACAGATGGGTCCACTGTGTTTATTTCAGATCAGTGGATTTAGCGTGACTTTAATTGAAAGTTTTGTCTCCAAAGAGTCCATTGGTTGCTGATTGAACCACTATGTATGTGTGTGTGTGTGTGTGTGTGTGTGTGTGTGTGTGTGTGTGTGTGTGTGTGTGTGTGTGTGGAACAAGACATGCTTACAGTTTTCCTTTTTGCTTTAGCAGTACAGTAGAGAAAGCAGAGGAAGGAGGAGCCAAATCAGCTATCATATAACCTATAAAATGTATTTTGCTGCAATTAAAAGGCCACAGTATTGTACTTAAAAGTCTTCCTTGTCATTCTCCCCATGACTGAGGAGAAAGCACTAAATTTGTGCTCCGTGAGGCAAACTTTAGAAGACACAGATCACCCTCCACCCCTCACTGCAGTCCCTGCACAGGCGGAAAGAAGTTATGCTAGATGTAAATGTATTTATAGTCAAAGGAGTAGAATAGAGTGGAACCCAGCAGTGCGGAGCCGAGAGGACGGGATAGGATAGGGCCGGCGTAAAAGGGGCTAAAGTAGTGTAACATCATCAACATTCTTCATTCTGTTTCTCCGGAGTCCTGATGAGTGGCAGAATGCAGATACTCAGTCTGCCTTTGTCTGTTTGACCTATGGTGACTTCTTGCTGCCACCCACTGGACCGTAGTTGTATTTCAGTTTTCCTCACAACTCCCCCACATATCACTGGGCTGATTTACATAAACTGCCCCTAGCAAATGGAAACGCGTCAAACTTAAAAGCCCCGGGCTTTGGTTTACCCTGGGAAAATAATCCTGTTGCTTGCAATGGAAAAGGGGTTAAACTTGAGGTGTTTTTTGCATGTGACTGTGGCATGTTTCTGTGGCAGTGTCACCAATAGGCCCACCATACGTACTATTGTGTTTTCATTGGTGCTGCATCCTCTCATCTGGATGCATATTTTTTCTTAATTGTTTATGAAAATTTACAGAGTTCGTCTTTGTGTGGTTGGGGCCTTACTCAGGTGGGATCTATAAAAATGCATGCCACACTTTTCATATTTATACACATATCATTTATCTTTCAGTTCACAATCATGCTCCCCTTGGCTGGTGTATCCTTTACAAAATTTCAGAGGCTTGGCAACATTAAGAAAGGTTCATGGGGTGTGAGTACTTTCGTACTACATTTTATATGTCTGGACCTGTCAATTGTGTACCCTGCGTCTTGCCCATTGGCCGCTGGAGATGGGCACCAGCCCCCTCCTGTGACACTGGAATGGATAAGTGGCTATACGAAATCGATGGATGGACGGATGGATGGATGGATGGATATGTCTGTGTTGTTAAATGGACTAACTTGTCAGCATCTGTTTTAACATAAGTGCTTTGAAGTAAACACTTTCTCTCACTTCACATTAGATGGTAAATCTCTAGAGCGTGGCAGCAGTTTGTGGTGTTTAATTACAGTTTTAGAAGCCTACATTTTGTCCAGCAGCGCTAAGACGCAGAAGTATAATTAAACATTCTGGCACATGAAATGACAATTAAGGAGAGATATTCTTGTCCTCTGCAGTCGGTGTGACACATGCATTCTGTTCTGCTACAGTCAGCCACTCTGCCAGAAGTTGCTGTAATGAGAAAGTGGAACTGGTATCCATGGAGATTCAGTCAGAAAAGTTCAACTCGTGCGCCTTAATACTAACAGCAATTGAAATATTATAATGACTGTGTTAAAGCTACTTGATCCTTTTCTCCCTCATAAGCAAGTCAAAATTAAATTGTTACACCCACACAAACACAAAGATCAGAAAGTCTGATGTTTACTCTTTCAGTATGTTCCACACAAGTAAAATGAATGGTATGCTAATTTCCCCTTTTTTAAACTTAAATGTTGGATATTTGAATCATTCATCTTCCAGAACTGGGAGAAGCTTTCATTCATAAAAAACACAAACATTTGCAGTTTTTCGGTAATTTATACTTATCATCACACTATTAGAAATATCAAATGGACCAGTGGTGCCCAAGTCCAGTACTCAAGTGTTACTATCCTGCAACCTTTAGATACATCCCTTCTCCAACACATGTGATTCAAATGACTAAAATCCCTCATCAGCATGTTATTCAGTACTGCAGAAGTAATAAGCTGTCACATTTTAATCAGGTGATTTGGAGCAGTGATGCATCTTAAAATTCCAGGATGGTAGCTCTCGAGGACTGGAATTGGACACACCTGCTTTAAATGATAGTAATCATGCACTGACCTTAGGTCGGCTTCACACTGACTACATTCCGAGTTTGCTCCATCAGCCATCGCTAGATGTACAGGGCGGCAATCCACGCTGGACCCGTGAAAGGAACCGTTCGTGCGTCTGGACAGCCTCCCTTGTTGTTATTTTGAAAGTTTCCATATTCCCTTTACTCTTCCCATGTCTGACTCATCTGGTTTTTAGAGATGTATGCCTTTTGCTCCATCATCCGTCAAAAATAGACTTGATCTGTATCTCAGACAGTTAACGGAAAGTGGCTGTCCATCATGTCACAATGGCACAAAGTTCTTGGGAATTACCGACCTTTGTTTATATAATTTGTCAGATTCAGATACAAGAAAAAAGTACCTTTGATGCTGGAGCTGGTTAATCAAATTATTTAATGGGTTATTATATGATTCTCCTAAACACTTGTGAGAATATAGCAATAATCTAATTAACTTAATTTTGGAATAACCCTTAATATAATCAGTAATATAAATAATGTGTTGGGACACATTCAGTTTCTTGTCATGGTATTCCTTGCCATTGTCATTTTCTACCTTTTGTCACATCATAGAACAAATATGCTAAATGTTACTTAGCATCTCTGTTATATAACTCTCACCTGTGTTGGCATGCCTTTCTCCACTCTTTCCTCTGTATATAAGCAGTCCAGTTGTCATTGTTAAGTTGCTGACTTATTCTTTTACAGAGCCTATGTCTTTTTCATTCATCTTTTATGCTTTTACTCCATTACCTGTGCCTTATTGTAGGTTTTGCCTTTATTATCATCAGATATACTTGCTTTTATCATGTGGCTTCTAAGTTCCTGTTTGCAGTTTGGTCCCGCTAAAGACTCACAAAAGTTGGGACACAAATAGCTCATATACGGAAAATGAACAACCAAAGTTGGGATGAATAACAAGAACAGATTTGATTACTGTAAAGTAAGGTACAATCATACTAATTGTCATGTTTGCTAGCTAGATAGCTGGAGTCAAAAATAACCATATATCACATCTAAACCTTTTGTAATTATAGTGTCACTATATAGCAGGAGGATCTTTGACATGCCTCTGCCCACTGTTTCCCAGTATATCCACAGCAGCTTTTAGGAAATTTATATAATGGTTAAAAAAGATGGCCTGTACTTGTATAGCCCTTGATCAAGCCCAGAGGACCCCAAAGCCCTTCACACTAAATTTAGTCATTCACCCATATATTCATGGTGGTTACATTTTGTAGCCACAGTGGCCCTAGTGAAGACTGACAAAAGGAAGGTTGCCATACATCAGCGCCACCCGGTGCTCCACCAACAGGCAAAGTAGGTGAAATGTCTTGCCTTGGGACACAACGACTGAGGTGGTCAGAGCATGTGGTCAAACAGGCAACCCACTGGTTACAGGACAAACTCTGTTGTTCTTGCACCACTGTCGCCCCACAGAAGGCACAGTTTGCATATTGGTATTACACATCATGAAGCTCCAACGAAACAGTTTTACTTAAAAGGTTAGGAAGGGGTCAATAAACGTGTAAGCAAATATGTGCCCACAGCTTTCAGAATGGGGGGTTTTGCGTCACCGTTATAAATACATTCACGTGTGATTGATTGTTCCTCTCTGCATCATTACTGGGACAAACAGTCTAGAAAGGACACCAAAAATGAAAAAACAACAAGCCAGAACTACATCATATGCTTTCTCATGATTTTACTACTTGTAAAGATGAAATTAAGTCCAAGAGGAAATCATTTCAGTATAGAGGGAGAGAAATTATTAAACACTCCACACCCTGATGTAACCCAAAGAATGTATTGATCATGTTCAACACTCCTGTTTACAGCCCTCTGGAACTAAACAGCTCTTTGCTGCTGCTGCCATGTGATGATGAGGCAACCACACAAAACAGCTGAAATGTTTAACATTTGATAAAGCTATGTACACATCAGTTTAAAGCTTTACTGTACATGGTTAATCTTCCATTTCTGGGTTGCAGAGGGGCTGGGTCACTTCAGGCACTAATCTTACATGCAGCTTTTAGGTCAGAGCAAGAACCATTTTCCAAAGATGACCCACAAATACAACATGCAAACACACTGCAGCCACAATCACACCACATTACCTTCTTACTGTGAAGTGACTCAAAATTTCTTAATTTACTAAATATCCTCTTAAAGGAGCATTCATAAATCATTTAAACAAACTATTAAGGTAATCAGCAGACGTCATGAGAAAGCACGAGTTAAGCTGGTCAAGGCACTTCTTGCTGTTCTTCTTTCAAAGGTGGAATCGTAAATTCTTACAAAACAGATGTGATAGCAGTAGCTACCCATGCATCCTCCTGTATGGAGCCAGATCGGTCTTGATATTCACAAATGCACATATGTGAGTCATACATGCACAGGACAAGATCCATGCATACACAGCCCGATTCATGCAAGCACAAAAAAATCCACAAATGCACAAAAAATCCACGCACACACAGGACAAGATCCATGCATGCACAGCCCGATTCATGCAAGCACAGCCCGATTCATGCAAGCACAAAAAAATCCACAAATGCACAAAAAAATCCACGCACACACAGGACAAGATCCACACATCCACAGTTCGATTCATGCAAGCACAAAAAAATGCACAAATGCACAAAAACATCCACGCACACACAGGACAAGATCCACACATGCACAGCTCTGGTCTTTAAACTTCATTGCATTTGTGTGTGCGTTTTTGAGACTACTCTGCCGTGCGCTGATTCACGCGTACATTTTTTTAAATAGAGAATGGTTTGCAACCAATCAGAAGCCTCCCTTGTATAAGCCAATCACTGGAAAGTACTCCACGTGGGGTAACTTACTCATAAGCCAATCACATTCAACCTGTTCAGGATGCGCGTAGTATGAGCACAATGCGCTCTCAGACCACTGACAACGTCAGTGGAGCGGTAGGTAAAACATATAACTTGATATGCTTAGCTTGTTGTCTGCTTGGTATGATACTTTGTTTTATTATTATTTTTAATTGGTTTATTAGTACAACTGCAGCATAGTTCCTAAGGGATACATAGAAAGAGATAGCTTCATGTCAGGTTTCAGCGGGCAGCAGAGAGGCGGCTTTCGACGTCGGCTGCGAGGTCGGAGGGTGGAGCAAACACCTGCAGAGAGAGGAAGACAAACGGCTGCTGCCCGCTGAAGCCTGACATGAAACTATCTCTTTCTCTGTATCCCTTAGGAACTATGCTGCAGTTGTACTAATAAACCAATTAAAATTAATAATAAAACAAAGTATCATACCGAGCAGACAACAAGCTAAGCATATCAAGTTATATATTTTACCTACCGTTCCACTGACGTTGTCAGTGGTCTGAGAGCGCATTGTGCTCATACTATGCGCATCCTGAACAGGTTGAATGTGATTGGCTTATGAGTAAGTCGCCCCACGTGGAGTACTTTCCAGTGATTGGCTTATACAAGGGAGGCTTCTGAATGGTTGCAAACCATTCTCTGTTTAAAAAAATGTACGCATGAATCAGCGCACGGCAGAGGAGTCTCAAAAATGCACACACAAATGCAGTGAAGTTTAAAGACCAGAGCTGTGCATGTGTGGATCTTGTCCTGTGTGTGCGTGGATTTTTTGTGCATTTGTGGATTTTTTTGTGCTTGCATGAATCAGGCTGTGCTTGCATGAATCGGGCTGTGCATGCATGGATCTTGTCCTGTGCATGTATGAATCACATATGTGCATTTGTGAATATCGAGACCGATCTGGCTCCATATCCTGCGCTGTGCCATGTTTATGTCGGTTCAGCTGTGGGCTACGTAGGTATTGCTTATGTCCCGCTTGACACCACAATACTGCAACGTGATTGGTTCAAACCATTTTTGGTTCGGTCACAAACGGTTGAAGCGGGAGCGGTACAAGACGGATTCTCGTTTGTTTGTGAATGCACGAATACCACAAGAATTCAACTTGCAGGCAAGTTTAATATATTATATATCATACATGTGACAGTTGGCAGTGTGGCATCAGGTGGCATCCTATCACAAAACCACACTGGAGCTGTCTGAGCTCCTGAGAGCGACCCATGCTTCCTGGCAGGAGTTTTCCATTGTCTCTCCAGACACTGTCTGTGAGCCACCCTTGTGTCTCCCCCTTCCCACACCTGATCTTGGCCTGATGTATTTTAAGGCTCCTCAAGTTGTAGCAGGTTTTACCACAGGAGTATCTTACTTTTGGTACTTTTCCAGTTATAGTTGTTTAGGTGAGCCTTCTCTTTATACCTGTCCTGGCCAAAACCGTCAAATCCATCCTGCTCGTTTTTTCTCACTTCCTATCAACCCCACTGCTGTCAACATCTTCCAAGCTGACTGAGCTGGGAGACCTCTAGATCCGATCTCCATTGAATACAACTATGTCTGCCAACTCTTATTCCTGCAGAAAAGATATAACCCTTTAGGGTGACAGTGGCACAGGAGTTATGGAGTTCATCCTGCAATTGTTGAAGCAGGGTATTGAACCCTCTAACTGTAGGACAAACTTGCTAACTCCTGCGCCACTGTCGCAAATATTGATCTGTGTGTGGGGGCTTCCGGTAAACCTCAGACTCCTGTCTTCCTCAATGTGTATCGCACAGTCCAGAAAAGACAACTTGTTGTTCTTGGCATCCTCTCTGGTAAACCTTATGTTGCTGTCCACTGAGCTGATGTGGTTGGTGAATCAGTTCCATAAAATACCATAGTTAATAGCTTGGTTGCTTTCTTCTTACCTTTCTTTATCTTGCTATTATGTGGTCCTAATATTGTCGGATCCTGTTGCTCAACAATTCTTAATAATAACAAGGAGAGACCCCAATGCTGTCTGCATTTTTAGTTTATTTTAGTTCTTTTTAACAAAGCTTTATTTAACACTTCTAGAAACAATTACATCTCCCATTACTTCCGTTAACAGCGCACTGCTGTGTCTTGCTCCTCCTGTTTCATTGCAGAACTGTTTTAATTTAGCTATATTGGAAGTTTTTGTTCTTTTTTTTTACCTATTTAAGGTCCCGCTACAGTATTAATGTCAAATTTAACCCTGGACTTTAACTATGCTGCTCCACAACCTTCCTTTTTTTAAAGCCATTCAGAGGTGAGTTTTGGGTCACTATCCTGCATCAGAATCCAAGAGTGCTTGATCTCAAGTTTATGCACTGGTTGTAGACTCCTGAAGAAGCAAAGCAGCCCCAGATCATCACATTACCACCGCTAGTTTGACTGTCAGCAGGATTTTTTTATTGTTATTTTATTTTTTATTTATTCAGTCAATCATCAAATAATTTCTCAGCCCTACAGACAACAAGACAAACAGCATCAACAGGAAAATGACTGAAAAGGTACAGGCGGAAGATGCTTACAATATATTCCTGCTGTGTGAGATATTCCAGAGAGGCCATTACGTTTTTACACAGCATAAGAATGAACCCACAGCAAGAAATGCTATTAAAAAAAGAATGGATAGTTATTTTCCCCTTAATAAAATATGCTATCATTTTAAGGATGCATTTACTCAGGTTTTCCTAGTCTGATATTCCAATTTTCTCTAATGATCTGAAACACTAAAGTTTGATTTAATAGGCACAACAGATAGTAATAGATAAAACAACTTACAACTCCTGAAGTTTTTGAATAGACTGTCATTGTGTCATCCCATATCTTAAAAACATACATTGTTGTTTTTTACAGCATCTATGAGGAGTTTTAGATGACAACACACCAGAATGAGAAACATTAGAAACTGCACTGCAATCCACTGAGAGACGCCTCTGTTGTTTTGCCCCCTCCAACCTCCGTTGGCCTGTTTTCTCTAAAAACGTGTTGACCTGGATGAGCTCTGAAAGTGAGAAATGAGCCAGCCGCCGCTTCCAAGGAAATTGGCTCTCTTGGCATTTGAAGGGAGTCATCAAGCGGGCCCACTTGGAAGGCCAATACCACAAAAATAGCTCCCATCAGCAGCACATCAAATTTAAAGAAGACTAAAGGGATGAGTTATTATAACACTGGTCGGGGCTTCTGGTGCTGATTTTCCATCATTGACCCACTCTGTGAAGTTTTCTGTGGAAATATGTGAGTGCGCTTCACTGAGTGGAATGAGACAGTGTGTGTTTGGATCAAGTTGAATGAATTGCAAAATATGCTACTAAAACTGCTTCACTGCCACCTTGATCTGAGCTATTTCCATACAGAGATGGTTATGCTGGCAGGAAGGATGAGCTTCCCCTCACCCCACTTAGTCTCCTGTGTTGATGCTGCTGATTTAAAGATTTTCTACCAGGTTGCAGAATGAGATGTTTGAAGCACCTGCTTATGTTTTTTTTTGTTTTACCACAGCACTTTACGTATTAGCCTTTTTTTTCCAAAACAATGGAAATTAGTTTCTCAAGTGTAAGAACCACCTTGTGTTTGATCGTAAAACTTTGTTAATCATCATATGGCCACTTTAACACAAACAGAAGAAACAACTTTTGTTTTCCCCAGACTTCACAAATAGGCAAATTATGTTTGGCCAGCCTTCTTTATTCAGGCTGTGCGCCCACTTCATTAGTCCTCTGACCTCTGACCTGTGCCCACACTTCTTAGTCCAATATTGCTGCCGCCCAACAACCCACCGACGCGATGCAACACCCACATGTTGTCTCAAGGAATGAGATGGAAAGATTTTAAAAATAAACCTCCAAGAGAGAGAGAGAGAGAGAGAGAGAGAGAGAAGATTTATTTGTGTAAGAGAGGGGAAAAAGGTTTCCATGGAAACTAAAGAGTTGTGTCTAATTGGTAAAGATGCTTCAAAGAGATCTTGGAACAAATAAAACAAGGAAACCAATCTCACATAGCCACGATGAAACCACGAGCTGAAATGTTCAATCAACACATTCATTTATTTAAAGTATTCATATTTATGCAGTTTGTTTTCAGTGTTAGATGACCAATATCACTAACCAGATAAGCCACTGGTTTGGGTGAAAATAATATTTTTATATGGCTGATAATTTTTTTAGAAGTGATAACAGAGTAATCCAACCAACAGACCCAACAGCATTGACATGCATGCTACTGTTTCTGTAGAATTAATTTCAATTCAGTTTTATTTATATAACATCAATTAACAACACATGTCATTTCAAGGCATGTCAAATTCCATCAAATCGTACAGATTTTTTTAGTTACTCCTGAATGGTCAAACTGTAGAATATATTTTTTAAATGGATCTATGAGAACACATGGCCCATAGTTTCCAAAAGGCTTTTCTGATTTGTGATCAGTGCCTGATGAGGGCTCGATGGCGATAGACGTGCTCTCTGAACAAAACTGTAAATACTAACTAGGACTAAGAAAAACAGAACTCAAAGGAAGATCAAACCTGATCTGGATCACCTGTTTATGATTTGGTTGTGAAAAATAATTGTTTTTATTATCCGTATCATTTTTGGTATTTTTGCTTCATTTTATTCTGCCGAGTTCGGAGTATTTTTTCTAACACCTACGGGTCTAGAACCAAACAGCCACTTTCTTTAAGGGAGTTCCTTTTTGTGCTTCAGAGTAATCCAAAATGAAACACTATCAAATATCCTTGGCAGCCACATACTGCCAGGGTGGATTTCAGAATCAGAATCAGAAATATTTTAATAATCCCAGAGAGAAATTGCTGTTTCAGTACAACCGCCATAACATAACAAACAAACATCACAAACATTTCAGGGGGGGACAATTTACTGAGGCCTTGCTGCCAAGGGCACCACCTTACACGGTGCCCACAGGGCGCTGCCATTAATCTGTGGAAAAATAGAGGCCACAAAAAAAGGAAGGTGGGAGGGTAAAAAACATTACATACTTTATCCTATAACAGGATACAGTTTGAGATATCAAAAACCTCTTGCACAAAAAGCACAAATAAGACGAGACACATATAGCAGAAGGTAAACATTTGAGACTAGTCGCGTGTCATAGCATCAGTTATGTGTGTCTAGGATTTAGGCTGAACATTGAGAACCGAAGGTTGAGAGACCAAGTGACGTTCATTGAGAGTTGGAACAACAAGATCCAGGCCATAGGGAAAGCATTTTAATTCCCCTGAAAGGGGAGAGTTCTGGTCTGATATTGTCCAGTAATTTTGTAATAGAAGACCTGCAGATGTGAAGCAGCGTGTTTCTGAAATGATTTCAAGACCTAAGAGAGCTTGATATATTCTACTATGAATTATAAGAAAAGACAATATGTGACAATAACCTTCAAAGTTATTTGTAATTTTTGCAGTAGTAATGGCATGCAGATGAGTAATGTTAACTTTAATTAGTAACTTATAACATTTAGACTCATAGAAACTGTTGAAATAGGAAATCCTGCCCCTATCTTTCATGCATGAAACACTGAATTAAATGTACATTTGAGATGATGAATAATAATCATGTACTCACGATACAATCACACCATACATACAATCGCTAATATGATTGTATAATCATACAATAATAAACTATATTCATATTACAAATAATGGAATAGAATTCATTGGGACTGTGCATCAAATTAGTTTAGCAATGACTTTATTTAAAAACAAGATAAAAAAAAGCAACGGTTGGTTGTAATGCAAATTCAGTGTCCTGTTTGAACTATAGTAGCAGCGCTAGACTACAAAATTTGATTAATTGAATTAAATTTTATTTATATAGCACCAATTCACAACACATGTCATCTCAAGGAACTTTGCAAAGTCAAATTCAATCAAATCAAATTATACAGATAGGTCAAAAAGTCTCCTATCTAAGGAAACCCAGTAGATTGCATTGAGTCTTGACAATCAGTCTTCACTCCTCCTGAAAGAGCGTAGAGCTCAGTTGTTTGCATTGTCAACGGCTTTGCAGCAATCCCTCATACTGAGCATGCATGAAGCGACAGTGGAGGGGAAAACTCCCCTTTAACAGGAAGAAAAACCTCAAGCAGAACCAGGCTCATTGTGAACAGTAATCTGCCTTGACCGACTGGGGGTTAGAGAAGACAGAGCAGAGACACAAAAAGCACAGAAGCACACATTGATCCAGGAATGCTTGCTATGTTATATGGTAATGGCAGATGATCTTCCTCCCGTGGATGATGTCACAGCTAACAGAACGCCAGACGAGGTGTACCTACTATGAAGAGAAAAATGACAGAGATAAAAAAGTTAAAAGTTTAAATAACAACAAACAATGCGAACTGGAGAACAGTAGGAGAACTCAGCAGAGTGAGAAAAATAGACCCTGATGTCCTCCAGCAGCAACTATAGCTTTATAGCAGAGGGATATTCAGCCACTTAATGGAAGGTCAGAAATAAGCAGTGGAAATCCTGTTGTCAGGGAAAAATGCAAACAAATTTCTCTTGCAAACTTTTTTTTTAGTTAAATCTGTATGTTCCAGGGACTAGTTTTCTGCATTAGTTAGCATTAGCTCTGAAGCACAATAGTGCTTGTCAGTAAAGACAATTTGCTCTGAACGCATGTCTGTTGAACAGATTTCAAAATATTAGAAACACATTTAAATTTGTTACATTTAAAGACCTTCCTAACTTTAGAAACACATTTAAATTTGTTACATTTAAAGACCTTCCTAACTTTTCTTTTGTAAATGTCACTCATAAACCTCCACTGTGTGTTTTAACCATCTGCCTGAGTTGGTTAAAGTCTTAAATATATGCTCCACATATCCACTCCCTGGGGAAAACAATAGCACTTATAAATAGGCACATAATCAGAGCTCTCTCTTTTTCTCTCCCACACACACACACACACACACACACACACACACACACACACACACACACACACACACACACACACACACACACACACACACACTCTCTGTCAGGCATCGGGAGAGATACACAACCATCAGGCAGGAGGGAAAGAGCAGCTCGGTCTGAAAACAATGGAGCAACAGGACAAAGCTCTGGATGAGGACATCTCTAAGTTTATGCTCGAGCAATCTGGGTGAACATTCCTGAAAAAGATGTTTGACTATTAAAGAAAACAAAGAGGAGAAGCAGGAGGGTAGAAGCAACAGAAAACCTTCTTAGATGTCTTTTCACGGGGAGGAAGCCACAGTTGGTCTTCATATGATTTTTATTTCAGCGATTCAAAAAGGTGAGTGTTTACTGCTTTTTTATGTGAAGCCAAAAGCTGATGATGTAGAGTGGATTATTTCTTCCACTGTTTGAACATGCTTTACTTTTGTGTACCTACCCCAAAAGTTTATACTGCCTGAAATTGGCACATTGGTTTCTACTGTGATAGATGTTTGATTTAAATTTTTTTTTTTAAGTGTTTAAATTAATGCTTCTGGACCAGTCTGCTTTAAACAAAATATAAGCTGTACAAATAGGTAAAAAGGAATCATTGCAAAAGTCCGCATCCATTGTTGTTGTCAGGGCATGGCTTAGCTCTAGCTCCTCTGCCATCCTCCCTGCTGTCGATTATTCCTGCAGGGTTTGAAATTGATTTTCAGCACTGGACAGCTCCGCTAGCCTCAATGAAGCTAAACACGTCACATCTGTGGCTCAGTTTGCAAACAGCCTCGTCATAACTTTAGACTGCACTCTGCGAACCCATCGACCTGGATTTAGCAATTTCCTCTGCATGGGTGTGAAGTTACTTTTTAAAAGTTTTATTATAAATTAACTGCAACGCTCAAACGGCAAATTAGGTTTTAATACGGGTATGATTATTGATTTACTTTCAGTCATCTAACTCTTTTGAATGTATTTAATTATTTTAGATTTATAAATAAATCACACTGTGATGTATTAAAACTTAGACACGTGCATAAGATGTGCAAATTCCTAATTTGGAAATGAATTTCCTAATGGTGGAACACATCAACAGATTTAAACAGTTTTAAAAATAGGCCAAAGAAAATAATCACTATACATGTATATATATATATATATATATATATATATATATATATATATATATATATATATATATATACATACATACATACATACATACATACATACATACATACATACATGTATGTATGTATGTAAGCATGTGTGTGTGTGTATGTTTGTTTCAAGGTTACTTTATTTGTACCTGTGGATAGATTGGTTTTGTAACAAAAAGGCAAAGACGGATCAAGTTTAAAACACACTTGGAACCACAGAGTTTGCTTAGGTTTTTCTTTAAAACTCAATTCTCACTCTGATCTTGATGAAGGAGTGTACTTGGTTATGTGTGTCCTCCTATTCAAAATGAGCACAGCCCTGGTGAGAGCTCTAGTTTTAGTTTTCTTCAGGGATAGGGCCCAGCAGGAGGCCAGAATAACACTCTTCAGCAACACGCATTCCGCTGTCATTTAAGGAACATGTTGTACCAGCAGTTAAATATTTTAACAAATACCTTCCTCATTGAAAAACACACTTTTTATCAAGGAAGAGACTTAGCTTTGTGTATTTTTGTAACATGTTTGTTTGTTCGTTTGTTTGTTAGGCTTAAGTCAGGTCAAATTAGGAGGGCCTAAAGTCCCCCAACCACCCAAATTCAGAACACATTAAATATATATGTATGACTGTAAGAATTTAACAAAAATGTTAAAAATCTATGTTAAACAGATATACAATATTACTTAAATAATATCGTTTGGCAACCTGACCAGGGTGTTTACCCCCCACTCCCACCGGGGTACTGCATTGAAAAGTGGGTATAGGAAATGGATGGAGGGAACATATTTATTATTAATTCGAACCTCTCAAGCATATATTGAATACCTGTTTTAATAACTATATAGAAATCCGTCATTCAAATTTGATTTACTTCTGTTATAATGTCATTCATTATTGTTATTGTTTCTCTGTGAATCTATCTTATAGTTCAGCTTTACACATTAAAGTCAGCGGGTGGGACTAGCACTGCCAAATAGTATGATATAAATAATTGGCCTGCATTTGCTGTGCAGTTAGGCAAATCAGATATTATTGCCTATTTGGCGAGCCACGTTGATATTTTATATGTATGCATATGTTTTTACATTTAATTATCAAATTGTGTCTTTATAAATCTTATTTGATATTTTGGATTAATATATTGTCCAGAGTATTTGTTTCTACTTATGCTATAATTATCACATTTCCAAATATGTAATTGATGCCATATTAATTTACTGGACTGTGGCAATGTTGGCCCTCCATGAAGAGGACTATAAAATGATAAACAAACAAATAATAAAATAACAATTTTGGTATTTTATATATAACCAATTATAAAGGGACTGGCAACCTATGCAATGTTTAACCTGCCTCCTTTCTATTGTGAGATAGCTATCTCCAGTAGGACTAGCAGGTATTAACGGCAGATGGCTGGATGGGTTCAAAGTTTATACATCCACGTGTTAAATAAATGGATAACTGTAACAAGAGCTTTAAAATCTTTCTGTCACATAAGCAAATACATTAAACACCCCGACTTTACCTTCTAAGAGCTTTGTTGTCTATTTTAAAACACTATCGTGGAGTTATGAGTTGTGGTTAGGGGACATCAACTGCTACACACAATATAACAATATCAGTTATTCACAATGAACACAGTCTCCTCTCCAGAGACATGTTTCCATGGAGACTGCCTTATACGGTAATTAAGATGGTTAATATTACTGCAACTCTCTCCAAGGACTTCTGTCAACATGGGATTTTATTGTCTGGTTGCTGAAAAAAAGCGGAAAAAATTCTCTAAGGTTATGAGAGCTTTGTGGGAATTTGCTACCAAAAACAACAGAAAGAAAGACAAATGCTTCAGCATGCTATTTTGTCTTTAGTTACTTTACTTAACTGATGAGCAGAAAAAAATAGACAAAAAGTCTGAATCAGTCTCAAGGTTATAGGTTGGGTTTTCTGAAACTGTTCCAACTGAATGTCCATATTTAGACAGCTTGAAGAGAGAGTTGTCTCTGTATAAATTAAAACCTTTATGGCAGATCTGTGATTGTACAGAAAACATTAGTACCATAATATGTTTGTCAAACCCACTCCAAAGCTGAGAAATATCTTTTGTATTGAGAAACAAAATGGGTTGAAATATTTATACCTTTGATCAACATGCTAATCATTACAGTGACAGTACTGTACCCATTTACTGTAAAATACATTTAGACTGAAAAATCTTCTCGCTCCTCAGTTGTTAGTTTTTTTGTCGGGCCTATCCTTGGCCCTTTTGTTGTGACAGCATGGCCCAAGGTCAAAACACAGTTCGGTTGAAACATTCAATCGTAGCAAGCGGCCCTGGTAGTGAAGTAGCAAACGTGAATTGACCCTGAGTGTTCTAAGCTGTTGGCATCCACTCTTCTGATAATTAAATTTTCCCTACAGCTCATAATTTCTATTTAAATATTACAACAGGAATAAACGGAGAGAAAGAGAGAGAGAGAGAGAGACTGTGTGTGTGAGTGAGAGAGAGAGAGAGAGAGAGAGAGAGAGAGAGAGAGAGAGAGAGAGAGAGAGAGAGAGTTAATATTGGTTTCAAAGTTGTCTTTCAAGGTTTTGATTTGGATTACAGGGATTACACCAACCTCATTGGTCCAAACCTCAAATTCAACACTTAAATGTGTTAAACATTTAACCATAGAGGAAAAATAATCTGCAGCAGATTCCTTGACAGATGTAATGATCTTAGAAAAAACACATAAACTGAAAAGATGACGGATTATTTCTATTTAATAATTTAGTGTTTGTCCCCAACTTTTATTTCATTTTTACTACATTCATAGAAATTCCTGTTTCTTAATACATTTACAGAATGAAAGAGTGATTTTTTTTTAGCTTTGATCCTTTTAAGAATAAATAAATCATTTTCATTATTTTCATTACTTGAACTTCCAATCACTTGTCAGAGCAGGACGAGGTAACATTAGTCAATTTTGATGACTGGTAGATTGATTGACAAGCCATTAATTATAAATATGTTTTCGACCAATGTTGATGTCAAGATAGTGTAGTTTCATATTTTCCTGATTGTAACAGAATAAAATTTATTTTTATGCGTTTGGAAAACATAGGCTTAGGCTTAATCTGAGTTCACATCACTGAATTGAACTATAATTAAATTGAATCAAAATTGACTAATAAATTAGTAGTTTAATTGTCAATTCTTGTGTAGTTTGATTGAAGTGGCATTATTTTTTTGGCTTGTTTTGTTTTTACATCCAAAAACAACAAAACAGTAGTTTCACATGTGGAGCAGCTGTGGCAGGATGAAAGCACTAAGCCACACAGAATTACAAACCAAAAGGAAAAAATTTAAGAGAAATAAATCCAATAGCACAAAAGGATATAAGTCAAGAGCAGACTGAAAACAAAAGCATGAAGTAATGTAACAGGAACTAAAATTGCAACATCTTTCTAACTACACTGAACACAAACAAATGCACTGAATACTCAGAGGCCTTTTCGAAAATAAATGTAATAAGGAACAGCAGAAAACATAAACAGAGAAGAAAACCTAAACCCAAACTCTTGGAGAATGGGATAGAAAGCTGGTAAATATGATGGTAAATATGCAAGTAAAAGTAAAAAGTAAGTAAATAAGTAAAAAGGGTGCTCATCTCCCGAGTAACAGTTTGATCATGACATCTGATGACATCTGACGACGATGTAATCATGCAGATAAAACTATAAAGTTGGGCACAAGTTCTGGTATTTTAGAGAATAAAATACAAAAATGAATAAAAGTAAATAACATCATTACAAAATAACAACTTTAGGCAGGAGGTTACTGACAATGTCCTCCTGCTCTCTGAGTATTCAAGCAGATGTAATCATCTGCCATATTTGGGATTATGTAGCCATAGACCATCCTTCCACCTGGCCAATCAGCAGCCAGTTTGTAACGTCAGCCCTTACACGAATTTGGAAGCATCTTACAAAAGCATTTGCACACAGCAAACATGAAGAATGAAAATCCCATCAAGTTTTGCATAATCATGTGTGTAGATGTGTGTAGACGTTTTTGTGTGCTACTGAAATATCAATGGTAACATACCGAGGCTTTTAAGCTGCAGCTCTCAGGAAATTTTCCAAAGACCATCCATTGTCATTTTTGATTAATGCAGGTTGGTTAGTTATTTTACAACAAAAATGATGTAGTCACAAGGAACCAAAACTACTGATGACCTTTCGCACCCCATAGAATTGAGTTTCTGGTGCTTATGCAACCCAATGCTTTTTGGTTCCTCTTGCTGACATAACCTTGAAATCGGGCCAAAAGAGCAGATCAATTGTTCCTCCAACAGTGGTTTACCACTGATTCATCTCTTTTTTAAACCTTTGTCCCTTCCCCTGCCTGTCTGGTTTTCCACCCGTGGTTGCTCTGAAGGGGCCTAGGGCTAATCACTGGGTAAGAATGCAATCAATAGGCTTTCATTACACAGATCTGTCTCGTCTGCTCAATGCATTAGGCAGGGCTGACAACTCTCGCACATTGACCATGAAACTCATTCAACTGGCCTGTTTCACACTTTCACGCGCTTTGCGGCCACCTTCACACATAGTTGGAAAAACAATTTCACAACCGATAGCATCACCTACCAAAATAGGGAATACAAGCAACGTACAAAAAAACTAGACTGGAAGGACCGCAGCAGAAGCGTGTCTCCACGTGTTGTTTTCACACCATCAGAAGGAAAATCATTAACGTAAGCAAATCTTTTTCAGTGGTACTTTTCCCAATGCACATCTTAGTATCACCTTGACTGGTGCTGTTCATCTGTTAGACTGGATCTAAAATATATTTTTGGTTCAGATTTGTCAAAAGACCAGGTTTGCAATGTGTTGTCCAATCATAACTCAGAAGTGAAGTTATTGTCCTGCTTATTTTCAGGCCTATGCACAGTGCCCCACAAAGGTATCCGTAGCCTTTAAACTTTCTCAAATGATGGATAGATACATTTGTGCATACTTTGTGCAATTTTTATTATGACAACCAACAAAAACTAGATCATAATTGTGATGTGAAAGGAGGACAATACGTAGTATTTAACATTCTTTACAAATTAAAATCTTAAAAAGTTTTCCATGCACTCGTAAACAGCCTTGTTTACTTTGAATAAAATCAAGTGCAACCAATTACTGTCGTAAGTCACCTAAGGTGGTTATCTTTAACGAAGATAGGGACAATGGACAGCATTGCTGCAAAGATGGATGGAGCTAAATAGAGAGCACTCTTGGAATAGAACATGCTAGACCCTGCAAAAGATGTGAAAATTGCTGATCATATACGTTCTTCATCCAGTCTGACTGAGCTTGGACATTTTACAGAGAAGAATGGCAAACATTTCAATCTCTAGATATACGAGGCTGGTAGGAACATACCCTGAAAGACTTGTAGGTAAAAATACCTTACAAATCTGGTTTTATAAAGTATTGATTCAGCGAGACTCGAAACAAATGCACATTACACTTTTAACATTTTTGCTTATTTGAAAACCATGTCTTATTTTTCTTCCACATCCCAGTTATGAATTTCTTTGTCTGGTCAGTCACATGAGATCAAAATTCATTACAGTTTGTCATTGTAGTGGGGCAATATGTGAATTATTTTGCCGCATACTTTTATCACAGACTTCAGCATAGTTTAAAGTACAGTCAAACTATGTAGATGACGTAGCTCACAGCTGTGCTCCATAGGGAAAAGTTGCTCTAGCAAAGTCTGTGTATAGCTAGGGTTGTATGCTCTTTCCAGTATTACTCAGTCAACTCCAAGACCTGATGATTAGTGTGGTTTTAAAGAAAAATCTAGAAATAATGCAGACTCTGTCCCCCTTTTAATTTCCCCAGTATCACAGAAATACCCAGTAGATGGCAGCAATCTTATTTCTTCCCCTTCACAAATTCTTCCGACTCTCAGTGAAGGCGGACGCTTCTCTGCACCTCTCCTCCCCAAACCTCTCCTGCTTGTGCTCTCTTGCCGCTTAACTCTCTCAGAGCCTTTTTCTGTAAATCATCTGAATCGAAAACCATAGATTTGGTCAGCTGGTTGCTCAAGGCAATTGACAAAAATTTCTCAACGACAAGACCAGGCGCAAGGGGAGTCAGGCTGTCCTGAGGGGACACATGCAGCCGGATACACCCTGGATCCCTGGGGAAGTTGGAAGATGGTGTGTCTCTACTTTGTGCATCGAGGACATGGAAGATGCACTTCAGCTTCAGAGCTCATCATAGTAAAGAGCTTCAGAGCTCATCATAGCACTGAAACAGCTCTGGTGAAGGTCATTAATGATATTTTCATGGCCTCAGATAATGGACTTGTTTCTGTACTTGTCCTGTTAGATCTCAGTGCTGCATTTGATTAAGTTGATCCCAGTATTCTTCTAGAAAGACTTGAACATACAGTAGGAATTTAGGGAAAGCATTAGGCTGGTTTAAATCTTATCTATCTGACAGATTCCAGTTTGTTCATGTTAATAATAAATATTCTTCAAACTCTAGGGTCACTTGTGGAGTACCACAGGGTTCAGTCCTTGGACCAATTCTCTTTACTATATATATGCTTCCGATTGGCAAAATTATCAGACAGCATGGGATTAATTTCCATTGTTATGCTGATGACACTCAGCTATATTTATCCATAAATCCTGATGATTCCAATCAATTACTTTGACTACAGGCATGTTGATGACATCAAAACCTGGATTTCCTTAAATTTTCTGCTTTTAAGACAAAAGTTGTCATTTTTGGACCAGAGTTCTTAAGAAACTTCAAGGCTTCACTGTTGTAATTCTTTACTATCTGGAGATTCATAAAGTGCAGTTCAAAGCCTTCAGCTGATCCAAAACGCTGCAGCAAGAGTTCTAGTGAAAACTAACAACAGAGATCATATTTCTCCAATTTTAGCTTCCCTTCATTGGCTTCCATTTAAATCAAGAATATAATTTAAAATTCTTCTTCTAACGTATAAAGCCCTTAATAATCAAGCTCCATCATATATCAGAGCTCTGATTACCCCGTATGTTCCTAACAGAGCACTTCGCTCTCAGACTGCAGGTCTGCTGGTGGTTCCTAGAGTCTCTAAAAGTAGAATGGGAGGCAGATCCTTTAGCTATCAGGCTCCTCTCCTGTGGAACCAACTCCCAGTTTTGGTCCGTGAGGCACATATTCTGTCTACTTTTAAGACAAGGCTTAAAACTTTCCTTTTCGACAAAGTTTGTAGTTAGAATAAAGCTGCTTTTATTCTGTTTTATTTGCCTATATTTTAATCATGTAAAGCACTTTACATTGTCTCTGTACTGAAATGTGCTATATAAATAAATTTGCCTTGGCTTGCCTAGAGTGGCATAGATATTGCTGAGCTATATCTCTGGCTTAGGCTGCTGGAGGACATCAAGACTGTCGCTTCAAGCATACCTATTTGATCATGAATACTATTAATAATTATAGTTGTATATATTATAATATCCAATTATAATTATTAATTGTGTGTTATTCTGGTCAAAGGTAAGCAACAACAAAAAAATTCAAATGGTTGTGATTAAGAGGTACTAGCATTTACGTAATGATTATAACTAGCAATTGTGAGTTAGATTCCCAGCTGTGTTGCATGCTCGGAGCCGTAGTCTGAGCGGCCATGGTGATATTATTGCATAACATTTTCACAAAAAAAAAAAAAACATTTTTAGTTCTTATTCTTGTTAAGGATTTCCAGACATATAAGGTATTACAGGGAAAATCATCCACTATCGGAACTGAAAAAGCATCGTAAATAGGAGATAAACTTTCTTCAAAATAAGTCTACTTATATTTAAGCGATTGAGATTGGCATGTTCTGGATGACTGAGAATCTACAAATATATTTTTGCCCTAAGGTTCATGCTTTGCAGAGATTCAGCATAACGTTTTTATGTTGTATAATCATTCTGAACTAAAACCCCATATTAATCATATATTAGTCTTTTTGGCTATTGCCACGCTATTATATTTGACACAGTTCTATAAAAAAAGTATTTGTGCCCAGACAGATTTCTTGTGATTTAGCTTTTTTTTATCGCACTTGCACGTTTCAGAACATTAAAGGAAATTTTAATAACACAAAATAACCTGAGTTAATGCAAGATGCAATTTTGAAATGGTGAACTGAAAGTGAAACGGCTATCTAAACTAACCTGGCCTTATGTGAAAAAGTAAAGTAAATGGTACTTGTATAGCGTTTTAACAAGTCAGACGACTCCAAAGTGGAGTTTTGCAGTTGTACTAAAGATTGTCATATACACTATAACTTGGTCCCTTGCAGAAGCACCTTCCCACCTGTAACTGAGCCTAAACTATAATCTGTCACTACATCAATGTTACAGACACTGCAAGCCTTTTTAACATTATTCCTAGTAAAACATCAGGTTTCTGTGCTTTTATCAGTTTCAAGCTGGATGCTCAAGCAATAAATACACATAATAAAAGCCGTTTGTGTAACAGTGTGACGTTCTTGTGCAATGTTTTTACGACAGGATTGAACCAACCCATCACAATTTTATTGTTTGCAGCTTTGGTTATCTCATACCTGACTTTGTCACCTGCCACCAAATATCTGACCCACACAGAGATATTTTTCAGTCTCACATTCAGCTACCAGGGAATGAATCTATGTCAACAAAGAAAAACAGATATAAAAACAAATAGCCTTTAGTTTATGATCACTTGGTTTGCTTTGATTCATGTTTGGAGTTATTAAAGGTCATATTTCTGATTATTTACTGAAATAATGAAAAACCCTCTTTATCCTGTCTATCCACAGGAATTGTATCATGGGAAAGGAAGCCTGATCACAAATGAACGACAGACCTGAGCTCATCCATCCCCCTTGTCCAGCAACAGTACGTTAATGGTTGGAACTGCCCGCCCCAACCTTCATTACTGCCCTCGCAGACACAGCCTGATGATCATCGGTGCCATGGGAGCGGTGAGGGTAAACAGGTATGTTCAATGGACATTGAAACCGTGTCAGCCGTGTAAGCACAGTTTAGAAGCAAGCCAATTTTATTTTCACCCAATGTACACTTACATAGAATTAAAGAAAAGTCTTGTTCACCTCAAACCAGAAACATACCCACCTTTCTCTGTTTAGGGTCATGGGGGCGGATGTGAAAGTGTGTATGAGTGTGTGGTTTTTCTGGTTGCGGAGTAGAGGTAGAGTTGAGTTAGCTATTCTTCCCAACTTATAGCCTATTTGACAAAACACTGACGTCATTTGAGGTCTCTCTGGCTGTTAATGAATTACTAGTGCATACAGCAATATCCCCCCCAGCTGTGCCTTTTCAAAACGAAAGCTGGCATGGGGGGATGGGAGGTGTGGTGAGGTATTGACGTCAGCACTCTTTATCAAATCTGATTTCTAGGTCCTGTTTACACTTTTATATGCTGCGGCTGGCTAGTTTCACAAACCATACGTCATAAGTCAGGGCTGTTGCTCCCTCCCTTGGTGCGACAGGGGTTTAATAAAGGTGGGCAGCTTTCTTCCCCACTCACAGCAGCTGACTAGACTTTGGGATTATAATCACAGCAATAAACTTTGCTTGAACATGTGGAATCCCTCCACAGTCACTTGCCCACTACTGTATTTTTAAGTCTGGTCGGTCCGGTTGAAATTCCTTTCTCTGCTTTTCTGAAATGATTTTGTACCTGCCTAAATTTTCTTTCACTGCAGCATACTCGCTTGTCTTGTCATTGTTGTTGTCCGACTTTTCTGGTTGCATTTGTGTTTTGAAATGACATTCACACCTCCAAATCAAAACTACTGTACCAGGGGCGTGAATTTATCTGACAGGTGTCAGCAGTTAATCTGACTCGATGAGGTCTGACAGAAAAAGCGCTGATTGGCCACGGTGCAGAGAGATGCATCCAGAGGAGAAGCTTTAAGGAAGCTATACCAGTATGAAGTCATATGGAAGCCAAAAGTTTAAAAACGTAAATACACACTCATTTGTCTGGCGCCCTTGCCATTTAAATGTATGTATGTACACAAATGTGATAATAACTTTTTATTATGTAATTTATAGTGTCTAAAGTTTTTCCTGCAGTTTTTATCGGAGCAGCTCCCTAGCGACCTCTATTAACAAACTGCCGCTGGTCTGACTGATCTTTCTTGTACTGTCAGTTTTTCAATAATGTCAGAATATCTTCCAATTTAGGAAGCCACTAAAACTTCACCAGGATTCTATTGGCTTTACACTCTGGACTAGGAACTGATCTCTTAGTAATGAAATGGACAGAGTCAATTGATTATAATCTTCCTAAGAATAATTATATTTCATAAGTTTTACAAAAGTTGATATGTATAATAACTTGCAATTTTAGTTGATAATGAATGAATCAATCAATCAATCAATCAATCAATCAATCAGTCAATCTTTATTGTCAACTACAATTTGCATTGTAATCGAAATTACAGTTTCAGTACACCGTCCATCACATACATCGCATACATTTGGGGGGAACGGTTGACTTGCTTTGCCAAAGAACGCAGCCGTTAGGCACATTCCTTCGACTGCCAAGGACCCCGCCGTGACGCGGTTTCCTTAGGGCGCTGCCTTTAACTCTGTGGAAAGATAGGAGCCACATTTGGGGAGGGATATTTCACACTTTATCTTTAAAGGGTAAAGTTTAAGATATGTAAAAAGAGCTCAGCACAAGAAAAGCACATATGACGAGACAACATTCCAGCGGAGGCATTAGGTGTCACATGTGAGTCCCATGTAGAATTGAGCATCAGTTTTGTGTGTGTGTGAGTGAGTGTGCGCAATTTGTCCATCAATGAGATTTCATCGTCTCCTTGTGAACAAGCACCAATTTGTACTTCCATTTTGCACCTAAGCACTGCCATTGTGCCCCAGTGAACAAACTGTAAGGTTTGACCAGTCTAAATATGTAGGACTTCAAACTAAAGATGGACAACTTCATTCAAAAACAAAAATGGCCCTTTAATTTAGGACCTAATCATTAGTTATAACTCAGACACCCTCTCCCATTGTCTGAACTTGTAAATAGGCAATGTTAGTCATTAGAGGTGACAGAAAATATTTATATATTAAATACTTTTTCAAGTTTTGTTTTTCACATTGTGCATCCCCTCAACTGTGCTGCCCTGGGCAGAAAGTCATATTGCCCATATGAAACACAGCAACTAAAAATGGACGTAAAAATATTTATTCAATTGTAAATATCTATTACACTTTACACAAATTTTAGATCCTGATCAGTGTTTTGCCAGTTGATTCTCATTAAGTATGAAAGATTATCACCCCTCATCAAACCATAACAATTCCAACTGGCTTCCTGGTGGTAGATATTATCAATTGCAGTCACATAATCAGAATTGTTCTTCTCTCTGCTTCTTTTCATTCAGACCGTGTTGGAATGTATATTGCTGGAACAAAAGATGAATGCCTTTAGGTTCTCCCTTATTTAGAGTTTTTTGTACTTGACATGGGAACACTATGTATGAAATAAAATGTAATATTATATTATTAAGAGAAATTTAGCATTTTAGCATTTGTTTCTTTTCTATACAGTGCTCTTTGAAACAGAAAGGTTTTTGTGTTTTACATGTTTTCTTTTGTTTCTGTGTAAAGCACTTTGAGTTTGAATGATGCTATATAAATAAAAAATAAATAAATTACCTTGCCGTAGACTACAAGTGCATTATAGACAATTACATAAAATTGTATTTTTTTCAAAGCAGGTATGCAACATTCCCTTTCACACTGATCAGCGATCAACAATTGCCGCATGATTATTGTGAAGCGCCCCACACCGGTGGTGAAAACTGACGCATGGTCGATCAAAACATTGTGTGGCAGACTGTGCCATTTCGTGCCCAAAAAAAGCAGTGTGTTATAAATGTTTGCTTTAGTAGTTAACTCACTAGCTACAGCAGGAAACATCAATTTTTCATGCAGCGATATTAGCTTTGAAATTTAAAGATCATATATTTTTAAGACAAATCGGATGTTGCCCATTACCTTCTCATACTCTTACGTTAAAGTTTAGCAAGACACAGTTAAACTTTAGTTAATGTCAGCTGCTTGTTGGAATTTTCATTCGATTACACGGAAGCTATTGCCATCAGTAACCTCATACCAATTTAAGAAGTATTTTTGAAAACAGGAAGCCATCACTTGGTCAGTTTAGTCATTGTTTTCTGCTTTTTTTCCTCTTTTTTTCCATTAGATACAGCATCGTTTCCATGGATGAAGATGTCTTGAAAATCTCCAATTTGGGCCTTCACAATGGCCACAGTCCTCTGACTCAGCAGACACTATCAGGGGCATGTATGCAGGGTGAGGAAGGAAGTGGAGGAGGAGAGTATCCAGGAGGCGATGAAGTTCGGGGGGCTTTGCCTTTGAGGATGACGAACGAGCCAATCATCCACAACAGCTGCCGTTCCTCGCCTTTGTGTCGTCTGGACCTGGATTTTACCACCGGACGGCTGCGCACCCGCTTTGTAAAGAAGAACGGCCAGTGCAACGTGGTTTTCAGCAACATGGAGGATAAGCCCCGACGATACCTGGCTGATATTTTCACCACCTGTGTAGACATACGCTGGCGTTACTTGTTTCTCATCTTTACCGCCACCTTCCTTCTATCATGGCTACTGTTTGGTTTTATCTTCTGGGGAGTTGCCCTTGCTCATGGAGACTTTGACCTGCACCTCCCTGCGTCGGATGAAGATGCAAGAAGTATCCCGGAGGAAGCAAAAGATAAAAGGCGCCCATGCATTCTCCACATCCAGGGTTTTATTGGGGCTTTCCTCTTCTCAATAGAGACCCAGACCACTATTGGATATGGCTTCCGGTGTGTCACCGAGGAATGTCCAATTGCCGTTTTGACGGTGGTAGTGCAGTCCATTGTGGGGTGTATAATTGACTCTTTCATGATTGGCACCATCATGGCAAAGATGGTTCGCCCCAAAAAGAGGGCGCAGACATTGCTGTTCTCGCATAATGCCGTCATCGCCCTGCGTGATGGCAAGCTATGCCTCATGTGGCGCTTGGGGAACATGCGCAAGAGCCACATTGTTGAGGCCCATGTGCGTGCTCAGCTCATCAAACCACACGTGACAGCTGAGGGTGAGTACCTCCCCTTGGAGCAGACAGACATTGACGTCGGCTATGACGACGGACTGGATCGGCTGTTTCTGGTGTCGCCGCTGGTGGTCGTCCACGAGATCAATAAAAACAGTCCTCTGTATAACCTGAGCCGCAGTGACCTACAGAAGGAGGACTTTGAAATCGTGGTCATCTTGGAGGGGATGGTGGAGGCGACAGCAATGACGACACAGGCCCGTAGCTCCTACTTGGCCAGGGAGATCCTTTGGGGTCACCGTTTTGAGCCAGTGGTGTTTGAGAAGGGTGACCGCTACCATGTGGACTATTCCCGCTTCCATAAGACTTACGAAGTGCCATCTACGCCTCACTGCAGTGCCAGGGAACTGAGCCAGAGAAAGGGTCACAGTGGGCAATTGTCCTCCTCCAGTTCGAGTTTCTCCCGGTCTCCATCGCTGTTTGCTCCGAGAGCAGCAAGACGTTTGCAGGGATCTCACTCCCCCAGTGCGTTCTGCTATGAGAATGAAGTAGCTTTGTGCTGCGGAGATGACGCAGATGATGAGGAAGCAGATAAGGCGATGGACGGTCCCAAAACAGGAAGTAAAAGGGAGATAAAAATAAGAGATGACATTCATTTGGATTTCAAAGGGGCATTCGTGAAAGAGCAAACAGTGGAGATGCTGTGTGTCCTGGACACAGAGAATCAGATCAGCCTTGATAGATTACAGCCAACCCTACCTTTATACATCAGCAGAGAATCGGGAGTTTGATATGATAATTCCTGCCATTTTGTTTTTGTTGGCTGATTCAGCAACGTACTGAACTGATACAATGTAGAGGATTAAAGATGCTGTGTAAACTGCGCATGCGGAGTGAGAGAGGGTTGTTTTTTAGACCTGGAATAAACTTTGGTTTTCTGTAACATACACTTTCAGTCAAAAAACAGCATGTGTACAAAAAGAGCTCTTCTACTTTTAAATGTGGTGACCAAGTTATACTTTTATTTAACTAATGCAAATGCTTTCCTGATTTACTCAGTATTATTTGTGTTTGATCTCTGACTAACTGAAGCTTTTTGTTTTCAATTTCCAGTCTTTTTTTGTGTGTAAATATAGGCTTTTATTTACTTTGCTTGGGATCTTTTCCGATCTTAGGACAGAGTGTTTATTTATTATTGAATGTGAAAGTGAGAAAGCACAAATCCTTTTCTTGATAACCTGTATTTTTAAACTGTGTCTTCCTGCCTACTAATTGCTATTCAAACTATTTTGTTTCTTGAAAGTCCACCACACTATGTTCCTAAATGACCAAGCACAAATAAGTTCCATAGTCCAGAAGCATAACTAAAGGAGTTAAAAGTAAAACCTGTTTAAATGAAGAACAAGCACTTTAAACTAATATCAACAGAAACAAACACTTCACAACTGTCTGTTGTTTTTGTATGATCAAAACATCTATTAAACAGCAGTTTATACTGTTAAGACTTAAATTGTCTGTGCTTTGTATACATGCCTTTCTGAGATGACCCTTCGTCTAAGTTGATCTACAATTTTTGCCACCAAGATGACTTCATTAACTCAGTGTTTACTGCCAACTAAACTGCTCGGCCAAAAATATTTAGCTCTCCTGCCTTCGCACACATAGAAACAAGAAGTGACATTCAGTTCTTACCTAATGGGGTTTAACACGACGTCGCTTTTTGCAACTATATCAGCTTCGACTCTTGAAGGGAGTGTTTTCCACAAGGTTTAGGGAAGTGTTTACTGGAGTCTTCTGACCATTCTTCTGTGTGCATCCTGAGCTGCTGTCTGTCTCCAAAAAAATGTCCCTATGCTAACACATGGTGACAATAAAGATTCTTGATTATCTAGATCTTTATAGACCTGGCTTTGTATACTGGTGTCCAGTCATGTTTGCAGAGGCCATCCTAAAACTGTCCTCACAAAGTTGGGAGAACAAAATTATTCAAAATATCTGTGGAATATTTAGTAGTGAGGACATTTCATGATCTTACTTATTGCACAGTGTGTTCTCTTTCACAGTACCACACTGGAATTGACAAAGCTCCTGAGACCAGCCCACTCTTATACTCATGTTTGTAGAAGTGGTCTGCAGACCTACGTGCTGGATGTTATACATTTTGAGCAATGGAAGTGATTTGAAAATGGGAGATAAATGATTTGGAGTAATGTGCAGCCACTTACTGTAATATTGCACTTCTTAAAATGTAGACATTATAATGTCTGTTGTCCAAATTACTATTTGAACAACAATATAACTGGTGGTAGTGTTTTTTTCACAGAACTGAACACGTCTCCCACAAACTGTTACTTGATATGTTTTGTATCTCATCCTAATTTATCATCGCAAATTCAGAAGATGGTTGAGGTGAAGAATTTAATATTAAACACATTTTAAGATAAAGAAATGTAAGACAATTCTTTGAGGCCCCTAAAAGTAGTTGTGTCTGACTGCACTCCTCAAGGGCTGGAGCCCTGCAAGTTTTAAATATTTTTCTGCTCGTTAGACATGAATTAAAGGAACTGGTCATTAACAGAATCTTCTGTAACTTGATGGCAGACTGAGGAGCAGGAACATTTCTAAAACATGTGAGATACAGGCACTTAAGAATCCACAAATGTGGATATGGCAACAGCTAGAGCCCACAAACGTCTTGCAGTTTAAATATAATTTATGTCAAAAACCTGATATCTGATTTTGTTGCTGTGGAGAGAATGTCTGCTTGAAAGAAGGAAAAAAAAAGCAACTGGATCAAATTGCTCTGCTCTCCAATAAATAATTACAACACTTAGTGGTGTGTGTGGGGTAATGGACTTTGCTGCCTTGCTATTTAAGACCGGAGGGTTGTGGTGATGTTGGCGCCAGGGCAGTGCTGTTTCTTGCCGGATTGTGCATTTATGGTCCTTTAGCCAGGGGTGTCGGTGGGTAAGGATCGGAGGGGATAGTGACAGGATGGATTGTGCTCTGGATTGCTTCACCCGCTTGCCCAGACTGCTGCTGCTCCTGGCTGGTGTTGGTAGGTTTGAGGTTGAGCCCATCTGGTTAGCTGGTGTTACGGCGGGGCTGGTGGGTGGATTTGAAGTCACTGTGTCCAGAGCTTGGTTGTTTGAAGGGAAGGTTAAACATGGTTAAAATGATGTACGAACAAAACTCGATCGAAAAATTGATCAATGGGGTACCGCGCACGTGACGTCACCGCCTCAAGAGCAACGCCCCTTTTGCCGCTTAGGTAGGACAAACCGATAGAGAACGCACGTAGCAACCAGCAACAGAACCAGCGATATGACCGACTTTGCAGCCATTAAACTTTCCCAAAACGATGTCCCAGGCGCACGGTTTACTGGTCGCACTGTCGAAGAACACACCAACCTTCAGCTCAAACGATGGCTTGAGTGTCGAGGGCTTAAAAAGACCGGAAAACGGGCCGAGTCGATCGAACGGTAAGCTTTGTTTTTTTTTTTCCTGCGCGGCGGTCATGCCGTTGTCGGCCGTTTTTTTGTTTGTAATCACCGTCCAGGGATCGGTATATGTTTAATGTTTGTCTCATTTGAAATGTTTTTGAGTAGGCTATCCTGGTAGCAGGGTATCATCATGTTAGCGCCTGCTACCATGATAGCCTATATGCTATCATGGTAGCAGGGGCTTCATTACTAACATGTCGGCCACCAAAATAATCTTACCTGTTCACTACTTGATGTCGCTGGAATTGGGTCAGGATGTTCATCGGTTGTGCCCTTTCCTCCGACAAAATCCTTGCTACATATGTAGGCCGACCGCACCGGTGTACCCAGCGCACACATTTCTCCTTGGCTTGAATTTCGGGAAAGTAATGAAGAAAACATCCTTCATATGCGGCCGATCAGCGTACCTCGAGTCGCTGTTGCACGTTCCATAGCAACAATGTTTATAAACCATGGTCTTAGATTTTGGAAAAAGCAGTCTTTTAAACGAGTAAAACCAAGGCTAACGCACGTCTCTTCCACAGCAAAACAGCTGCGGGTTTGGGAGTTTGTCCTACTGCGTACCACGTGATGTGACGTCATCGTGACGTTACGTTTCTAAAAATAGCTCGCTCGCGGTACCCCATTGCTTAATTCAGCTTTGGTTAAAGATTTTGCAATTTCAACATCAGCTAACATAAATACACAGTTTTTACTGAGATTAAACACAGCAAAGAAGCAAAATAAAAACATTTCTATATCTAGTGGTATTTCCCATAACCTTACTGACTCAGTGAATGTTACTAAAGGCTTAGTTTTTTTGTATAGCACATTTCAGCAGCAAGGCAGTTTAAAGTGCTTTACAACACAACCCCCCCGCTTCCCCCCAAAAATAACAAAAAAACTTTGTGGCATTGCTCCAGTAGCAGATTCTGTCCCTCTATATTCTGTAAGTCTTTTGAAGTGGCAGACAGGAAGTTAACTGACATAATATTGCAACCACCATTTACTGTTTTTAGCTCTGTGCGCACATTTTTTAGATGGTATTAGCATTGTAAAGGTTGGCATGCTCGCCCAGCCAGGAAATCTTTGCTGTCAGACAAACGGTTTTTGCTCCGTTATTCTTCATGGGAACCCTATTTTTAGGCTGTGCCTCACTTTGGGACTTCTTACCATAACACACAACTTTATTTATTTAGCACTCTTAAAAAAAAAAGACAAAACAAGAGGGTGAACCAATTAATACCGTGCAATTACAGTTAGTACACAATAAATATGTTTATGCTACCATTTCTTCTATTTTAGATATAGGGTTATGTTAGGGCTTTGACTTAATTCAAAGATGGAAAGGTGGAAGTTTAGACCATAATGTCTAACAGCATTTTTCATCCACCTAGACTTTATACGTTACTTAGATTTAAGCAGTCCCCAAAGTATATAGTCATATTCAATAAACTAGAATATTAACGCAGACTGGCGTTTTCAGGTCTTTTTTCTGTTGATTATAATGATGCTCTGCTGACAGTAAATTCAAGCATCACCTTCTAGATAAGCAAAATTACATCAGACCACTTAAAAGCAATTCTTAATCCGGAAATGTGGGTTTATTGAAAATGATGTTTACTTAATGGTTGTTATTGTCATGCTTGCTGGTAAAATAAAGATCTAAGCACAGATATTCTTGCAAAGCTGTTTAATAAATACAATAGAAAATTTACAGGTGGGATGGCAGAGGAGAACAGGACATAAAGCATGGGCACTAAAGCAGACAGTCTGACAGAGGAACAGAGCAATGGAAATATTCAATTCAATTCTGTTTTATTCATATACGGCCAATTCACAACACACATCATCTCAAGGCACTTTACAAAGTCAAATTCAATCAAATCATTCAGACAGATTGGTCAAAAAGTTTCCTATCTAAGGAAACGCAGTAGATTGCATTGAGTCTTGAAAAGCAGCATTCACTCCTCCTGAAAGAGCGTAGAGCCACAGTGGACAGTCGTGTGCGTTGTTGATGGCTTTGCAGCAATTCCTCATACTGAGTAAAGACAACCAGAGAATATATGCAGAGGGAAGTGTGGAGAAAGGCAAGGAAAAAAAGGTGTAAGCAAGATGTGAAGATGTGAACAGCTGAAGTTCACCCTCAGCACCCTCAAGGCAGAGGGTGCTGAGGGAAGGAGAGTATTGAACAACTGAACAGAAATACATGGACACAATGGCAAGAATCTAACTGATACAATACAAAATTTACAAAGAACACAAGAATGAACTCTGAACGTAATCCACATAAGAATGAACAAAAATGGTAACATCTAGAAAATATAAACAGCGGAAAATGAGGAAAACAATCATAAAAGAAACCCAGAAACTCAAATGCCCAAGGATTGTAACAGTTATTTTCAAAAAGTACTTTTAATCTGACAAAGGAGCTTCATTAGAAAGCATACTCTGATTCAAAGAATGAGACTGTACATAACATTTGAATTTGCTAAAAATCTAGAGCTTTTTGCTGACTCGGTAGCATGATATTATGATACATATTTTTACCATCCGTTGAAGTTTCACTGGTTATTCTGCTTCTTCAGATATTTCAAAATGATAATTGTTTGATGGTCTCCATAATTGTTACCCAACTGAAAACTTTAAAAAAACAGTTATATGATCTTTGTACTGGAGAAAAATGGAAGTGAACAGTTAAAGACATTTTTGATTGGCCATGGAAAAATATGATTTTGCTGTCGTATGTCTTCTCACTGTCTTGTTTCACTGGGACATATTTTCAAGTAGGCTAATTAGACTTACAAAAAGCTGTAAGCCACTAACATTAATTAAAACCACGCAAGTTGTTTGGCCCACACCTTACTGCTTCAACATTCACCTGTACCTATCTTTAAAAACATGTACAGGGACGTTTTTTTTACTAACACTAAAACATTTAGATCTCTGAATAATCTTTTTAATATCCTTCAAATGGTCAAACAGTATCAAATAATAAACAGTCTCATCTTTAAACATTGCTATTGATCAGCAGGATGCTCAAAGCACCGCTGTGGAAATATTTAACTCTGTTGATGGGATTTAATGTCACACTGTGCTGGAAAAAGGGGTTATGCAACGCACTTGCGTGTTTATGCCAGTAAGAGTATGAGACTCGGACTCTGATGTCAGTTTTCTCTCAGCTAAATCTGATCACACTACAACCTCACGCCTGGGGAAGCAGATTAAGTTGTGAATATGTGTGTGTGTGTGTGTGTGTGTGTGTGTGTGTGTGTGTGTGTGTGTGTGTGTGTGTGTGTGTGTGTGTGTGTGTGTGTGTGTGTGTGTGTGTGTGTGTGTTAAATCCAATCATTATTCATTAATCCAGTCTGGCAGAGTTCTATGGTACTGTGTGAAGTTACACTCACAATAATGCCAGAACAATCAATCATGGACAAACTTTTCTGCATTCTAAAAGAGCAAGAAAAAATCTTCCGTGAGGTACAAGAAATTTACAACAGCAAACTTTATGTTATGAAAAACATGTTCACCAGATCTGCTCTCTCCACTCTCATTCACGTCATACCTTTCGGCTTTGTTCCCAGTCAAATGTTGTCTGAATTAAAGAGGAGATAATACAGCTGGGCAGAGACTTTGGAGAAACTAAAATGAAAATCTTAAAGAGCTGATCATAAAAACAAAACAGATCCAAAACAAAAATGTCCAAACTTGTCTTACTGGAGTCCGTTTAGCTGTAACATAAAGGCATGGTGTGCCATGCCTGAGACAGAGGCTCCACCATGTGGTTAAATAATGACACCACAATGAGAGTCCCTGTCACCCAACATTATAAATGAACCATGAATAACTCCCAATGACCTAGAAACAAGTTTCTCTTAGATTTTTCTGCAGATATGACATCTTGTGCAGTGTTCAAATACTCATATAAACTATATTTTCACAGAAATTAAATAACATTCCAGATAATCTACAACCTTTTAATCTCATAAATGCTAATGTCCATATTTATTTAAATGACAAACCCTTCATTTTAGAAAACAGCCCACAGATATATGGCGATGGGAGCATCTGCTGACAGGACAACTATTAGCCATGCACACAGCAAATCTGATCTTTTTGAAAGAGTGCCAGGAAGAAAGACATTGATGAACAAGTTAGAAGAAGTCCCGTTTAAACCTTGAACCAAAATGCAAAACATAAAACTGAAAACTAACATGTCGCATCAACCTGCACACACCATCTCCAGTGGCAGCGTCATGTTGTAGGGAATCTTATCAGCATGGACAGGGAAGCTGGTTGGAACCGATGGGAAAATGAATGGACTTAAATACGGACCAATAATGAAGGGAAACCCTTTAGCGGGTTACATTGACTTGAAACAAAGGAAGAGGTTTGCCTTTCAGCAGGACAGCACCCCTAAAAAATATACAACCAGAGCTACAGCACAGTGGTTTTGATCAAAGCTTATTAATGTGTTGGAACAGCCTAGTTAAAGTCTTTAGTAGTTAAAGTTATTCACAAATACTCTCCACCCAATCTGTTGCCTCTTGAGCTATTTAAAAAAAAGGAGAATGGACAAAGCTGGCAGAGATATGCACCAAAACGACTGGCAGCTGCCATTGCACCAAAGAGGGGGGTGTACAAAGTTTAGACTGAGGGTGGCTAAATATGTCACACTAATCATATGGAGAGAAGAAAACTAAATCTATGTGTCTTTTTTCCTTTCACTGCTTTGTGTTGGTCCATAAATGAAATCAGCCCAAATAATTAAAATTAGATTATTAATAAATTCCATTGTATCAAAGTCAGTGAATTCATATTTAATCTAAAATAAAAGAGAAAGAAAACATGCCCTAAAACCCTCCATGACTGAATTAAAGTAAAAACGAAAACAGGTTGATTAAGTTAAACTGATAGCCAAAGCTAAATTTCACAGTTAGAGGCAAAGTTACAAACGTTAAATTAGAAGCTTGGCGATGGTTTACTGAAATGCATAAAGCAGTTTAAAAGATAACTGTCCTGCATCAAGGATGTTTAAAAAGTTAACAAAAAAGCAGCCTTCCTTCTGAAAGCAGATGTTCAACCAAACATGTTGCTAGTTTTTGTTTCTTTATTTTTTTTGTTTCTTTATTTTTAGAACACGCCTGGATTTTTTCATGAAAGCTTTGTGGTTTCTGAGCGGTCACAAACGTTCATGCGGGAAGAATTCGACTTGAGTTTAGGCCCTGACGATTTTGGTCGCCAAGGAGGCAGCCCACTGCAGACCCACTCCTTCTGTTTAGTAAAGCTGTTTATCAGTTCTTTATTCTTTCCCTGATTTCATTTTCCCCGTATTTCCGTCTCTTTAAAATGTGTCACGAGAGAAAAGAGATGTCGAACGTTGTCCTTTGTCTTCTCTAAGAAGATGTTTCCCCTCTCTCCCTGCTGTCTTCCCATCCTGCTCTGCGTCTGTTTTCAGAAGCCGCTTAATTATCCGTGCCGTCACATCCCTCTGTCATCAGCGTCCGCGAGGGGACCAGCTGGGTGACCTCTGCGACCTTTTGTAAGGCTGCTAATGGTTGACCGGGATCCTGCCTAATAAGCTGCTGTGCATTCGTTCTGGTGTAGGTTAAGTGTGTGAGTGGGTTTGTGTGCTTTCATGTGTGTGACACCCCTGGATGTCTGCCTGTGCTCTCCGGCCTCACTGGCTGTTTGCGCCCCCGGGCCGGTGACAGGGCGTGCGTGCACAGCAGGGGACAGTATTTAGGCACCGAGAGCTGAGGCTGGGGGATCTTTGATTTCATAATAAGCTGTTGTCTGCAGTGGAGCTGCGGAGCGCCTCGTTGGGTGGACAGAGGAGCATTGTGTGCAACTCGGTGTTGCTCGGCTCAACAGAGGAGGCCTGCTGAGCCATGCTGGAAACCACCACGGGGCAAACATCCTCTGGATGCTCCTCTCTGTGTCTCCTATTTGTCCTGCCTGTCCGTCATATATTTTCTTGCATCGAGTGTATCCGTTCTCCAAGAAATGCAAACTCTAGTTTCATTTGGTCTCTCTCGTGTGACTGGTAATTCATAAAACTGCTGTTAAACTGGTTGTTTTACATCCTGGTTGTTTCCATTAGTCATCCTAAGCTTCTGAACACTTTGTATGAACAAATATGAATAAGTCAATAATTCTGTAATTTATGTCACTGTAAATCAGCCAAATGTCCGCAACATAAAAAATAAATATGAGCTGAATTATAAGGGAAAATGGCCTTGTTAGAAATGACTTATTAGATGAAGGGGTGCAGTAGTACTCTAAGTCCAGGGTCTGAATGCGATTTATTTTGTCAATATCGCTTATTTTAACTGATACACACAATAGTCTCACTGGAATTAAAATTACACATAACTGCTTGAACGAGGCTCTTAGAAAATATAGAACTGGACAATAGTGTTAGTAACTATCAGTATAAAGTCTATAAATGAAGTGCTCATGTTTAATGCAAGTCTTTGCGTCACAAGTTTTCAAAGGGATCTAGTTTCTGATGAACTACTTCCGTGTTGGTTTGGCTATATGTTTGACTCATAATGACCCTGCTGAAATACTCCATTATTCTCCATTTTCATTATTTTCTGTTGAAGTTTTCAAAATCTCCTGGAGTTAGTGACGCCACACTTTTTAATTAGATTCCCAGCACCTTTGGAAGGCCCACAGCATCACAGATCCTGCAGTGTACCTACACCGCTGTCCATTTCACGTCAAACCCCCCCCCCCCCCCCCCCAGCATCGCTCCCAAAACAGCGGCTTGGCATATAGATAACGCCTAATGACTGTCTTGGCACTTTGCTCTGCAGTTCTCTAACAGTGATTCATTGTGCCCAGTGGCAAGGAGAATACGTGTCCTCCCCCAGCCTTTAGTCACCAACCGCGTCATATCTGTCCTTGAGGGAAACAAAAAGTCAAGGATTACTAATTAGTGTCTTGACACCAGCATGTGTTAGTTATTTTTTTAAGGATGAATAAATAATAATAATATTTAAATATGTCTTAAGATTTATCCCCAACTGAATAGATGTGGTCGAAATTACTTCTAAAATTTTCAACATCTTTCAGCGAGAAATTGTGTCGCCCCATTCCATTTATATTTGGTCTTTGAAGTACAGAGCGTCTTTAAATGATTAAACTAGTAAGAATATCATTACTTTACTACAGCCAATCTCCCCCAGTTATACTTGATTTTTCCTTTTTTTTGTGGTGTTGGTTCAAAACTAGGTTATTTAATACTTAAGATAACTAAATTCCCCAGAGTTTTTTCTTTCTTTCTTTCTTTAGCCAATCAATTGTATAACCTCCTTCTGCACTTTATTAATTTCTTAATGTGTCATTTCATTTTGATATCTTTTGCTTTAAGTAACTCCCACAGAACACTTTAGTGAAGCTAAAGTGAAACTGTTAAAATTTATTGACATTAGGCTAGCTCACATTTAGCACAGCCCATAAAAAGCAGAAAAGAATATGACTGGCATGAGGAGTCAACAATAAATCACCATATTTATCACTCTCCTCTACAAAATATCCCATCCATCTTTCTGTCTCGTTGCCCTTTTATCTCTCCGTCTGCACCGACAACAACAGCCTCTTTCATGTAGCCATCTTTTCCTCAGAGCCTCGGGCCCTCGCCCTCTTTCTGCTTCGTTCACACGGACTAATTAAATGTTCTGAGAAGAACTCATGATGGGGAAAGTCAAATCCACTTTCTGTTTTTATCTGCTACTTTTTTCTCAAAAATAAATCTGTGCTTCAGATGCTGACGCCAGACAGCATTTAGAAGTTGTTAAATTGGAAAAAGAGAGACACAGGTCACGCTTGTTTTCCAAAAGTTGTCACTTTAATTGTTGCAGTTTCAAATCCGTTCACATTTAGATCCATCAAGCTCCATCTCTGGGTTTTCAAAAGATGTGACCTCGGAGGAGGAGGCAAAATTAGGAGCAATAACAGCGGTGTGCATTTTACAATTTCATCAAACTTTTTCACAAGCAATGAGAAACAAAACACAAAAAGTACAATGTTTTTTTATAATGAACAAGATCATGTAAAGAGACAGGATGTTTAATTTATAAATTCCACAAACAATAAAAGAAAAGTAGACATCTATAAGGTGATAAAGTCCATGTTTTTGTATTTTAACAATCTATTTAGACATATGTGCATTCCTGCAGATGTGTGAAATTTTACAGCAACAGTTTCACTTTCTTTATATTAATAAGCTTGGGAAAGGTCAAGACGCTATCACGCTACCTTTCTATGCTGTTGTTACAATTATTTATCTATTAGAGTCATCTGTATATGTAGAAATAGACACTTTGCATGTAATCTTTGTAATGAATTGTAAAAAGGTACAATACAGTTATGTTCAAAAATGAGGTACCGCTAAATAGATCAGTGTTTCTTAGGATAACTTATATTTCTAAAATACAAATAATTGAATTGTAGGTACAGTGAAGTTACAGTAAACAAACAAACCCAAACATGATTACATGCAGATTCTGTGTAATTTAGTCATTACCTGAAAGTCCTGAACTCAGCTATGGAGGTCATCCTATTGGTGAAACAACAGGTGTCACTTACTTAAGAATAAAGCCAGAGGATTTTGTAAATGGTGTTATAGTGCATTCCTCTCTGAAAATAGGAGTAATGTGGGTTATTCCAGAGATTGTTCAGATAATCAGCCTACTTTGACAAAAGAAAAACTTATGAGAGGGAAAACGTTTAAAGAAGTGCAGAAGAAGAGAGGCTGCTCATCTATAACGATTCCTAAATTCTGTACAATCAAATCAAAACGGTGGAAGCTGAAGAAAACCATCATTTAAATTGTTTAAAGAACAGGCAAAAATGCCAAAGACTCTTTTGTCTTGATTATTTTGATGAAAACTGGAGTACTGCAACTATTAGAAGACCACAGTGTGAGGTTATTGGCAAGAAGCTCCTGTAAAGTCCCGCTGCTGAAAAAAACTTGATATGTGCCAAAGAGATCACAACCATCTAAAGAAAACGTTGACTGGCCAAAAGAAAAATGTAGAAACCTTTCATGGACTGATGAATGATTGTTCTTCTGAGGTCCACGAGCTCCAGACAGTTTATCAGATAACTAAACTCAAACCTCAGTATGTGAAGCATGGCGGCTCAGGCTTTATGATGTGGGGATGCTTCTTATAGTGTGGCGTCTGTCTATCACACAGCAGGGGTTCATCGATCAGTTTGAATCTATCCATTCACCTGATCAGGTAACGTTGCCTCATGCTGAAGAGGAAACGTCTTTGAAATGGATGTCCCAACAAGACAACCCTAAATGCTCCAGTAAGCAAGCTACGTCGTGTTTCAGGACAATCAAGCTCAACGTCATATAGCGTCCAGCCCTAACCCTGGACCATAATCCATTAGAGAACTTGATGGGGTGACATCAAACATACTGTTTCTGAAGCAAAAACAAGGTGTTCAGAGGAACTGTGGAATGTAGTCCAATAATACTGAGCTGGAACATCTGTTCACAGGTGCCAGAAGTAGGATGAGTCCAGGGAACACCGATGTGCAGGAACACAATGAACACCTTTCAGCCCGAGGAGTTAGCCACGTTGCAGTGAAACAAAATCACCATGTTTGCCCAATTTCAACCTTCCCTTTATCTTTTCTAGACATAAAAATGAAAAGAATGGCTGTCCATACACACATGTATATCTTGCTTCTTTTATCCTTATTTTTACTCCCTCTAAAGTTTATACATTTATACTTAACATCTGTACCTTGTGAGAGCCTGACACCAAAGTTAAATATCTTGTTAGTGTGTACAATCTTGGCCAATAAAGCTAAGCGGTCCTCAGAAGCAGGACTTACAATAGTGAATATGAGTAAACTGGATCGCAATTGCCAAGAACGGCTTGAATACAATAGTTGGTTGGATGTCATAATTCAAGCGTTATGCACCAACCCCTTAAACCAGTTCTGCGAAACCAAAAACACAATTCCTGCTCTCCAGATGTAGTACAAAAAACACTTTTGTCACAACACTACACACAATTCTCACACACTTAGCATCACTTTCATGAAGAAAATGTCCTGTTTTCACAAGGAACCCCCTGTCATTCAAAGATTGTGTGTCATTTTTAAATCGTGTGTAGAGTTCTGAGAATTTGAGACATGTTTTTAGAGAATATGTATAAACATTCAAGAAAAAACTGTAATGTACACTCTGCATGGCAGGTCAGTAGTAAATCTGGCCAGTAGGATGGTCACCAACTGAACTTGATGCTCACCATGTGCATATTTTCTGCACCCAAGAGGGTAAAGATCACAGAAAATGGTGGCAAAATTATAATTGAGGAAAAGACAGGAAATGAAAAACTTATTCATCTGAATCTATGTTGTCGTCACAATTTTTGTCCTTAAATCGAGAAGCCCTAGTCGAGAACTATCCATAATAGTTCCCTTTCTTGGGGTAGACAGACGTCATATCATCAGGAGTCTGTAAAAAAGTAAAGAAATCGTCACAGAGAGGTATTGTTGATTTTAGCTATTTAAAATAACTGATATATAAAATATTTATATGCGGGGGACACAAGGCTATGTCAGTGAACATCAATGTTCATCTGATTCTGATTCTGTCTACATTTTCACTAGAGATTGTTAAGTTGTCATTGATTACAGAGCCAATCGACCTTTGTTGATTCAATTTAAGTCTGCCTTGGTTTCTTTTTGCAGCACCGATTCAATACAAACACTGTTTCAAGGCACAAAGAGAGGATCAAAGTCAATTCCAGTTCGGTCATAGTCATAAAACACTGCGGTCAAGTTTAGTTTATTATGCCGACTGATAAAATGTTTTCTGTTGATGGAAACTCTACCAGTAGCGTCTAGTCACTTACAGCGGACTGCTGATCGCACTGAATCATTTACTGCAGCAATCCATCACACCGAACATGCATGTGGTGACAGTGGAAAGGAAGACCACCTTTTAACTGTAAGAAACCCTCAGCAGAATCTGGGTCACATGAACCCTGCTACTGACTTTGGGTTTGAGAAGACGAGGTACTGATCCGCCTGATCAGCTGGGACTCATCAGTAAGATTCTACTCCGCCAAGATTTGAGGAAACCTCTGGATTTCTCATCCTTCTGTTTTTCTGTCATCAGAATCGAGGATGGTACATTACTGTGCTACTCCAGGTGTTTCTGGAAAATATCATGCCAGATTCATGGCCAGCTGATCGGGCTGATCAGCTGATGAGGCTGCTTCCACCAAGTTAAACTTAGCACATCTACCCTGACACTCTTCAGCTGCAACAAACTCAATAGGCTCTTATGAAATTGTGGACATTTCATATCTACCAACATAGTCTTGTGTCTTATATGGACATTTTTAGTTCGTTTTTTTCTAAATGGGTCAAATCTGCTAAAACAGCGTTCTATCCAGACAAAATTAGCTTCGTCCCCTCTGGGCATTTCTTTAATCTTGAATAGACTCACTGCCATATGAACAGTACAGGTCAGGGAACTATTATTCAGTCTGTTCTCTCTCTAGGGGCTGCAAGAACAACTGGTTTAGGGCTTCTTGCAGCTTGTACTTGAAACATCATCTGGGCAGAACTTTGTTCCTGCTTGCGGCCCCGATAACTACTGTGATTAAAGTGGGCTTGTCTAGTTCACTGAGAAATGCTAGACAGGGAGTGGCCTATGAGCACTCATCAAGAGTTTTGCACAAGTTCTTGTGAAGTTTGAAAAATCCAAGAGAGAACTTTGTTCTTGCTCTTGCACCTCAAGTAAGAGAACACGTTTTTATTGCTGTTGCTAAGGGTGTATTGTCATTGATTGTTGACTGATTTTTTTATTTTTTTTAATTTCATGCCCCGTGTTAGTTAAGCTCCAAATTGTTCATACTCCTGGCAGATATACAGTTGAAACCAGCAGTTTACATATAAAGAAGACACATAAGCTTTTTCCCCTTTAGTGTCAGGCAAGAAATCTGAATAAACCTTTCCTGTCTTTGGTCCATTTGGTTTAGCAAAATGATTTACATTTTCTAAATGCCTGAATAATGACAGCAATCATTTTTAGACATTGTGTTATCACTTTCTTTAAGGTCGGAAGTTTACATATATTTTTTGGTAATATTTGGTTCTCTTGCCTACTGTATGACTGGGGTCAAACGTTCTGGATATCCTTCAACAAGTTTCTCACAAAAGTTGGCAGGAACTTTGGCCATTCCTCCTGACAGGACCAGTGGAACTGAGCCAAATTTGTAGGTCGCCTTGCTCGTGCACGCCTTTTTAGGTCTGCCCATAAATTTCCAATAGGACTGAGATCAGGGCTTTGAGATCACCACGCCATTATCTTTAAGCCAATTTTTAGCCAGTTTGGCTGTATACTTTTGGGTCATAGTTCATTTGGAAGACCCATTTGCGCCCAAGCTTCAACTTTCTTACTGAAGTCTAGAGATATTGCTTCAGAATTTCCACATGATGTTATTTTCTTATGATGCCATCTATCTTGTGAAGTTCATCAGTTCCTCCTGCAGCAAAACAACCCCACAACATGCTGCTTCACATTGGGGATGGTGTTTTCAGACTTGATAGCTTCCCCCTTCTTCCTCCTTAACGGTCATTAAGGCCAAACAGTTCAATTTTAGTTTCATCAGACCGCAGGACATGTCTCCAAAAATGTATTTTCATGTCCTTGTGTGCATTTGCAAACTGTAATCTGGTTTTTATGTTTCTTTTGGAGTAATGGCTTCTTCCTGACAGAGTGGCATTTCAGCCCATGTCTGTACAGTACTTTTTTCACTGTGGATAATGACACACTCTTACCAGCTTCAGCCAGCATCTTCATACGGTCTTTTCTTTTGTTCTTGGGTTGGTATGCACATTTCAGAACAAAGCCTGTTTGTCTCTGTGACTCAAAACCCGTCTCCTTCCTGAGCGGTATGATGGCTGGACAGTCTCATGATGTTTATACCTGAATGTCATTTTTTGAGCAGATGAACTTGGCACTTTCAGGCATTTCGAAATTGCACCCAAGGATGAACCGGACTTGTGCAAGACCTCAATTCTCTTACTGATATCTTGGCTGATTTCTTTTGACTTTCCCATTATGTTACACAAAGAGGCAGAGAGTTTCAGGTGTGCCTTTAAAACATCCACAGGTGTGTCTCAGATCAGCTCAAATGTTGTCAATAAACCTATCAGAAGCTTCCGAAGACATGATATCATCATCTGGGTGTTCCCAGATTGTTTAAAGGCACAGTGATCTTAGTGTATGTAGACTTCTGAATATGAAGAAATTAATCAATTATTGTCAAAAATAACCCGTCTCTCATTATTCTGGCATTTAGCAATCAGGAATAATTTAGGTAACTCTAACAGACCTAAAATAGGAAAAGGTTATTCAGATTTCATGTCAGACTTTTCATATAGCATCTAAACTTCTGAATTCAAATGTGGATCTGAAATCTTTTTCATTGAACAAAGCATCTTTTCTCTAATTTCCTGGAAATAACACAGGCATTTCCCAAAAGGCATGAACAATAACATTGTAAATAATTGATGGAAAGAAACCTTTGTGGTGGCATTACAGCTATCACATCCACTTACATTGCTGAGCAGCTGTTTGCATGTCTCCATCAGTATTTTGATCTTTGGTGACGAGCTCCAAGTCTTTGAAGTCGGAAGGCCTCTTACAATCACCCTAATCTTTATCTCACTGCAGATTCTCCATAAGAGTCAAGTCAGGACTGGGGCGCCCTAAAACGTTAGTATTACATCCAGTCAGAAGAAACATGTTGGCAAAGTTAAAATATCAAACCTAAATCTGCCATGGGTAGGAATAAATGTGGGCTTAACTGTGCATTTGATCTGGGTTATATTGATAGCCAGTTATTTTTAGCTATATCTTTTTAAAATCTATGTATTCATGTATAAAATTCGTTATGCTGCTCATGCTGATCAGGACTCCAAACAGCATTTTTTCAATATTTGGACCATTCCTGGTTAAATTACATAAAGTGTGAGGCTCCATAAAAAGGCATTTACAATCTCAGTTTTAACAAAGCCAAACAGAAAATCCTAGAAAGAAAAAAATAGTTGCCAAAAAACACAAAAGGTGCATGTTTGTCTGTTGAGCTTTGAAGGAAGTTGTCTACAAGCTCTTATAAACAGGACAATGAGTTCTCAGTTCTGATTGAAGAGAAAGATTAAATCTGGGCTGACAGTTCACCTGGGTCTACCTGATGCTGACCTTCCCTGTTTAAATGAACACACTTGACTCACTTATTCTTCTGGTTGAAGACATAAAACCCTAAAACAGGGGTCTGCTGTCAACTTTACAATCCAAAGAGCCATTTTTGCCCTCAGTCCAGCTAAAAAAAACGTGTTTAGAACAGCAAGTTATACCTGACCTTTTGAAAAATTAAAACTTAAAAGTTTTGACAAACATCTTTTTGTTGTAATTTTTAAATAACCACCATTTTCTTGCAGTTTTGGGTTTTAAAATGAAGAAAAAGAAACGGCCTTTGGAAAAAGAGGATGATACATTTTCTTCTATAGGATGTTAACATTTGTGGAAAATGATGTAATAAAGCATATGTTATTTAACCTAATGGAAAGAAACAGATTTCTATTACTAAGACCTTAATTGTCATGTTATTGGTGAAATTCAATGCCACTATGCTATGACAAACCAAATGCATTTGTTATTGTATCTATATTGAAAGACATTAGTTAGCTCTTTATGATTTTAGCCAGTTATTAAGAGCTCTTGTTGAAGGTCAAAAGAGCCACTTGAAGCTCTGATGCTGTAGGTTGCAGACCCCTGCCCTAAACCTAACAGGAGTAAGAAAGCAGTGAGGAAGACAAGTCTTGGGAGATATATTTATATAAAAACTTAAATAAATGACTGAGTTTCATACAATCCCCCAAAAATGCAATGAGCGAACTAAACAACGTTTTCTGTTATAATCAAATAAGAGAACTTAGGCTGATTGTGTCTACGCTGCACTCCAGGGAGGAATTTCAGGGTGGACAAGAGTCAACATAAATGCATGACTAAACAGAATGCTGGCATGTATGACTGAAGGGCAAGGCAGTCATAAAGTTGAAGCCTGAATGGCATCATTGTTTCCAAACCCATCATCCCCATCATCATCATCATCATCATCGTCATCATCATGACACTGAGATTTAACTTCCTTCTGCACCTGAGACACCCGCATCCCTCGCGTTCACACGCATGTTGTAGATTTCTCTCACTATCCTCTCTGTTTTTCACATGCTTTTCCTCCATGGCTTCCAGCGTAGCTGAAGTTGTGGCAAAGAGACGTGGACACAGCAAAGGGCCGAACAATAGACCATTCATGGTGCCCTGCAATGCAATGATGATCCTGCTCTGCCCTCCACCTCCTCGCCCTGCACCAGCCTCCACAGCTGCACAAGAATGCGGTCCAACAAGTTACCCCCCCCCCCTCCTCCCCGCCACCACCATCGCTACCACCGCCACCACCTCACCAAGTGCTGCCTCCATCACAACCGAAAGCCCCCTTCTTTCCCCGAACAGAAAAGATGAAGAAGGCAAGAAACTATAGACGGGGGCTGGTGGGTGGGGGGGTGTGGCTGGGGGGACTCTGCAGATGGAGCACAAAGGGAGGATTCATGCTTGGTCACATACACTCTTGGAGGAAAAAAAGAGGGGCACCCATTTAAGTGTGGTGCAGCTGCAGTAATTCACTTGGTGAAAATGGGCAAAAGCGGGAGTGACAGAGGTCAGATAGCAGAATCTTTTTCTTAATTCATCCCCATGGATGGCGTGTCACTGCATCATTACAACCTAAAAAGTCTACATGTTGCATAAATCAACAGATAAGCCGACGAAGCACCTGCACCCAATGAAACCTCCTTCCCGCCCCCAACCCCCGCGTCTCCAGATTTTAAGCCTCCATCTATATTGATATAGTTATCACATTACAACCACAGACTTCCGTGTACTTCCTTGGGAATCATGTGATAGGTCGGGGGTGTCCAATGCGAGGCAGTAGCAGGGATTCTGTACGGGCCTCGCCGACGGCTCAAGAACAGCATGAACTTGGTTTGCCGGCTCAGGTAGTTGATGCACATCCAGATCTTCTTAAAGAATACCGGGGCAATATTTTCAACAATGGAAGGCCTTTCAAGAACGACGCAGACGAATTTGAATCTTCTTAAACTGTGAGGCAGAGCACTTTTATCAGACGTGCTTTTTCCTTTAAAAATTTAATCTGATAGTAAACAGCACCACAAACATCCAGTGGCTTACACCGAAAAGCAGACTTGTGCATGCTCATTCATTAAATTCAGCAAAAAGACACTTTTTATGTTTCGAATCGTCAATGATTTACAGACCCCTTTTCTACAGAAAGAAAGCTTGTTTTACTGAAATATTGAGTGTCTGCTTTATTTTAGAGTTGGTAAAAATAGAAATAAAAAGTTTTTTTATTCTAATTAAAAAATAATAGTAAAAAATACATACTATGTTACTGTGATAGACTAAAGTAATGATGTGGATAAATATGACATGGGAGAAAAATTATATGTGGATTTTCAAATTTTCAAAAAGTCTGAAAATCAGTTTTCTGTTACCCTCAATCAATAGTTTGTTGCCAGGACTGTTCTGTATTTAGCTCCATCCATCTACCCATCACCTCTGATCCTCAAGTTTCAAGTAGGTAGTGGTATGTTCAAGATTTCCAATGTAGACCAAGAAGTTCAATGCTGAAGTAAGGAACAGGGGATGATTAAAAATACATTCCCACATACATGACTTTCAGATTCAAAACATGTATCTTCTTCTTTCCACCTCAAAATTATACACTACTTTGCGTTGGTCTATCATATAAGATCCCAATAAAAGTCTTTGGTAGAATTTGATAACGTGTCAAAACTCTTGGTGTGGGAGAAATTATGTCTCCAGAGCTCACCACACAGGTCCCAGAAAATGGCAGAAGAATCACATGAGATGCATTTTTGTTGACAGCGTAGCTCGGGAGCTGGAATTCCCCACGCCAGAAGCACTGACCTCAAGTGTTTTATTCGCCCAGACCCTCAGAGGAAATGACATTTTTGAATTACAGTGTTTTCCACAAGCCAAGAAGACACACAGCCGACCCGGAGCACGAGAAACGCTGCGGTGTTTACTGATTAATGCTTTTTTTTTTTTCATCTTTCTTTCAAAGGCAGCTGCAGCAAGTAGACCAAGCTGTGTCAGTTCTGACTTACAAATTCAAAGTTTTTCTGACAAGTTCGTCATCTCCTGAGAACAATTGGTGCCATTCAGATGAGGCCAAAAGCGCCTATTGACATGGGAGTGAATACTTTCCAGCGATTATGCATCAGTTTAATGCAGAATGTGACCCAGCATGTGAATATTTGACCGCTGTGCATGCTTCCCTTATCTGCATCTCTCTCTCTCTCTCTCTCTCTCTCTCTCTCTCTCTCTCTCTCTCTCTCTCTCTCTCTCTCTCTCTCTCTCTCTCTCTCTCTCTCTCTCTCTCTCTCTCTCTCTCTCTCTCTCTCTGCCTGTTTTTCCGTCTCTCATCAGATTTCAGGACTTTCCCCCAGGGAGCTGAAGTCCATGTTAAAGGTTCTTCTCACTTTTCCATTTGCCTCGTTACATCAGACACCTGCTCAGAGGAGAACACTCTCATCAAAACGTTCTGCTGAGTTACGTAGATCCGTCATAGAACAACTCTGCACAAACCAGCGGTTATACCTCATGACAGGGTGTGCACCTGAGGCTGACTCTTGGACCCGCTGGGATCTCTGACCTCTCCTCCTGATCATGAGACCCTGTCCTCCCATCGTCTCCCCACTCTCCCCCAGGAGCCAGGAAGCAGGCTCTTGTGACACAGAGCCATGGAGAGGTCCATTAGTGCAGTCACATGGCAGGTTAGCACAGTTACTGATGCAACCATGTGAGCTCTATTTTCTAACAAGCAACTGCTGCCCCGAGGTTCATGACGGTTTCACTCGAGACAGGAAAATGTTGTCTCTTCACAAGCAGAGTAGCAATCTGTACAAGATGTCAGTGGCAGGTAAAGGCTAGAAATTGAGTTGATTACGCTGAAAAAACAGTAATCTCAAGTTTATGACACCAGACGTGCCAGACGCCTTACTTTTAAGACATTTCCCGACCCTAACAAGCACAGCAGAACATTGTGGGTAATGGTGCATGTTATGTCTACTCTGGAAGTCTGATTTTCCTAATTACCGCTCTGACGTACAACAAGAAAATGTCCTGAAGCTGGAATCTGGACTTGGAAAGTCGGAGAACTCCAAGTAGCCCCGAGCTCAATATCGAACATGGCTACAGCACATAGTGAAATGAGCATCAACCTGTTCCACGTTGCTCTGACAGTTTACATCACATTAAACTAGCGGCAGACATGAACCTGTACATCTAATTGTAAACACTTGTGTTTGAACCCATAAAATGGAGAGAAATGCAACACAGAATGCAAGTGGTTCATTCTGTTTGTCCTTGGAAATTAGATTTTCCAAGATCCTGTTCGGGAATACAACTAGAATGCTCCCTAAAGTCAGAATTCTGACTTGGAAAGTTAGAGGTCTCCAAGCAGCCCCAGGCTCAATGTTTTACAGTCATATTCCATAACTTAGAATATGTGTCCAGACAAGGCTCATTTGTAGGATTAAAACAACCTTTGAGCAGGTATTACAATAATATTGTTTAAAATGTTTTTTATTGGTCTGGAGTGCTATTCTAATCTTAAATGTCATGCTTTCAGCTAAAAGTATGACGTTATTCTGTTTCACTTAGTGAACTGAATTACTGAAATTAACTTTTCAATAACATACTAATTTATTGGACATGACTGTCTATATAGCTGTGATGCAAAAAAAAGATTTTGCAAAGGTTCCAGGCATAAGCGTTTGTATGTCAATAAGCTAGACACAGTCTGTGCAACATGTATCTGTAAGTATATGTGTCTGTGTCTGAAAGGCAGGAACATGGAGAAATGCATCATCATTATCTTGAATTGCTAATGGTGGTCAGCAACACAATTAGCAAATCTACTGGTGTGACTTGCAGAGGCTGCAGGTACAAACAGTTCTTCTGATTGCAAACCAGTGGCACATGTGGTGCTGCACAGTCTACGTTTATGAACATGTTCATTATCTGTTTAAACCCGGAAAAGCTAAAAAAAAAAAAAAAAAAGCTTATTTTGCTATAAGCGTCAAAGAAAATGAGCAAATCCCACCGGCTTTTATAAAGTAAACTAGAACCTGTTCAACTCTTGTGTGACGTCATTTTCAGATCCGAATTTCGACTTCCGAGATAAAAGGATCGCGTCTTTCTGCATAAAATCCCTGTTTTTACAGCTCTGTCAGAGGATGGCCTTGAACTCTAAATGCGTCTGCGTGATAAGCAGCTATTTGCACCTACAAATGTACAAAGGCGCCTTCGAGGGGGAAAAAAGAAAAAGAAAAAAAGAAGTAAAAGCTAAGATTGGAAATAGTTGGAAAATCATAGAAATAGCCTGTTTATTTTAGTGCAGTCTTGCCAGTTTACTTGCTAAAATAGGAAAAACACGAGATTAAGTTTAACATGTAATCCGGAAACACGTTTCTCACTTGAAGCCTCCTTTTCATTATATTTAACGAACAAAATGCATTCCGATTTTTAACAGGTGAAAATGAGCTGATTACAAATCGTGCGTCACGCGGGGGCAGACGTTTCCAAGGCCGCGCGCTCTCCACTTGCTCTGCGTTAATTGGAATAATTATGCAGACAATTGCAAACATGATGAGGTGGGCAGTTTATATATGCTGTTGTTCTAGAGAGACGAAAATATTTGACAGTTAAAACAGTTTGCAAAAAGCATTGCAAGAATCGAGATAAACGAATTCAATCTGAAATCGGTATTTAAAGTCACGATTTTAACGGATTTATTTTGTCATTGTCCACTAAGTGCAAATCGTTTCGATGTAATACAGTAAAATTCGGACATTTTAAAAGCTTTTCTGAATTTATTTTCAAGAGAACGAAATCAGCGTCATTAGTAAGGTCACGTTACACAAGGAAAAACAGGAAAATAGCCATCAGAAATTGCTTTAAAATAGGTTTCGTGATAAAATGCCTTCTAAAATAAATTCTTACGCCACTGATCAACTAAACAGCCATGCTGAAATTAGAAATGTATTATTGGGTGCTGAAGCAATTTTAAATACATAAAAAAACGAATTTGCAAATACCAAATTATGATATTTGGTAAAGGGATTATCCATGCAAGACATTTTCTCAGATGAAACAGGTTCAGATTGACAGAATCCCTGGAGGCGAATGGCGCATCCGGCAGCATGAGCCAAACACACTCCGTGAAACCGCAGCCCTCAACAACAATTTGCTCACGCAAACACAAACAACAACAACAAACAAAAACGCGAATATTTCAAACACTTTCCTGCAAAAACAACCCGAACAAAAAGAAACAACAACTAAAAAGCACAACTCACTCCACAAGCCTCAGAGGCCTCACGCAGAATCCCTGCGCCGCTGATTTTTAGCCGGCTGGGCGCAGCAAGCAAGGTGTTTTCCCCCCACACACACTCCCACACCACCCATCCAACAGAATCTTCATCAAGCCCAAGAGCCACCGTCAGCACCTCCGGGGCCCCAAATCCAGATGGGTGCACATTAGGAGCGGGGAAAGTGTCGCAGCGGGAGAAACAGAGAGATCCATGCGTCCCCGTCTGCCGCCGACTATTTTCTCTGTGTGCGCCACTTGTGTCTTGGACATAAGGGGAGAAAGACGCACACATCGCTCTCTGTTATCATTTTTTTTCCATGTTTGCAGCACAAAACTGCTTTTTGTTCCCCCCATTTTTTTCATTTACGAGGGTTAATGGATAGAGGCTTGGGCGTTTGATCACATGGCTACAATTCACCTGAGATGCAGACAAAGAAAGCAAAGAGAAGGAGCGGAGAGAGAGAGGGAGAAAACTGAGAGCCGGGCTCCACATAAGAAGCAAACGGACACACAGGGGTCATTGTTGCTGTCGTTTGGCGACTGTGTGTGTGTCTTTTATACGCTCATCAGATGCTGCTTCCCATCAGGCCACGCTTGAACGGTTTATATCACGGCCTGCAAGAGCGTGCAGATGGGCCATCGCGTGCGCACTCGCGGCCCCCCAAGAAAATGGTGCAAATGCCGAATTTACAGAGAGTTTTCAAAATAAAACTATTCAGGCACACACTGCTTATTTGAGGTCAATAAACAGATTTAAACAATAAACAGATGCACAAACTGTTCATTATTCCTTTAAAACCACCTGTAGCTGTCCCTCTATATTCACCCAAGGGTGAGATTGGTAAAAATAAATGTATTCAAGGAAAAATTGTTTTTCTTTTAGATTGTGTTATTTAACTTGCAGGTGTGCGTTTTTTTTAATCGAATAACAAAAGAGGTGTAATGGACTTCAAACAGAGAACATTGCGAACAATGTTGAATTTATATGGGAGCTGTTCACTGCATCAACATGTGTTCAGATGGATTTTTATTTAGGGGTATCAGAGTAAAGAGCGACCTGAACACAAATCCATGTCACAGTTTTTGGGATTATGTTTTGCATAAAACCCCCAGGCTATTCTGTTGTCTTCTGCTGTGGGCTTTTTCCCTTGGTTTGCTGCTGATATACCTGAATATCCCCACCGTTGGACAATAAAAGATTATTTTATCTTCTATAGCATCCCTTTATTTTAAAATTGTGCATCATTTTGTGTTCGTTCATCATCACATCTCAATAAAAAAAAAGTTCAAGAGGTAATTATTTGACAAGGTGCAGCATGTATTCACATGAACAAGATATCAACCTTTTGTTGTGTTGTTTAGAAGGAAATTCAATAATGAGCTGTTCACTGGGGTAAAGTTTACCTCATATCCAAGTTTTCTAGATCATTATGGAAAATTAACCATTCAAGTATAAGTAAACTGTGTTTGTGGGAAAATGGGAAACTAAATATCATTTTCCAGTCACGTCACATTGCAAAGTTTGTGTTTTTTATGTGAAAACGTGAAAGAAATAATATTGTAAAAATGTAGCTTTTGATTCAATAACATGTTCTGTGAGGTCAAATCTGAAGGCAGTGTCTCACATATGATTCAGAAATCAACAGAAAAAAATCTCTTCATGATCTCATGATGTACAAACTGGAAGAGAAATTCTATCTATATTAATATTAACATGTACTGTGTTTTTTATTATGAGGTGCATCCTGCACTTTATACAATGAGATTGCATGAAGAATGTAGTCAGACACACCTGGAATGGGTTTTAACTTTCATTTAAACAACCCTTTGAAAGATAGTCTTAGACACATAAATTAAGAGCACTGAGATTTTTAAACCCTGGTAATGACTTGTGAGAAAGTTACAATGGACTTCAGTTATAAGGTGTCATTTTTCCAAACTGATTTGACAAATTTGTTATTCCATCATCTGTTTCAAAACACAAGACATCAGATTTTATGTATAAAGGAGGTTGAGTAAAAATAAATAAATAAATAAATAAATAAATAATGCCATCTTTGCTAAATTTTAATTAGAAAAAAAAAGAGGTCACACTCTATTAAAATGTGTTTCACTTGATTTTATCTGCATAAAATGAAGTGTTTATATGTATGCCAAACTTTTCACGTTTTTCTTTGCAAGAGAAAGCTGAAAAGCGTGTTGCCTTGTTCTCTTTTAGGTTTTCCAGCTCAATGTGTCACATATGGGGCCTACATTCACAGTGTCAAGTTGTGTTTTATTTAAGGGTATCACAAAAAGGGGATCGAGACAAATGCATGCCAGACCTTGTTAAATTTTTATTTCTTCAAAACAAAGGAAACCCATGCATCCCTTAGGTTTTCCAAATCGGCGCAGGAAGGCTGGGACCTAATTTCACTCTATCAAAAATGTGTTTTTACTGAATTTGAAATAGAACTGAAGGGGGCTGGAGATTTTGAAAACCATGCGGACTCTTTCGACTTTTCCATGGGGCAGATTTGGGAGCCACATTCCCTGTATATATATATATAAAAAGTTTCTCTTATTTGGTGTGCCTTCTAAATTGTACAATTCGCAATTGATTTTTCTTCTCTGGAACTGAACCACACTGAGCAATAACTCTCCCCGCGATTGTTTATTTGTTTGAACCGTGTTAACACGTCCAACAAAGCCGGCCTTCTCCTGCCTCTAAATGGCCGCACTGTACACTCATCCGAGCCACTCCAAGGTAAAAATCTCACCTCTCCTCTGCTGCAAATCCAGCACTGATGGGCACCGAGCTCTGATACGCGCTCCGGTCCACTCAGCCAGCGGCCACGTAATTAAATAACCAATCAGAGCGCAGCGCAATGCCCTGAGGGGCGGGGCTTAACCGTGTACTGGAATGCTGTCTCTTTGGGAATGTTTTCCACTTTCAATCACTTTTTTTTCCCTCCCAGTCCTTCTCACAAGGCGCTCTTTAAGCTCCGCTGTTGCCACACAGAGCAGCCATTCATCGGCTCTGCAGTCAGCCACACACACCACCACTGGACATCTAAATTGGTAGGTTATGTAATTTTATAATGCAACATTTCGGACATAAATAATATCGATATGTATCGTATAATATTCATTTACACTGAGATATATTTGGCTTGAAATTGAATTTTATATAGGCTGAAACTGTCTCGACAATTTTTGGATGATAATTTACTATGTAGTTTTTGTGCCGCTCTTAAATTTCACCTGTTATTATTGCCGAAAGTAAAACACAGCGAGTTTGTGGTTTACAAAAGGGACGGTATTATAACATTTGTTTTTCAGATTTTTATTAGAGTGAAACTTATTTTTCTCTTTTTTCTCATTTTAGCTGCTATTTCTATATAAAAAGTACCCGACGGTAAAAAAAAAAAAAGAAAAAAAAAAGAAAAAAGGATATTTGGGCTCATAATTATGACTTTCCCCAAGAATAGTCAGAATTAATCCTCAATTGTGGACCATAAACTTTTTAACGAGTTGAAAATGAATACAAATAGATTGATCGCTATTTAAAACTTGCTGTTGTATCAAAGGTGTTTTTGTCTGTATAATAAACAGACTAATAATAATATCACAGAAACGATGTCGGGAGAGGAGCACAGCCTGTCAGAGTCAGAGCTGAGTCCCGTGGGGTCAGACGACGGCCACTCGTTGTCACCGAGTCAGCCCAGAGCGCCGCCCGGCCCGGACTCCCCCCTGAGCGGCCCGCCGCAGCAGCTCACCTCGCTCTGCGTGGCGGATGCGGGCGGCGAGGACGGAGGCAGAGCGAGGGCCAAGTCGGAGGAGGAGGACGATCGCTTCCCGATCGGCATCAGAGAGGCGGTCAGCCAGGTGCTGGACGGATACGACTGGACGCTCGTGCCGATGCCGGTGCGCGTGAACAACGGGAACAAGACCAAGCCCCACGTGAAGAGGCCCATGAACGCCTTCATGGTGTGGGCGCAAGCCGCCAGGAGGAAGCTGGCCGACCAGTACCCCCACCTGCACAACGCGGAGCTCAGCAAGACCCTGGGCAAGCTCTGGAGGTTGGTGGAGCAGGGAAGCCCCGCAATCATTCAGAGGACTATGTTTGAATTCAGATTCTAACAGAAAGTAAAAGGACCGTGCGCTCAAATTTGAGAAACTGAACGCACCAAGAGCAGGCATTTTAATTTTATGTCACCTAATAGTAATAATAATAAATGGCATTCACATTTTTCAATGATTACATTTACAGTTGTGATAAATACTTATCATTTTAGAAATACTTTATATCTTCTCAACAAACCCTTAGGATTTAATCTATCCTTGGCTCCCCTCCTCTCCAATCCCCACCCCCCAGGCTCCTGAACGAGAACGACAAGAGGCCATTCATCGAGGAGGCAGAGAGGCTGAGGAAACAGCACAAGAAGGACTACCCAGACTACAAGTACCAGCCCCGGAGACGCAAAAATGGCAAACTGACCCCTGCTAGCGAGTCTGACAGCCAGGGGGAAGGGGAGGCCAGCCACTCCCAGTCCCACTACAAGACACTACACCTGGATCACAATGGTGGGGCTGGGTCTCCCCTGGGTGACCTGCACCACCACCACCACCACCATCATCATCATCCAGCAGGTGTGTAGAACCCTGATATGCTGAGCCATGCCATGTAATCTGCATTTTTATGGTAAAACAAAGTCATCCACATTATGAACATTGACGGCCAGCTCTTTGATAGGGTATGTAGAGCAGAGTATAATACATTACAAATGTGTCTTTTTAGTCTATATATTCTGTCCAAATTTGGTCTAAACGTAAACTCTGACTCTAAACCCTAAACCTGACATGAAACAAGACTTGTTCAGCCAATCTGATTCACATTAATTATCTTTCAACCGCTTGTGGACCTCAGTTGACATCCTATGTAGAGACGTCTCTTCACACTTAGTTTTTCAAACAAATTCTCGCTTCATTTAGATTGAAGTTGTATACATCAAATGAACTCATCGCAGCTCTTTTCCAGCATCTCACACCTATTTGAGCTATAATTTAGAACAAATGCATTGCAAAAATACGAAAAAAACAACAACAAACAAGCAGGCAGGCCAGAGTTCACCTGACAATGCTCATCTGTCTCCTCTGTTGTGTAGGTCAGGGTCACAGCCCACCCACTCCCCCCACCACCCCAAAGACAGAGCTTCAGTCTGGGAAATTGTCAGATGCCAAAAGGGAGGGCGGAACGGGAGCGGGCGGAGGATCTGGGAGCTCCAGGAACGCCCTTGGAGTGGGAGCTGACGGGGCATCCGGTGGTCCTTCATCATCGAGCACCAAACCCCACATTGACTTCGGTACCATGGACATTGGCGAAATCAGCCACGAGGTGATGTCCAACATCGAGCCGTTTGACGTCAACGAGTTTGACCAGTACCTCCCTCCTAACGGGCACCCCCACAGCGGCGCCGGGGTCCCCTCGGCCAGCTCCTCTGCCTCGTCCTACGCCTACGCCCTGGCTGCAGCTAGCGGCCACTCGGCGTGGCTCTCTAAACAGCAGCAGCAGCAGCCTCAAGCCTCCCCTTCGTCCTCCGATCCATCCAAGGCCCCCATCAAGAGCGAGTCCGTGACCGCTAGCCACTATGCCGAGGCTTCATCCTCCCCCTCCTCAGGTACCCATGTCACCTACACCCCGCTCAGCCTCCCCCACTACGGCTCTGCTTTCCCCTCGCTGGCCTCCAGGGCTCAGTTTGAGTACGGAGACCACCAGGCCCCCGGGGCATACTACGCCCACTCCAGCCAGGCCCCAGGGCTGTATTCAGCATTCTCCTACATGGGCCCCACACAGAGGCCTCTGTACACTACCATAGGAGACCCCTCCAGCGTGGCGCCCTCTCACAGCCCCACGCACTGGGAGCAGCCTGTTTACACCACGCTCACAAGACCTTGAGGCAGAGCAGCTGAGCAGTGGGAAATATGGGAAGTGTGTGAGTGAATCTCTTGTATCTGTGTGCAAACGTGGGATTGTATATGCGTACATGTGCCATATTAGCGGTTTTTACCAGTTGTTTCTGGGGTTTTTTTTAGCCAACACGATGAAAAGCGTCCATGAGACATAACACGAGACAGATGCAAACTCTCGCAGAATAAAACGTGAATCATGGACCAGCAGCCAATCAAAAGAAAACACGTCAACCCTAACAAGCGTGTGCCATCCTTTTTTATTTCTTTTTAATTTTGTCGTGTACAGCACTTGTAAATACGTTACAAGAAGACGTAGAGCGAGAAATGGGATCGGACTGGTGTTGGATTAAAGATCGACTGATTATACCCGGAGGTGACGGGCTTTTAGACTGACTAGACTGATTTCATTAACCAAACTAAACGATTATTTGGTGTTTTTGTGTTCATGCAAATAGTAATTTTATTTTCATCCACTGGTGTGACCGTCTTGGCTGATCTGCACCACTGCTATGGAGAAGGAGAAAAAAAAGAAGCACGTTTTGTTGGATTTCAGATGTTCCCTGAGGTTGTTTTTTTTTTTTTCATGGCCAAAAATGGACAGCTGAAACGTTTTTTTTTTCTGTTGTTGTTTATAGATAGCTCAGCCTGTACTTCTTCCTTTGGATCTATTTCGCTGAACTTAATAGGCATGTATAATGGGGAAATATAGGAAAAACACAGGGAAAGCGAGCTCTTAAAGATGTAGTATTTTAATGTGTGACTCATTGGAGATTTACCTCAGTTCTGTTTGCTTTGTGGCGATCACCTGGATTCCCGGACGAGAAAAGTGAAGCAATTGTTAAATTCTAAACGACAAACACTTTGATGATTTATCCAACACCAATGTTAAGATCTCGAAGTCTTAACCAAATCTTTTTGGGGTAATTGGCCAACGCTGGGTATTATTTTAGGATTAGAATCACGTGTACAAGGCTCTACATGTAGGCCAAAACCGTGCCTTCACCTTCAGTTTACGCCTCTGCAGTCCTCTCCCGCTTTACCAACCCGAATAACGGTCGTCACCACAAGTTTGCCTTTATTACTTGACTCAGACGTTTTATACTGACCCTTTTAGCATGTAGTTGTTGTTCTTTTATGTAAGTAATAATGCATTGTGTGTCACATCTTTGCTTCTTCCATTTTGTATAATTCTGGTTAGTTTTGTAAAGTGTTTGGTATACACTCACTCGAGTATTTTTTTTTTGCTTCCTTACAAAAAAAAAGCGATGTTGAAATATTATTGTCATCTATTAAATCAATTTATTTATAAAAAAAAAGAAAAAAAAGCTGCGTGTGAGCCTTATTCAGTGCAACGAGCATGCGAAGGGTGAAAAAGTAAATAAATAACATGGTGCTGACGTGTTAACTGTAACAACAACACAATCAGAGCCCCACCAACCTAAGCTGTTTACTGTGTTTGTGTGTGTGGTGTGAGGCTAAAATTGACTACTAATTCCCCACGTTTAATCGGCTGGGGACTGCGTGTTACTGAGGGGCACAAAGGGAGCCTTTCAGTCGCCAAGAGAGATGCAGAGAGAGAGAGAGATAGAGATAGAGAAGAGAGAGAGAGGACGGAGGGTGGAAGGAGCCAGAGGCAAAGCCAATTTCAGCTCAGGAACCGGCGCACACTTGGACTTTTGTGCAGGGCTTTTCCTCTCACCCTGCCCTGTCCTCTCCACCTGAGGCTCCCTCCCTGCTTCCACGTTCAGCTGCAGTTTAAACTCATTAGGAGGGCATCCAAAATGCAAATGTCAAGTTCAGTGCTGGGACTGTTTTCTGGGCTAATTTAGGCACATTACTTTACCTGAAGGCTGAAGAACTTTGGAAATACGGTACAGATTTATGGTCCAAAATTATTCTTAGCACTTGAACTTTTCCACATCTTGGACTGTTACAGCCACACGTCTCAGTCTTGTGGGGCTTTTTTTTTATAGCTCAACACACAGTGGTGCATAACAGTGGAAGGATAGCGAGACATGGTTTTCAGAAAAAATCTGAAAAGTGTGGCGTGCAGTTGTTCTCAGCTCCCCTGAGTCGACATTTTGTAGAACCTCTTTTTGCTGCAGTTATAGCTACAGCTCTTTTGGGGAATGTGGCTATGTGTTACCATCGCATGATTAGATTAACATGTCTGTCCATTCATATTCACAAAATAGTCCAAGCTCACTCACTTTGGATGGAACACATCTGTTTCAGACTCATGCATAGATTCCCAATTGTATTTAAGTCTGGACTTTGACTGGGCCATTCTATCACATGAATATGCTTCATAAACCGTTCCATTGTAGCTGTGGCTGTATGCTTAGAATCGTTGCTGTGCAAGAAAGGTGAACCTTTGACACAATCTCATCTTTTGAAAACTAACAGATTTTCTTCCAGGACTGCCCTGTATGGATTTATTAGGTTAGGTTTATTTTTTTCTGTTTACTTCTCCTATTTTTTCCCATCCATCATCATCATCATCATCATCATCATCATCATCATCATCATCATCATCATCATCATCATCATCATCATCATCATCATCCTTCATCATCATCATCATCATCATCACCCTGCTTGGTCCAGATTCCCTTTCCCTGCTAAAGGAAAACATCCCCTATGCCTACTGCTGCAACAGCCATGTTTCAGAGTGAGATTGTCGTGTTTAGGGTGTGTCATGTGGAGTGCGAGCTTTTCTTCCAAATGCAGTGCTTGGCACATAGGCCAATTTTTTACATTTCGCTGAGCAGCTATTTCCACCTGTTTGCTGCTTTCCTTGCATGGCTTTCAGCAAACTTTAAATGTGACTTTGTATGGCTGACCTGCAACAATGAATTTCTTCTTGCCAGTCTTATTATTATTATTAATGGTCGACTGGTTCACAGGTCCCTCCCTGAGCTGTGGCTTTCTGCAGTTCCTCCAGAGTTACAATAACCCTTCCTAGCCTCTTCTACCTTTGATGCTCACCTTGTGCAGCCTGTCAGTTTAGATGAATGGAGATTCCTTCATAGATTTTAATAGGGCTACACACTTAGATCCATAGATTGAAAAGTATGTTCAGAGCTTAAGATATTATTTCATAACCCTTAATTAAACCTCACCCCAACTTTATCCCTGACCTGTCTGCAGTGTTCCTTGGTCTTCAAAATGCTTTTTGTTCACTCTTGTACTCTAATAAACCTCTGAGGCCTTCATTTCAATAAAATACAAAAATCCAAAAATACTTTATGAATCCCAAAGGGAACAAAAATGTGGTTATAACTCCAGTTAAATGAGTTTTTCCAATGAATTGTTGTAGATGCTGAGGGCTGTGGGCAGAAAGGATCTCCTGTAGCTGTCTGTCCTGAAGCTGATCTGGAGAAGCCTCTGACTGAAGACACTCTGTTGTTGTATAACAGTCTGATGATGAAGATGATGCTCAGGGTTGTCCATAATGTTATTTGCGTTGTGAAGAATCCTTTGCAAAGTCATCTCTAGAGGTTCCAGAAGGGCCCCCAGAACAGAGCCGGCCTTTATCAGCTTGTTGATGTTACTGGCTCTGATGCTGCTACCCCAACCGATGATGCCAGAGGAGATCACACTCTCCATGACGTATGGAAGATCTGCAGCATCTTGCTGCAAACCCTGAAGGACCTGAGCTTCCTCGGGAAGCACATTCTTTTTGTAGACGGCTTCACAGGTAGTGGACTTAAATCTGTTGCTCCTGAAATCTACAGTCATCTCCCTTGTTTTACTCACATTCAGGAGAAGATGACAGTTCTCACACCATCCCACAAAGCGGTCCACCGGCTCCCTGTACTCAGCCTCTTGTCCATCTCTGATGCACCCAATGACTGCAAAGTCATCCCAATATTTCTACAGATGACAGGAACAGAATAGCTGAGATTAAATTGCTCATCCAATTATTTCTGAAGGCAGCTGTGCATTGGGCTTAATTTAAGGTGCGAGCGCACCTCCAGTCCAGGTGGTGGCGCTACATTCCCGTAACATTCAAAATAGGGGCGCGAAACGTGCAGCGGATGGAGAAGACGAGAGGAGGCGAAGGAGAGGAACCCAGCAGGCACCCGTTGAACAGGTCAGGTTTGTATGTTTGGTAACTTTATAGTCTACTGTTGACATATTTGGTGTCCAAAAAGAGACGAGAGAGCTAATAGTCCCTCCTCAGTCCTTCTGGAAATGTATTGCATGCTGCATTGAGCTAACCGTAGAGGCTGAAAATAGCAGCGGCAGTGCAGCATGAGAACCAATGATCCCTGTTCATGTTATTATCTGAGACGGCACCGTGACTTCCATTAGGCCGGAAACTCTTCCACCTCACAGCAGAGCCTTTCATTTAACCACGGGGGGTTGTTTCAGCCATGGACCTGAAGCAGTTTGAGGCGGACAACTCTGGCAGCTGCAGGCTGGCCTCTGGGATCCCTGACGTGTGCAGGACGGAGGACTGCTGCCTGGGAGTGGATGAAGCAGGCAGAGGTCCTGTGCTCGGTACGTAGCTGATTTTATTATTTTATTTTATTTTATTTTGTTTTATTATTTATACATTTAACGATAGCAGCGAGTGTTCACTATTAGCAGATAAAGTATTCAAAGCGACTGTTCCTAGTTGGGATTTTGGTTAAAGAAGCTATGGGATGCATTAAAAGGGTTAAAAAATACAAATATGGAAAAAAAAGAGTATCATTGAAACTTAACATCACACAACAAAGCTGAGAAAGCCTCTAGATTTTAGTATAAAAAAACAGTTTTAACCATTTTATAATATATTACAAATTTCAAAGTTAATCAAATTTGTCTTAAGAACAGAGCCGATGGGCTTCCCATCCAATATATTACCCAATATCCTAAATCCCTGGATTAATTGTTGAACATGCTGCTTGTGACAAGAGTTTACACAAATATTATTGGTAAATATTGCAGTGGCTATTAGGGCTGGACGATTTTGCCAAAAACCTAAGTTGTGATTTATTTCAACCATAATTGTGTTTGTGATTTAATTTTGACTTTTCTCTACATTTACCACAAGCAACAAAAATGGCCTGTAGATAAAGATGTTTTAAACAAGGACTGTTTAACACAAGAAATGTGACTGTTTTTATTAATCAGAATATTCTTATTCAAGAGAACAGCTTTTAATTGAGTTGGGCATCAATCTTTGTTGAACATAAAGTGCAACCAACAAATTAAACAGTTTGACTGCTACTTAATGCTATGGTGAGATTCCTGAAAGTTTGTGGTAAAAACTATGATTATATAAACTCTAAAATAAGTAATAAAATTACATCATCTCACTGCTGCAACTCTCTACCCTTCCATGTGGAGGCAAACCTACTTTAAACATGTTACCCACACCTAAAGGACGTGTCTTATCCATTAATTGCTACATAACTTAAAATTTTGATATTGAGTTTTTTAAAATTGTGATTATATTGCAAATGCAATTAATAGTCCAATCCTAGTGGCTTTTTTACAGTTAAGAAAAAATATTGAGACTTTGTACAGCAGGCTGACAGTTGCGCAGGCAGCCAAACGATGAGCAAAAATTAAACTCATACCAGTCCTTTACGGTGTTGTTACGCAGATCTAAGTTGCGAAGGGAAGATTTTTGCAAACCATGCTGGAATAGACTCCAAATAGCAAGGCAGTGGTGTTGAAACGGATGCGGTTATCCTTAGTAACTACATGTAGAAGTGTATTGTCAGCATGCATCTGGTAACCTGAACTAAGACTAGATAACAAACACATGATTTCTCTCCTCTCACATCAAGGCAGCGTTCACTGCCTACAATAAATTAATAAAACCACCACATTTATCTTGGAAATATCCCTGTGTCATATTATGTGAATATCATGGTTGTAAAGTTCCAGATGCTAATATTAAATCGAGAAAATATGAAAAACATTTCATCCGGGTCAAGTGATGATTTTATCTCTTCAGTTAAAGGAGCAATAAGTGAAATTTCATTATTTTACACTGAAAGTAGTAAAAAACAGTGATGTGAAGAACTAAAGGTATCCAGGCGCGGATTCAGGCGGGGGCGCAGGGGGCGCGCGCACCCCCCTTTTGGAGACCAAAAGTATTTTTTTAAAGAGCCCGAAATTTTAAACATCCTTCATAGAATTACGATTAAGAGCCAGTACCTTTCATTTAGAACACACTGTGACGCCGGCGCGGCATAAATTGTCGTCGCAATCACCGATACTGCGGGCGGCATTTAGTGCCCAAATATGGGCAGTAATGGCGGCCTGACGTCACATCCTGTGTTGTTTCTTAGCAGAGGCATTGCACTCCTACAGCTGCGATAAACAACAATTATTTCGGATTTCCAGAGGACTTCACCATTGAAATTTTCGAGAGCTATTGTTGAAGCAACAATGCCCGCATGCATGGCAGTTTGATGTTGCAATACATCGGTTAAGAGTGGAAAAATAAGGAGATGGCTGCCGCAGCAGACAGATTCAACTCACATCGTTCCTTTTTGGTCTCCTTGCCTCAAACTGGGCTGGATTTCGTCAAAAATCAGGTTGCTGTCAAGAAAGTCTTCTATATATTCCAAATGGCTCTCAGATGATGATGATAAATCCATGAAACTCCATCACTATCACTGATTAATCCATCACTCTCTGCCGCACCGGTGGTGGCCATTTTAAATAACAGCGAGCAGTGACGAGCCTGTTCTTCTTCTACGACTACTTCTTCTTCTTCTTCTCTTTTTTAATAGTGGTTGGCAAACAACTTTTAGGTGCATTACCGCCACCTTCCAGATTGGAGTATGGATCAACCTTAATCTTATATTCTCCCCACAGAAAAAAGGTATGATGATCGTTAGAAAATTTTGATAATGAAAAAACATTGAGTTCTCACAAGTTGTGTAAAGTTGTAAAGTAGTACAATTTCAGGAAAACTTTTTCCAGTAACGGGAAAGTTTAAAAATACATTTTTGTTGCACAGTTTTTGAAAAGTAATGAAAAAAAGAGTGTAAAGTAAAAAAAATAGTGGACATTGACACCCATACAATAGTTATTGTGTAGTGTGTATTGTCTGATTTAAACCTTTTAGTGCCACATGCGTTTTATTGTTAAAACTAATGAAAACATACTAGGCTTAAAACTTGCATATGATGAACGATGAGAGTGAGAAAGAGATCTTTACATCATATAAAGATGATCTACCATCAGGATCAACATTCAGGCAGGAAGTGAAGTTGTGGCACACAAAGTGGTCATCAGTGGAAAAACCCAGCTCTCTCCCTGAAATTCTAAGGATAACAAATATGAAGTGCTACCCAAACATTTCTATGATTCTTCACCTTCTGTCAGTTATACCTTTTACAAGTGCTTCTGTGGAACGTGCTAACTCAGGCCTTAAAGCAGTGAAAACTTTGCTGAGGTCCACAATGGGACAGAAAAGGTTTGTGGCTTTGCTACTTATGTATGTCCACAAGGACATTCATTTAGACATCAACAAAATCATAGACATATTTGCCCAGAAGCATCCTAGAGGGTTGACATTCATAAACCCATTATCATCGTCATCATAAAGTTAAAGGTGTTGTAAAAGAGAACAATATTCTTTGTCAAGTCTTACTGTTCTATTATAGGCTTATGGCTTAACTTCACCCTACATGTTCATTGGTTTAACTTACTTTAAAGATTTTTTTTCCTCAACATGGTTTGTCTTGTTAAAATATGTTAAAAAATCTTTTATCACTTGTACTATACCACACTGTTCTTAAGTCCTTGGGTCTTTCTAAGTATTTTTTTTTCTTAATATAGTTTATATGGTTAAAATATATTGTTAAAATACATGTATATTTTTAAAACTCCTTTATCTTTTTATTTCATTTTCTGTATAAATATAATTTCTGGAAATAAAGAAAATATTTGTTTGGTTAATTGTTGATAAGGATAATTTTTTCTTCAAACTACTTTTTAACCTTGTGCATGCTGTAAAAAGCACGAGATTTTGACTTAAAAACCCATTTTCAATTACAATAAGATAATCATGCTAATTCCACTTATGTTCATCCATTAAAATTATTATCAATTAAAAAACCCTTAGATGAATAATTAGGGTAGTGTGAAAGAGTAAAGATGGCATTCTTTGGTCATTTAGCCTCACATTGTCTCGACCCCATGACCCTTGACCCCATGACCCTTAGGTGCGCACCCCCCTTTGAAAAATCCTGGATCCGCCCCTGGTATCTTCTTAGATGGGATATGGTATGACGTCAGACGCCACCTCCATGCTGTTCTCCAGTCTCTAGTTTACAAAGCCGGGCCGTGTGTGCACATGTACGTAACCCTAACCCCTAAAATGACACCGTCAGAGCAGCGTAGCATAGGAGCAACATGGCAGAGAGCATGTCCAGCGAACTGAATTGTTCTCTTCCTAACAGCGTTATAAAGTTACTACTTCACTAGACATGTTCCTCTGAAAGGAGATGCCGTTTGCTGTGTATTTATCCTTTGAAAATATGCGTAAGCGAGGCGACAGGTGAGAAAGGAAGGGGGGTCGGGTTGCAGCTGGAGTGGAGGTAGAGAGAGGCGTGGCTTGTCACACATCTTGTTTTGGTCTGCAGGCAGTACTCGAGCCACGCCTAGTGGTGAAATATCTAGCTATTACTGGGGTAACAAACAGTTCCTTTGCAGCATCCTTACGAGGCTCTTTTTCTGATTCAGGGCCAATGGTGTATGGGATATGTTTCTGTCCCGTTTCAAAGAAGGAGGAGCTGAAGGACCTGAAAGTAGCAGGTAACTCTCTATTTCCGCCCATCAGAAGATAAGGTAGTTGCCTTTGCTCAAACTCACCGTGTCTGCTGTTTTTTTTCTCAAACATGCGCCGCCTTCTTTGAATAAACAGACGTGATCCGAAGCACTTGATCTTTTCAGCCTTGGTAATTAAAATGTGTGTCGGCCCTTCGTTAGATTCCAAGACCCTAAGTGAGGCCGAAAGAGAGAATCTGTTCCAAAAACTGGACGAAGCCAATGGCCACGTCGGCTGGGCCCTGCAGATTCTTTCCCCCAACATGATCTCCACCAGCATGTTGCAGAGGTAGGGCACATTGCGGTCGCACGCGTGCCGACCTGGGTTTGTAATTAAAACACACACACGTACTAACGTCGTCTTTAATTTTGCTTCAAGGACGAAATACAACCTGAATGCCCTTTCACACGATACGGCCATCGGTCTGATACAGTATGCCTTGGACAGTGGAGTACAACTCAAAGAGGTATGAGGACAGGTCACTAAACAGTTTAATTTGCTTCAGCCCGGCTATTAATGCGCATTGAGCCTCCTGTGGCTTTAAAATCCGGCCCTTTCAATGTAATTTCACCTGCAACGTGACGTTTCATCATACGAAGGAGGAATTCATAAATCTCTTGGCCGGACACACGTGACTTTGTTGGACCGGTTGAGCCTTTGGTTGCGTATGGTGTCTGAAATGGGCCAAAGATTCTGTGTGTTCAGCTGTAACCCGCCACGTTCCCTTCCCTGTTTTTCCTCTTGTCACCTCCTCTCCGCCCTGCTCAACATCTCCGATGCTCCGCAGGTGTACGTGGACACGGTCGGCCCGGCAGAGAAGTATGAGGCGAAGCTCTCGCAGCGCTTCCCCGGTATCGAGGTGACCGTGAGGCCTAAAGCCGACTCGCTCTTCCCTGTTGTTAGCGCGGCCAGTATCTGTGCAAAGGTTGGTCCGCCATTGAGGATTGTTGTCTTTTTATTCCCTCTTGTCGATCATGTTCCTTCCTATTACTAGAGGTTTTTTTAGGCTATTTTATGTCCACAGCATTTCTAAAGATAATATAGACACGTTTCCTTCAGGCTTTCTTGGAGCTCTGTCTCTCCGAGGTTGGTTTGCTGTTGCTCCGCCATACAAAGCTTCCTGCGCCTGCAGCCACCGCCTGCAGCCACCGCCTGCATCGGTGCTGGGCCCTATCATTTAAAAAAAAAAAACTTTTAAGCCTTGCTAAAGAAAATAACACAAGAGCTGTATAATCCACCCACATAATGCTGCAGGTGCTACTGAGCCACATTGGGGGCATCTGCTCAGCGGGTAGAGTTGTTGTCTTCAGTTCGATTTAGATACATGTCTGGGCAAGAGACTTTAACCGTAAAATACCTAAAAATCTGTGCATTGGTGTGAGTGTGCATGCATTTGTAAACGTGAATGGGTGAACGACCGCTATGAGAGGTCGGGAGTCAAAAGGACAGAGATCACCTGAGTGCAGCGTGAACTTCTTCCCCAGGAGGATCACATCGTCTTCTTAGAGCACTGGAGTATGGTTGGAGTTTGGTTGGAGTATGGTTGGGCAACATGGAAAATAAGATTTCTAGCACCATAATTTGTGCTGTTCATTGATTAACTATAAAAGTGATCAAACTCTTGAAAAATGTGCTCCCGTCAGGCTTTTTGGCAATCGGTCTCTGTAAATACACCTCTGACATTCGGTTGACCAAATCCAGAAGGATGCTTTAGTACACCCGTTGCTTAAAGCGCTACAGCTGCACCATAGACAATCTTTGCTTTGAATCATATTTTTAAACGTGATTTAACTGATGAACCTAACATGGGGAAAAACGATAGTTCAAACAGCAAAAGTAACATCAAGAAAGCTGCCAGTTTTGGGGGATTGATAGCACGTTCACTTAGTGTCACGATGAATCAGAGTTCTTATTAGGATAATGTGTTTCTCACCATAGCAATAAATGGAGATAATTGCCCCATGTGTCCTCTCATTGACTTTCTATTGCATGTGTAGCTTTCAATGTTTTCCTCTTTTTATTTTTTCTTCTCCGACAGCCACTATATGTCTGGGTAGATTTTGGTTTCCAGGTGCTGCTGCTATTCTTTTGTTTTTTTGTTGTTTTTTGTCTTTATCTTGTTTGACTGTGGATGAAGATACTTCATGTCCCACACCAACAATGTTCTCCTCGTTTACTTAAATTGAGGAAAAAAGCGATGAAACGACAGCAGGCTGTTTTCTGTTATCCATTCCACACATGCAGCCATACGAGATGGCGAAGTGCAAACTTGAATGAATTTCCCTGACTCAACATGTGTATTAGCTTTCCTAGACCCTACGAGACCTTCAGGTGTTCACATAAAAGTACACCTCAAAGTATTACAATAACTTCAAAAAGTTCAATGTTTTTTCTCTCTCGTTTCAGAAACTGTCCATATGTTTTTCAAAATTCTAATTTCTAAGTTTTTTGGGTTTTATTCTCTGTAAGCCATCATCAAAATTATAAGAAATACAAGCTTGAAATCTCTCACTCTGTAATATATCTATATAATATAGGAGTTTCACATGAAATATTGACCTTTTTCCTGACGTTTTGAGCTCTACCTGTACAGAATATGTTTTCCTGCTTGATTTTCACCCGTGAACTGAGACTGCTGTCGTGGTTTTCAGGTTGCCAGGGATCGTGTTGTAAAAGGCTGGAACTTTGCAGAAGACCTGGGCGAGATCGAGACAGATTACGGCTCAGGATACCCCAACGGTAGCCACCGTCAACAAGTCATAGGCCTTTCACACTCATGTTTTCAGTGTGTCGCATAGAATTAGAGATCTGTCGTAAAACACTGCCAAATGAAAAGCCAGTGATTTAAAACTGCCATGAACTTGCTTTTCTGTTACCAGACCCCAAAACTAAGGAGTGGCTGCTGAAGTACCTAGACCCGGTATTTGGTTATCCTCAGTTTGTCCGATTCAGCTGGAGCACCGCCCAGACGCTCATGGACAGCAAGGCAGTGACTGTACACTGGTAAGGAACCTTTACATTTTTTATCATATGATTTATGAAAGCAAAAGCTGACATCTAAAAATGCAGAAAAGTATTTTTTTCTAAATTGAGCTGATAGAAAATTGTAGGAAGGTTCTCCGTAGACTGATTGTTGGTGGAAACCACAATCCCTTTGATTTAAGATCAAACATGACTCCTGAGGTCAGAGGGTTGACCTCAGGAGACATTCTAGCCACTTTATAAAGAACCCTCCTTAAACCGTGTCCTTAGGGATGATGATGAAGAGGACGGGGAGAAGGCGGCGCAGCGGCAGAACAACCGGTCCATGTTGTCTTATTTCAATGCATCAGCAGAAGGCGACCGAACCCAGCAGACACACCGCTTCTTCTCTGAGAGGAGGCTGAAGAGTTTAAAGTCCCTCTGAAAAGGCATCGGAGGATGTGAAAATATCTCCTGGAGCTTATTTAGAGAATGTTCTTTTGCAGCACAAACATCTATTCAGAGTATAATACAACATCAGTGCCACATTTCTCATCGAAGCTTATGGCAATCTTTGTATACCTTTTTTCTATTTTTTTATTAAATAAAATAGTGTGTAAACATGCCTCTTCTGAGTTCTTGCTTAAATGGGCAGATAAGGGTTGCAGCTTTTAATTACAATACTGCCCCCTAGTGTCAGTAAGACAACTGAAAAGCTGTACAGAAACACTTGGGGTCAGGAACACACGTGTTCTGATGATTGACATGATGAAATGTTAAAAATGTGTTTTCTTGTCACATTGTCTTTAAGGCTTCACACTTTTCCTTATCTTGCATGCGTTTATTTCAGCCAGTCCCCTCCTTTGGTTTGACAGAGGCAGAGTTATGAGTTTACATGGACCACTGTATGGTAAATATCAGTAAAAATATCAGGGTCTTTACAAAAAAAAGTAATGTGTAACATGATCTACTGTGTTTTATTTGAAACAGAAAAGCAACAATTCTCCCTGCTGCTGCTAAAATAAGTCAGTAAATTGATAGAATCAGCTGCTTTTCCTTAGAAAACTGCTAATTGGTACAATAAACTGAGGTTGACTGCACCATTTAATGACTGATTGAATGGGATTGAATCGGTCTATATGATTATTTCTGCACAGTCAAGTTGCATATCGTGCTCTGAGGCATTTATTGTGCATTGTAGATCGGGGTCCTCAACCTTAGTTCCTCTAGGGCCAGTGTCCTGCAGTTTTCTTCAAAATACCTGAATCAAATAATCAAGCCATTAGCAGGATTTTGGAGAGCTTGACTACAGACTGAGGAGGTAATTCAGCCATTTGAGCCAGGTGTGTTGGACCAGGGACAGATCAAAATATTGAGGACTGGAGTTGAAGTCTGGTAGATAAACTGAATTAAAATTAGATGAGATTATTACACTTGCAATGAAACAGGCAGTTATTACTTGGTTTATGACACATTAAGCAGAAAGTGCTGAATGCAGTTTTCAAATGCTTGTTTCACAGAATAAAACTACAAGGGCTGTACAATGTCTCAATCATTGCAATACTGCAATCATAAAGGACTGATTAGACCCATACATTTTTTTTGTGGGGGGGGGGGGGGGGGGGGGGTATTTTAAGTCTGAGGCAAATTGGTATATTAATAGTATATTTGGCCACTTGGTGACTGAACTGTCCTTAATGATCACACAGGACATGTATCTTATGTGACTGAGACGCTAAAGCTCATAGATGGGGGTGGGGACATTGTGATAGTGTCTGGAAAATATGGTTTATCATTATCACTTTTGGAATTGCATTTAATAATAATAATGCATTTTATTTCAAGCGCCTTTCAAAACACTCATTGACACTGTACAGGTGAAAATAATTTTTGAGTAATAAAACGGCTTCCTGATATGTAGATATGTTCTGTTTATATAGTACAAATGAAGCCAGCTGTATCCACTTGTAGCTTCAGCATTCTTCAGTTTGAGCTACAAAATCACAGAGAAAAACATTAAAATGGTGGATTTGCAAATAGGTCAGCCAGAAGTCCATGACCTTGTTTGTCAGCGCTGCAACAAATACTGTGACGTAATTGTTTTGAAAACAGAACAGAGAAAATTGAATGGCTTGAAAAATATGTCCCAACCAGAATATAACGATGTCTGCGCAGTTCCTGGAGAGAATAAATTGAAATTTACTGCACTCCTAGAGACTCCAAGTACACAACAAAATGTATATACGGGCTCAAAGAGTGGAATTTGCATATGTCCCCATTAAAAAAAAGATCAGTTCCACACTGGGACTCTCCATATGCGGTGTTACAGAAAATATTTGCGATTTTGAAACCTTGATACAAGAAACCATGCCATGGCCAGTTATAATAAAGTGAAACATTAACTTTTAGGAAAATCTTTTCACATTCATTCATCTGCCTGGAGGCAGCAGTTTACAAGTCTTCTCAAAGGCCACAGTTCCAATACTTTCCCTCTTCTTAGGGACGAGACAGTCCAAATACAAAGCCAGAATTGTGTTGCTTGTGATTCTACAAAACGGGTTCTCAGCAACAACACTTCAAGTCAAATGTTAGACTTCCGCTCAGGAGGTTTGTGTGAGGCAAATCTATATCAAACGCACCATGAGGTATTTAGTTGTGTTCTCAGCCTCTACACATTCTGAATAAAGTCAACTTTTTCAGCAGTTTTACATGTTCTGTTCGATGGTATGACAACAATAGACCCCTTGCAATCACGTGACTCCGTTACCCAGAACCCCTTGCGTGGCGGCCATATTGATTGGCACGCCATTTTCTACACAACGCGCGATATTCACCCTTACCCAACATGCGATCCGAGCCTTATGTGGATGAGTTACAGCCTTCTGATAAGGCAGTTTACTTCGCTAAATGTACAAGGATCGGTAATGCGGACCCTTTGGCTCTTCCTGATAAGGATTTTTCTAGCAATCCCGATGATTGGCCATCAGTTTGCTATGCGGATCTGGTGAACTACCTTGTGTTGTCACCCACCCCAACGTACAGTGGCGATCAGATGAAGGCGTACAAGAGTTTGGAAGCGCACAAACAGTTCACTGCTGGATGGATACGTGAACTGTCTGTTTGTTACCTGAATGATGTAGCAGTTGTCCGTGGAAGGGTGAGTTTAATGTTGTTTATTCTCATAACTTAGCTGCATATAGTCCGATAACATCTGACCCTAAACTGTAAACATTGCTTTGGCAACAGAGATGCAGTCTGATGTGATCGGACTAAGGTGCAGTCTGATCTTATCAACTATGATACTTGGTAGTATAATGTAAGACAAGCAGTTTGCTTTTATTTTACTGTTTCCATCTTTTAGTTTATTCTCAATTAAAATTGAGTCAATTTTTAATCTTATATGAAACTGCATTTTCCTTTATTCTAATTTCCATGACACTAAAATACATTTTATCATTTTTACAGGTTATGCATTCTCAGAGTGTCAGAGCCACCCCTACACGCACCTGGATACTGGCTGAGAAGGAAGGTGCGATCATATCTGCCAACTGTGATTGCAAGGCTGGCCTCGCTTCAACCTGCACCCATGTCGGTGCTCTACTCTTCAAGCTAGATGCTGCGTCACGGATAAGAGAGAGGAAAACAGTGACGTCTGAGAAGGCTTACTGGATGCCCCCCTCTGCCATGCGTGACTTGTCATCTCTTAGCGCTGAGGTGTCTGCTGTAGACTTCCAGTCGTCTAGGAGAAAGCGCTTGAAGTTGGATGAAGTAATAGACAACTCCCCTTCTCCACTCATGACGTCCCCTCCCAAACCTGCACCACCCGCTAATCCAAAGCGAACTGTTCTGTCCCCAAGTCGACAGGAGGCTTTCTGGAAAGCACTCAGTGTGCATGAGCCAAGAGCCAGTGCCCTCGCCATCCAGCCGAATTATCAAGAAGCATTCATGCCTCGCTCCACTCTACCTGAATTAGGTAACTCTTAGAAGAGTTTTGCTGGTATATTACTGCATTATTAACAAAGCATATTGTTTGATGTATTTTGTCATGCAGGACAGTGTTTTTAAGTTCCAAAAATCAATAAATGTTTTTCAACATTGTACAATCACTGTGATCAGTTCTTATGCATAATGCACTTAAGTAAATGTTTAACTGAGTAAAAGTATCGTTGAAATTGCACATACTTTTCTTAAAAACGCTGAGGTTATTCATAATATATTGTGTAAAAGTGAAATTAATTTAATATAAAAATCAACAAGTCCACTTTTATTAGTTCTATTTAATCTTGCAATGAGTTTACTCGTGTGGCCCTCTTGAGATCAGATTAAGCTGTATGCGGCCCCTCAACCAAAATGAGTTTGACACCCCTGCCCTAGAGCATGGGTTCCCAAAGTGGGGGTCGGGACCCACCCGGGGGATCAGAAGACACCTCTTGGGGGTGGCAAGATGATTTGATGCGAATGTGCTAAAAAGATTTAGCATTATCTTATTTGTGAAACTGGAATCAAAGTATAACAATACAAGATGCTCCATATCTCTCAGCCTAATGCAAGAGGAAGGCTGCACTTTCTTGTAAGAGTTCTTACAAAAATATCACTTTATTCTTGTAATTTTCCAATTTTATTCTTATAATTTTCACAAAACAAATGAAGAAAAATCCCACTCGCCAAAATTGGAACACCAACCTCTGGCACTGTTATTTTGGGGGTCTCCGATTGAAAAGCTTGGGAACCACTGCCCTAGAGGTTTCTCCTGCTCGTTCCCCAGACTTTTCATGTCTCACACTAAACATGCAACCTGACATCATGCTTACATGAACACAAGCTAGCAGACTAGAGCCAGATTTACATTGTTTAGCGCAAACAAAGTTCTTGTTAGAGCACCTAACTGATGTTGTAGCTATCAAAGGCATATTCATCCGTTCGGGTCTTTTAGTCCCCATGAGGCTTTTGTCTGGACTCCTGGATCCTCTTCCCACAGTTCATCGCTAAGGTGGAGACAGTAAACGAAGAGAGGATCATGATCGAAGTCCCCACAAAGTGAGATGAGGCACCTCTGGGGGCCGCGCGCATGGTTCTCCTGAGCAGAGCCTCTCTGTCGAAGGCAGCGCTGGCATCCACCGCCTGGGCTGCAGGATCCATGTTGAGAGATGGTGGCCGGGTGGAAGAAAACTGAAGCTGAGATCAGAGACTCGAGACGTGCTGCAGCCTCAGCAGGAGGTGTCCGATTCTTCCTGTACTGACCAACCTCTTTCAGGTCTGGCTTGGATGGGCATGATCCAGTACATCCCTCAATTCCTGTGTGGTACATCCATTTATAACTATCTGAGGAGGTTCATCTTATCCCTCTAAGCAGCCTGGGTTCCTGCTACGTCAATGGGATCAGAGGTAGTTAGCCCAGTTGCCTACAGTGGGCTAAGCTGGTTATCTATGCTCAGCTTAGGAGTGAGTAATGTAATGCTGTTAGATCATCCTGCCATTGTCCCCAAGCAACTGGACTTGTTCAGAACATTAGAGTTTGCAGACTTTGCACTGCAAATATCCAAAAGAAGCTGTTTTCAACAAAGACAGGATAATACCAGGAGACTGAGGTTCACACCCTCACGCCTTAACAAAATAAAGGCCTATTTATTACTGGAATATATATCTCATTGGCTGAAGTGGTCTTTACTATAAATACAGCAGTGAAAGAAATTGTAGCAAAGGATTCTCCTTTGTGCACATGTGGTTGTCCAGACAAAATGGGATTGTGAAACATTTGCAGCCATTTTAGTTTGCCGTGTATTATCAGGTGTGACTAATGCAGCGTGAGTAATTTTAAACGGGCAGCCAGGACTTTGTGACCGTCCAGTACCGTGCCTGCTTTAATCCACACTGATTTAAAGACGTAGACATCTACGTGGGAACATGCCACGCAGGTTCCCAGCCACGGGATCAACTGTCAGAGCTCTTTGTGTATCGGGGAAATGAACGTGTAAAATTCAGTTCATCTATTGTTAATACTACTTAAATGTTTTCCCAGTTCACATTTGACAGACCACGAAAAACACCCAGCTGTTAAACTCACTGTTGTATGTTTAGGGTTGGCGTTCTGCTGGAAGGTGAACCTCTGCCTCAGTCTCAAGTCTTTTTCAGCCTCTAACAGGTTTTGCTCCAGAACTGTCCTCTGTCTAGCTCTATCTGTCCTTCCATGTCCCTGCTTGAGGAAAACATCTCCACAGCACAGCTACCATCACTACGATTCACTGTGCGGAGGGTGTGTTCAGGTATACAGTTGTCCTCCACACTACATGTTTTGCATGTAGTACAAAAAATCTAGTTTCGGTCACATGGAACTAGAGCCCCTTCTCCCATAGTTTTCTTTGTCCTCTACATGACTTGTGACAAATTGGAAGTAGGACTTCTTGTGTCTTTATTTTATTTCTTCTTGTCACTCATCCTGTGAGGCCAGATTAGGGGAGCGTATAACTAATAGTTGTCCTGTTGACAGACTCTCCTCTTTGCCCAGCTCGTTGGTCTAGGTCAGTGCACGTGTACTGGTGGCCCGCGGGCCACATCCAGCTCCCAGAATATTTCTGAATTCAGGAATAGCATAGTGAAGTCAAATATATCACATTTTGTTAATTTATTTTATTTTGCGAAAGCATCTGGCCCTCACATTGTCTGCCGAGAACAATTGTGGCCCTCGGATAAATGTAATTGATGACCCCTGGTCTAAGTGGACAGCTGTTGGTAGGTATGAAGTATTTCCACATGTAATTAGTCTCTTTATTGATATTTGTATATTTACACAAAATGCAACTATTTAAAGCAATTGGTTGTTCATACCTGACTGTTCCTGTGTTCCCGGTTGTCTCTTGTATTGGGGATTTGGTCCTCCACTTATGTCCCGCTTTCTTCCTATTTTGTCCAGTGTTCTCTAGGACCACTATAACATCTCTATATTCCATTTCCTCTTCTCTTTTTTTATTTGTCCCTCTGGGAAGAGGTGAGTTTTAAATTTCTCTGCATACCTTTTATTTTTTACAGTAAATGTTTATTTTCCTTCTCTTAATGAATGATAAGCCTTTGGAGATTGGCACTTGAGGCGTTATTACAGTGTAATAACGACTTATTGGTTATTGAATGGTGCCAATTGCTTAACTTTGTTATGATCACGATGTGTGATATATGCTAACTTGTAAATATTGTTTTGTGGGCTGGAGAGCCGTGGCACATGCAATATGCTTATCATACTTTTATTGTCAAGTCTAATAAATGGAGAGCAACCCCCAGCGAATTCCCAGATCTTCTGATCATCACACACAACGCAGAAGTTAACCGGTCACACATCTCCCTTCCATTTTTTCATGGTAAATGTTATCTAACAAACTTGTGACACCTTCACGGAACAACTGAAGACCAATGTGCACAATGCTTTTCCGATTTTTGTATGTAGGAAACATTTTATCCGTTTACTTCCAACATGTGGTCCATAACACAATATTCCATTACAATAGCTTAAAGTCGTGGGTTGTAATGTGACAAAATGTGAAAATTGGTCCAGGGTTGTGGATGCTTTTGTAAAGCTCGGAAAACTTGTTTGAAAATGGTAAAAACTTGAACTTTGTATTGAAGAGTGTTGGCCAGACAACACGAAAAATGTGAATGCTTGACTTTGGCACTCAGATTTTGTTAATGTAGAAAAAGCTTTAATTACATCTGGACTTTAAAAAATAAGCCATAATGTTTAGTCCTACTAAAACCACGAGTTTTCTTGGTCAGATGTAACATAATAATCGGCATCTCAGAGCCACCGTCTCGTCAGCATGACCCAGGTTACAAGAGGTCAGGAAGGGTTCTAATCCAATAAACTGTTACAGGCAGTTCTGGTTTCTTTTATAGGATCCCGTATGATTGTGCTAATTGGATTCCACTTGTTCTTTTCCAACACCAACACACAGGCATAACCAATGAATGACATCCTAGCGGTGGGTCCAGCTTTGAACATCTACATAAACAATCACCAAATGAGTAACAGCTATGTTTCAACGGCTGAATAGTTGATAAAAGATGAAGACTAAAAACAATTCCCCCTAAAAACAATATGCAGAAAAGTGCAAAATCCTTGATTTACTTTATCCTTTAAGACGCCAAACATTTCTGTCATTTTTAAAGGTGTTCCAACTTTTTTAGGCTTTCTAAAAGGAATGTTTGGTCAAGAAGCTATCCATTTTTCACAGGAATATTTTGTTTCTCTCTTTGGTGAATCCACCTTACTCTGAGAGTGATCCCTAAAGTGAACAGATGAAAAGGTGCAGTGTATGCACATAAAATCCCAGAGAAAGAAAGAAAAGATTTATAATATGGACCTTTTGGCACATGGTGATTCACAAAAAGTCATTGGTTGAAAGCCTGACCTACAATAGATGATCCGCTGAAGGGTGATCGATAACCTGGAGTATAATCTGTCTTACCTGCTTGTTAAAGACATGACTGCCAGATGCTAGTCATCCGCTAGAGATAGTCTTGCAGACCTAACCATTCTTTGTCATGTGATTAGTTTTCTCATCTTCTTAAAAAAAACATTTAAAATGATTGATAAACTATGGTTGTAAAATCAGTTAACAAGCAACCAGAGTCCAAAAACCAATGAAAGACCTTAAAAAAGTCTGAAAAAAATCAGCAGCGCCACGGATGATTTTGAGAAAGACTGGCTTCTCTGAAGCAAGATGCAATGACAGAGATGATTTCAAAGTTTTGTCTTCAAGCTGTTGTGTTTTAGAATTACTGCAGTCCAATATCATCTCAAAATGAAACACTTTTTGGGTAGAAATTATATTTCTACACGGCATATCATTTACCGGAAGGTAGCTGGTTTTAGTGCAATCCTCACTGGGATGTCCTGTTCCAGACATTCATCACTAGAACCTCGTACTTTGATTAAGAAGGTGATTGTAGAGGAGAAAGCTTAGCATCAAGTGCAGAAAATCATAGGCTGCTAGGTTAAATTGATATCAAGTGCGTTAGAACAGAAATCTAAACCCGAAAGACAAAGAAGGAAACCAAAAACTACTATTCAAATGTGAATGAAGGATCCCCAAAATGGCGAAGAGTCAGACAACAATCAGCTTCAGAATGATTAAGGAATAGGACTAAAGAGGTCACGGTTTGCCAAAGAGCACATTATGAAACGGGGCACATTTGGTGTATTAATGACAGCCTGGAGCTGAACACAGTTCATCTGACGTCCCCAAGCACTAAATTAAAGCCGCAGTATCCTGTGAAGCATGGTGCCTCAGGCATCGTGCTATGGGGATGTTTCTCATAAAATGGTTTCAGGTCTGTTTATTACACAGAAGGCATCAGTTTGAGTACATTAAAATACACAAAGAGTTCACATGCAGATGAACTGCCCTGAAATGAGTGATTCAACAAGACAATGACACTGAACACACCAGTGAGCAGGAACATCTTGGGTAAGTTCTACAACGACCAACCCATCCCTTAAACTAGACCTTAATCTGACAAAAAAAATCTTGTGAGGCGAGATTAAATATTCTGTTTCAAAGGGCAAAAAACAAACAAGCGATGGAGGGGAAGTGGGGAATGTCCTGGGTTGGATATCTGTTCATGAGTGGCAGTCAAAAACCTCCAATCTGGAAAAACAAAAAGTGGTTGTTGTGTTTTAACGTGTTTCCAGCAAATGTGACAGGAGTTTTCTCAGGTTACTTTTCTCCCACAATAGGTGGTATTTGCTGTCAGAGACTGAATATGAGCAGTCATCCAAAGTGGAAATCATTAAAATCCTGCAGGCAGGAGGTTTTTAACTTTGGCCATCGTCGTACAAAGCAGACGTGAAGCAGATCACTGAAACAGCGGCCAGTCAACTAAATATCAAATATCAAAGAGATTTGATCAAATTTGTTCCCTGTTTCTGCCATGGACTAGAATGCATTTGTGTGTATGGAATTAAAATCTATACTAGTTTAAGAAATTTGAGCTTTATTCACTTTTTTTAAAAAAATGCTATTTCAAATACAATTTTACATCTGAGGCTTTGCAAAACTGTTCAATGCAAAAGGGGATCTAAAAGTAAGTAAACAATTTTTGAAATGAGTGTACTTGTCCTGGATTTGAGCAGGCAAGTTTAAATGATATGCCAATAGAATAAGATTTATGCACTCAAAATAGGAACAACTCATCTCCATCATCTTATTTCTAGTGCAGTATATCTAATTATCTTTAAGGGTCAAAATCTTAATCTTATTTACCTGCTCAAATCAAGGACAAATACACTCGTTTCAAGAAAACGTTACTTACTTATAGTTCACTTTTTGCAGTGTTCCGGAAATGGAAGAGATGTTACATATAGGATTGCCAAGGTCTCTCTTAAGCCCAGATCAGACATGGATTGTTAAAGTCGCTTTCTGTCCGCGAACTGTGCTCCGTATACACACTTGTTTAAAAACTCACCTCTGTTCAAAATTGCAGCAAATGATGTTATATTGAAAAACTTTGATTCAGAACAAACGTTATGGACAAATATGTTCCATTGCGTCTCCATTAGGTATCACTTAAGAGATAAGGTATTTTCAGTCTGTGCCGTCTGGATGAAAGCATCGGATGCCAAGTGTTTCAGAAACGCTGTGGTCTGTATTGGTGACCTTTGAAGATTCTTCATTAAACTGCAGAGCGGGCCTCTTGGCATTTCTTTTGGCTTCATCCAGTCTAAAGATTTAATGACAATTCAGCACTTAACTCACTGCTTCAGTTTTGATTAATATTCATTACGGCATGATCAAGGGTTCGCTGAAGCTCCCATAAGGTAGCATAGCATTTGCATCAGGCAAAGCTTGTAAAGTGCTAAGAGGCATTTCCAGGGGGGCCGTAATTGAAGGAGCCTTGATGTTATCCCAGCCTGAATATTCCTTACCATTCACGACCTCTCTGGTGTACGTATGCATCCCTGAACCAGTTCGCTGGTTGTCTTTAATGCCACCAAATATTTTGTAGCGCAGAAATATCATTGATAACTGCAGCAGAGTGTTCTGAGGTAAGATCACCAGTTTCCACGTTTTTAAGGAACCTATTTGCTTGTTTCTCCCTTCTGTCAGAATTGGCCTCACATTTCTTTTTAGAGATAATCACCATCCGCTGGTGATTTTCCAGATCATACCATTTCCTCACTATGAGTAGAGCCAACATAACATTCAAAAACAAAATTCAATCTTTAAGAAAAACACACATCTGGTGCCACTCAGTTTTTTCTTTTCTTCTTTGCTGTTGTTGTTTTGCTTTGATGTCATCCATATTACTTTGGCTTGTTCAAACGTAATCATACTTCTCGAACATTTTCACAATTTGTTGCACAACCTTTATCATTTATTTGGGGTATTGTATGTGCTTGACCAACATAGTGCATAATTGTCAAAATGTGTCCATGGATTTTTATTTAGCCCCATGACTACTTTGTAGAATCTCCTTTTGTTGTAATTACAGCTGAACGCCTTTTGGGATTTGCTTCCACAAGCTTTGCACATCTAGACAATTTTATTTTTGCTGGTTCTTCTTTGCAAAATAGCTCAACTGGACATTTTCCCCCATGTGTAATCTATTCATACAAAACAACTACGCAAATCGGGTTAGCTGGAAAATTGAGGTTGAAGAGTTTTAAAGCAGCTCTTGCTACTTGATGACCGCAAATGAAACGTTTGTGGGGCTATGAGCGTCAGAAATATTCTGATGTCAACCTCAAGATGGCGCCAGAGGTAAAGTAAACTAATTAGCCACAAAGTATTCACCGATGCTGTTTGAGTATTCAGATGCCAAGTCTACATAAATTAGGCATAAATATAAATAGTTAAATACTTCACCGTACAAAAGTAACAATGGAGTGCCTCATAGGCTGAATCATTTAGCTTTTAGATTTGTGGCCTGGAAACGCTCCAGATCTTAACCTTTTTCTCTTTGTGTAAATTTAAAACGGTTATTAAAAGCCTTTAAAACTTGTAATGTATTTTCAGTGTTCTTCAGTACATCACAGAACATTGTTCTAAAAAATCAAATAATGTCAGAGCAAGAAAACAACATTTGCATCTCAGCAAAAAAAGCCATGACCAGCGCTGGCCCTGGAGACCTTTTCAGAAGCTGTTTCAACTGGCAGTCCTGATTTAATCTCCATGTGAAGCATATACAAGGCAAAAAAAAGGACAACAAAAAACAAACAGGCCTCATGCAACCATATACACAGTTCTCTTGAACTTCTCCATGTATTAGGATGACTAATGCTTGAGACGGCTGATCTTAGTGTTTTATTTAGAAAAGCTTTTAACACAGCTGTAGTCTGTGACCCACTTCCAGACAGACAGGGCTAGAAATGAGAAGGGGGAAGCTTACTGAGCTGCCTCATGGGGGTAGATGTGCACAAAAAGGAAATGTAAAGAAAAAACAATTCTGATTTCAAGATAAGGAGCCAAATGAGGAAAGTAAGATAGAAATTAGAAAGCACATTCTTTCTTGGTGTGTCGGGCACACTTCTTTTGGACACGTCAGATGAGAAAGTTTTTTTTTTTAATCAACAGACTTTTTTCATTTTTTAGCAAGAAAGCAGCAACACTAACCATGATTCATATGGTGGTTGGTGATGACTAATTTATAAATACGGTAATTTTAATCAATGGTTCCTGTACACTCAGTGGAAAACACAAGTATTGAAAATGTACTATTTCAGCCGTGCTTCACTTCATATTCAGATTCCATGTGCTAAGTAAAACTGAGATCAGCAGAAGAACATGACACCACTAACCAACCAAGGTTGCCAAAGGTCTTATATGTAAACCTTCCCCAACCTTGGCCAGTGTCTTATATTTTTAGCTTTTTCTTTCTTACATTTCTTACATCATCCAGTGTTTCTTTCATCATACTATTTTAGTCACAAAAACATACATCTATCATGTTGTATCATTGCATTCCATTTGGAAATGCATAATGCACAGTGATCATGTAGTAGTAATAATTTAATTTACTACAATGGGCAAACTGCGGCCCACTTTGGTAAAAAAGGCTGTTGAGCTCTGAACATCTGCAAACGTGAACAATTTGTACCTGTTAATTAGCTGGAATGCCATCTGTTGTATACAGTATACATGTGTTTGCAGATTCCAGTCTGAAAGGCTGGTGCGAGAACCTGAAATAATTCTTTAGCACAAACATTTCTGCAGATGGCTGCCTCTTGCCATCCAAATGTTTGAAACTATTGAGAATCTGGCTGCAGGTCTCAAATGTCAAAACAACTCGGACAACTTGGAAACAGCAATAATTGATTTATCTAACATTGAGTGGATGTTTGCAGAAGTTTTGTACTGACAGAAAATAAAAAGTAATAGCCACTGTAAAAAAATTATTTTTACCTATGATTGTTTATGCTCTTAAATGAAATTTGTAGTCACGTCGATCCTGCTGACTCCAAAAGAGTTTGTCCAGCTTTCCGTGGTGTAACCATCACCCTCGCCTTACCACAACCTTCAGTTTTTCCTTCTTCAAGTCAAGTCAAGCTTCATAAAATCAGGCAGGGCAAAAAGTGTTTAGAAAGAGCCGTTTTGGTGAGTGGGGAGGAATTTACCATCATTTTTAAATCTTATTCACTTTTCTTGTGTAGAGGATTTCTGGGGATTTCTGCTCAATCCGTTTTTTTCTAGATCACCAATAAGGTGCCGTACAAAAATCTTGTGTTTGTTAAGAAAACAATCCAATTTCCTTTCACATTTACGGGCATTCCCCCCTCTGCTGCATCATCAATAGATGTCAGCAGCTTTCCAGTTCAGAGAGCCGTCGCACTGAAGGTTCTTTGTGAGTGAATAATTCTCATTCTGCCTTTTGAAGTTATCCCCTTTAAAAAACAATGGGAAAGCAGGTTGTAATTTATTTATGTTTTATACATAAAACAGCATTCAACACTCTTGATCACTCCATTCTGTTACAGTGCCTGGAAAACTGGGTTGGCCTTACTGGTACAGCATTTGACTGGTTTAAATCCTACTTATAGGACAGGGACTTCTTTTTTTTTTTACACCAGAGACCACAAAAATCACATGTGGGGTTCCCCAAGGATCCATCTTGGGGCTCCTCCTATTCAGTATCTACATGCTCCCACTAGCTCGGATCCTAACTACCACACAGGTTACCACAACTATGCAGACGACACACAGCTCTACATCATAATGTCACCAGGTGACTATGAACCCATTCAAGTACTGAGTAAATGCTTAGAAGAAATCAGTGCATGGATGTGCCAAGGTTTTCTTCAATTCAATTCAATTCAATTTTATTTATATAGCGCCAATTCATGAAACATGTCATCTCAAGGCACTTTACAAGTTAAATTCAATCATATTATACAGATTGGGTCAGTGTCAGGGTTCTCTGTGTTGTTCTGCTCTAACTCTACTCCTCAGGTGTGCCTAGTTGGCTGAGGGGGCGTGGCCCACACCTGCAGCTCGTTGCAGGCGGCTTCCTCTGGCTTCTTAAGCAGAGCGCTGACAGATGGAAGACGCCAGAGCCTTAACCAGTCGTGGTACGACGTGGCCTCTGACCCAACTCCTGAAAACCTGCTTGTGAGTTTTTTCGTCTTTGAACTTTGACTAATTTTGGATCTCCCTGTTTTTGTCATAGTTTTTGGTGCTTGGATGCACTCACCTGTCTTGACGTCTTGTCCGAAGAAACAGACCTACAGAATCCTCCTGCTCAGATTTTGCTCTGGCTCCCCCCTCATACTCCCTGGATGTTACCCAGCGGGGCCTGAGATTCCCCCTCCCGGATTCTGCTGGTTCTTCCCTCACTCTGGTCAATCCATCTGTCACCCACTGCCAAGGAGGCTCGCTCTGGATCCCTCACCAGTAACATCTGCCGCCCTCAGCCACTAGCCGCCTAACACCAACAGAGTAGGATCACAGAGTTCCCTCGGCGCTACTTCTCCCCGGTTAGGTCCGCCCAGCTTTATGGTAAGCATCGCAGCTTCTAGAAGTTCTCCTGGTTCACCTTTCAGAGTCACTTACTCCCTCTCTTTGCAGTCTCTCCAGCCGTGATGTTCTGACCCTGCCGAGTTGCCTGTAGTCCCGTCCGTTATATCGGCCTGTTTCCTAAATAAACATCTTAAAACTGTGCTTTGCTTCCCGATCGTATCTGCATGTGGGCTCGTCATCTGAAAACCATGACAGTCAGATTATACAGATTGGTCAAAAATGTTCCTATATAAGGAAACCAGTTGATTGCATCAAAGTCCCGACAAGCAGCATTCACTCCTGGAGAAGCGTAGAGCCACAGGGAGTCGTCTGCATTGTACATGGCTTTGCTGCAATCCCTCATACTGAACAAGCATGAAGCGACAGTGGAAAGAAAAAAACACCCGTTAGCGGGAAGGAAAAACCTCTAGCAGAACCGGGCTCAGTATGAGCCCGGATGATTTCACTCAACAGAACGTCAGACCAGGTGTACCTACTATGAGGAAAAAAGAGAACACAAAGCTGAAATGACAAGTCATTTCAATGTAATGCAATGCAAATCTGGAGAACAGTAGAAATCAGAGTGAGAAAAATAGGCCCTGATGTCCTCCAGTAGCCTAAGCCTATAGCAGCATAACTATAAAGGTAGCTCAGGGTAACCTAAGCCACTCTAACTATAAGCTTTGTCAAAAAGGAAAGTTTTAAGATTAGTCTTAAAAGTAGACAGGGTGTCTACCTCACGGACCAAAACTGGGAGTTGGTTCCACAGGAGAGGAGCCTGATAGCTAAAGGATCTGCCTCCCATTCTACTTTTAGAGACTCTAGGAACCACCAGCAGACCTGCAGTCTGAGAGCGAAGTGCTCTGTTAGGAACATACGGGGTAATCAGAGCTCTGATATATGATGGAGCTTGATTATTAAGGGCTTTATACGTTAGAATTTTAAATTCTATTCTTGATTTAACAGGAAGCCAATGAAGGGAAGCTAAAATTGGAGAAATATGATCCCTCTTGTTGATTTTCATCAGAACTCTCGCTGCAGCATTTTGGATCAGCTGAAGACTTTGAACTGCATTTTGTGGACTTCCTGATAGTAAAGAATTACAATAGTCCAGCCTTGAAGTAACAAATGCATGGACTAGTTTTTCAGCATCACCCCTGGACAGAATGTTTCTAATTTTGGCGATATTCCGGAGGTGAAAAAAGGAAACTCTGGAAACCTGTTTAATATGGGATTTAAATGACATGTCTTGGTCGAAAATAACACCAAGATTTTTTACTTTACTACCAGAGACCAAGTTAATGCCATCCAGATTCAGTGAATGATTAAGAAGTTTATTTTTGGAGGACTCTGGTCCAAAGATTATAACTTCTGTCTTGTCAGAATTTAAGTGCAGGAAATTTAAAGTCATCCAGCTTTTGATGTCATCAAGACAAACTGCAGTCGAAGTAATTGATTGGATTCATCAGGATTTATGGATAAATATAGCTGAGTGTCATCAGCATAACAGTGGAAATTAATCCCATGCTGTCTGATAATTTTGCCAATCGGAAGCATATATATAGTAAAGAGAATTGGTCCAAGGACTGAACCCTGTGGTACTCCACAAGTGACCCTAGAGCTTGAAGAAGATTTATTATTAACATGAACAAACTGGAATCTGTCCGACAGATAAGATTTAAACCAGCCTAATGCTTTCCCCTTAATCCCTACAGTATGCTCAAGTCTTTGTAGGAGAATATTGTGATCAACTTTATCAAATGCAGCACTGAGATCTAACAGGACAAGTACAGACACAAGTCCATTATCTGAGGCCATGAGAATATCATTAGTGACCTTCACCAGAGCCGTTTCAGTGCTATGATGAGCTCTGAAGCCTGACTGAAACTCCTCAAGTAGGTCATTACTTTGTAAATGTTCACAAAGTTTATTAGCAACTACTTTCTCGAGAATTTTAGATAAGAAAAGAAGATTAGATATAGGTCTGTAATTTACTAACTCATCTTGATCAAGAGATGGTTTCTTAAGTAAAGGTTTAATAACAGCTACTTTAAAAGCCTGTGGTACATATCCATTTACTAAGGATAGATTAATCATGTCTAAAATAGGACCACTGATCAAAGGGAATATCTCCTTAAACAACTTGGTTGGGATTGGGTCTAACATACAGGTAGAAGGTTTAGATGAAGCTAATATTTTAGATAGCTCAGAAAGCTCTACTGCTTCTAGACAGTTCAGACACAGCGCAGTTTCTAAAGATTCCTCCAACGCTGCCTCACTTACTGAGGACGAGGTAATCATGGTTGGGAGGATGCCAATTATTTTATTTTTAATGGAATCAATTTTATTTATGAAGAATCCCATAAAATCATTACTGCGAAGAGCTAAGGGAATGGATGGATCAACAGAGCTATGACTCTGTGTAAATTTGGCAACTGTACTAAAGAGAAATCTAGGATTATTTTTATTCTCTTCAATTAATGATGAAAAATATGCTGCTCTAACTCTGCGAATGGTCTTGTTATACAACAATAGACTGTCCCTCCAGATTAGGTAGGATTCCCCTTGGTGTGTAGAGCGCCATTTTCTCTCCAATTTCCTAACATTGTGCTTCAAGGAACGCAGCTCTGAATTAAACCAGGGAGCCAGCTTCCCGTGAATAATCACCTTCTTTTTCAAGGGAGCTACATTGTCCAAAGCAGAACGCAATGACGAAGTCACATTGTTAGCAAAGGTATCGATTTGTGAATGGGAAGAAACAGCACTGCTGCCATCTACAGGGCATTTCTGCAATACTGAGGATATTAAAAGGGGGACAGACTCTTTAAAGTTTGATGCAGCATTGTCCGATAGAGATCTACTATAATGGAACCCTCTTTTGGGGGTGGAGAACTCAGTTAGATTAATCTCAAATGTTATTAAAAATGATCAGATAGGACAGGGTTGTGAGGAAATACTGTTAATACCTCACAATCAATGCCATATGTCAGTACAAGGTCTAAAGTATGGAGCCAAGAGTGCGTCGGTTTATGCACATTTTGAGCAAAACCAATTGAATCTAGGATAGTTTTAAAGGCTACACTAAGGTTATCACATTCAGTGTCAACATGGATGTTAAAATCACCCACTATAATAACCTTGTCAGTGTTTATCACCAAATCAGATAAGAAGTCTGACAGTTTATTCAACTGAATGAAAACAAAATAGAAGTAACAACTTTTGGACCAATAGACGAGTGATCAAAAAGTTAGTGCACAACTTCAGCTGCTTCAGCTCATAATTGTTAATCAGGCCCAAAATATTGGTGTAGTGATGGACTCAGACCCAAACCTTCAAAGGTATCTAAATGTAATGAATCAAGCTTTTGACTCGATAATTCAGCCGAGACACAAGCAGCAGAGCAACCAAAACAAATAGCCTACGGCCGTAACATTACACAAAACACAGTTAAAAAGTCGGCATTCTATCACCTGAAGAACATTTACAGGATTAAAGGACTAATGTCTCAGCAGGATCTGGAAAACAAATCTGTGTGTTTAGTTTTAGTTTTTTAGTTTTCACAGGTCTGCCTAAAAAGTAGATCAGACAGCTGCAGCTGATCCACAACGCTGCTGCTCGCATCCTCACTAAAGGTGAGAACACACTTTAAAATACTACTGTTAGTCTATTAGTCAGGTCTTCTGGCTCAAATCTATTTTGTAGACCTAGAACCAAACACGGAAAAGCAGCATTTAGTTCTTATATGCTGAGAAAATACTCCCAAAACACTGAAAAGATTAATTTTGCAGTCCAGCTTTTCTTCATCTCACTATTATTCCATTGTAATGTGCTCTCCTCTGTGTGTTTTCTTTCATCTTCTGTTCATGTACAGCACTTTGAATCGTCTTGTCAGTGAGATGTGTGTTACAAATAAAGCGATTTTTTTATGTTTTCTAGCTCTGCAATTTGACGACATGTGCCTTGTAATATTAAGTCTTTCACAAACATGTTCTAGGTGAGAATATTAACGTGTAACGTGTGTGCAACATGGCAGACCAAGTTCCCATTCTGCCTGCAGACCCCTTGGTCAAGACTACAAACATGAGTTAAATGCAAAAAATGGAATAGCTTATTTGCAAAAAAAAGATAAAACATCAGGATCTTATCTGAAGCAGTTTCTTTTGATTTCCAAAAGTAGTGACAAACAGAGCACAATGCTCTCCTTTCATGTAATTTTGAGGATTTATTCATTTTAAGCTTGAATTTATTTCCAAAAAACTTTTAGAGAAATGTTAAGCACATTTTCTAATGTTATAAGTAAGGAGCTGGAACCTAACATGCAACCAAGACAAAGATGGAGTTCAAAAAAAGATTTATTTGAGGACTAATGAGTAGGCGTTAAAGTGATACAGCTTAATTCAGGTTACTCTGGAACACAAAAACAGAGATGAGGGTCCTGACTGGGGTAAAAGCCAGAAAACAAAGACGAAAGGGGAGTACCAAGACTCTGGGGATTCACGGGTCGAAGATCCCAGCTCCAGCCGGGCAGGACGCTTTGAGATTGTGGCCTTGAGGTCTTGGAGAGGTCCACTGAAAGCAGAGGTAATGACATCCACAATCCAACTGTTTGTGGTCCATAGACAGTCCAGGGTCATGCACAGGCTTCTCAAGCGAAGAATTTCCAGAATCCGATGGGATTAAAACAGGGTCACAGTTAGGCAAGGTTCAGCAACAGAAGATCAGAAAAAGCTCAATTCACTCAATGGTAAGGACTAGACAAAGGCAATGATCAGAAACAGGCAGGGTCTATAAACAGGAGTACTCTTGGCTCATGAAACAGGGCGTGAATGGTGTGAAAAGGCAGCCGATCTCACACCGAGCAGGTGTTTAAATTGGGAGCAGCCCTGGTGAGAACAATAAGCAATCAGCAGGAGAGGGACTGAGCAGCCCAATCAAGGCAGAACTGATATCATGACACATTTAATGGGAAAATGTGATGATACCTCAGTGTTTTGTCTCTGGCCTTGCTAGTTATTAGGATAAACTACTTAAATGCACGCAAATCGCTTAACCAATTGGTTCATAGGCTGTGAAGTGAGGGACAGGGATTTTATTATTGGACAGGAGTAGGATTTCTGGAAATTAATATGCTGGTTGGTCAATATGATTGCGTATTAATATGTACCTGCATCAATGGTGGTTGATGAGTTGAAGAGACTCTTCTCTCTTGTCTTATCTTGTTTTACAGATTTGATCATGCACAGACAGACCAAGCATATCCGGATGCAGAAAGAGGCTGTCGCTGTCTGTGAAGAGATTCGAGCTGACCCAGCTCTTGTGAGACATGCTCACCAGGAGGGCAAATGGAATTGCACAAGCAGCAGGCAGATTTCAAAAGGCAGCCATGCCGAGCTTTGGGCTGCCGAGAGCTGACCTTGTTACCTCCCACAGGGCATTCTTTGGAAAGGGGGTGACATCATTTTTGAGAGCACTTCAACGGAGTAAGAGATGTTTTTTTTCTGCTCATCAAAACTTGTACGCACACTGCACCGCCACCACATCCTTGTTCTTTTCTCCCCGAATCTCACAGCACCTAATGAACAAAAAGATGTAAAATTCATGCACTCTCATTCATTATTTACAATGAATAGGGGAAAAAGAAGCATAAGCTTAATGTGGTGGAGGAGTCAGGCAGCAGTTAACCAGGCTAACTGGGTTGTCTTTCAAAATGTTATAGTTCAAACGCGGTTATGTCTTTGACCCGTTTTGGTCCTGGAACCTTATTATTTTTCTGTTGCCAATAAATGGCATTAAATTAGAAAATCATGTATTTCCATTCAAATTGTTAAACTCATAAAGAGGTTCATTATTATTTTGTTTCATTTTTTACTTTGAGGATTATGGCTTACAGCCAATGAAAACCCAAAGTCGTGACTCTCCGAAAATGACAATATGACGTAAAACTGATAAAAATGGATTTTCATACACAAATATGGGCTTAGTGAAGTATGTCTATGTCATGTAGAGTATATGCACTCAATACTTAGTTTTGGCCTCCTATTGCATCAATTACTGCCTCAATGGGGCGCGGCATGAAGGTGATCAGCCTCTGGTTCTGATGAGGTGTCATGGGTGTAATGGGCCCAGGTTGCTTTGATAGATGCTTTCAGGTCATCTGCATTGTTGAGTCTGGTGTCTCTCATCGTCCTCTTGACTATACCCTATAGATGCGTTCAGAGGTTAATTTCTGATGAGCCTGCTGGCTAATCCAACTCAGTGTTACCATGATCATTTAAACAGAAATCAGTACCTTTAGCAGTGTGGGCAGGGGCCAAGTCCTGTTGGAAAATGAAATCAGCATTTTCATAAAACTTGTCAGTAGAAAGAAGAATGAGGAGCTCAAAAATGTCCTGGTTTGTGGACTTCAGAAAACCGAGCTGACCAGCACCAGCACATGACATGGCACCCTAAACTATCACTGACTGTGGGAAACTCACACTGAACCACAAACAGCATGGATTCTGTGTCTCTCCACTCTTCCTCCAGACTCTGGGACCATGATTCCGAAATGACATGCAAACTTTTCAACTGAAAGAAGTATGGACTCTAGCTTCACTCCATGCCCTGTGAATTTCCTCTTAAAATCTTGCATAATATTTGCTTTACAACCCTCCTATGGTTCATGTTATCCATGTTTCATGTGCATCAAATCTTTTCCCTCCGTTCAACTTTCCATCAGTATTCTTGTCAACAGTCAGCTCCTTTAGCAATGGCATTTTGTTTCTTACTCTCCATTTAGAGGGACAACCGTTCAGTCAGCAGCCGTCCCCATGCTTGTGTAGGCCATAGCAGCAATTCTTTATCATAAAAATTATTATTTTATTGCTCTTTGGAAATATTCTGATTTTTCTGAGAAACTGAATTTTGTGATTTTATTCACTACAAGCCATGTATGTGGGCTGCACAGTGGCGCAGTGGGTAGCGCTGTTGCCTTGCAGCAAGAAGGTCCTGGGTTTGAGTACACCCCTGGGTCTTTCTGCATGGAGTTTGCATGTTCTCCCTGTGCATGCGTGGGTTCTCTCCAGGTACTCCGGCTTCCTCCCACAGTCCAAAAACATGACTGTTAGGTTAATTGGCTTCTCCAAATTGTCCTTAGGTGTGAATGGTTGTTTGTCCCTGTGTTGCCCTGCGACAGACTGGCGACCTGTCCAGGGTGTACCCCGCCTCTCGCCCGGTGAACGCTGGAGATAGGCACCAGCACCCCCCGCGACCCCATGAGGGATTAAGCGGTTTGGAAAATGGATGGATGGATATATATATATATTAAATAAAACTTCTTTAGATGCACTTGTGCTGTGCCAACCACATTTATTTTCTCACCTGGTAAAGATGTGCAAAAACCTTAACAATAAATAAAAAAATTTGTGCAGAATAATAGTCTAACACAAAACCTTACAGAAACAGCCAACATTTAATTGAGTTGATTTTATTCAATGGGAGCAAAAAGAAAAAAAAAGAAATCCCATGGTAATGTGTGTTTTTAACGATATCCACAGAACATCTTTATACCCGTCATAGCAGCCATTGATATTTCAACCACATGGAAAATGGCTTCCAACACCTACTTGCTTTATGCCACGTATCAGGTATGTGTCTGATGGATGAATAAAATAAAAGCATTTTAACCAAACATTAAAGACATAGGAGTCAGACTGGTGACCTGGATTAACAATCTAAAGCTGTCTCTACTGATAATTGGGTGTTAAACCTACTTTCTTTTTCTTTTGTAAATGCTGACATAGAAAATAACAGAACTTCCTTTTTCTAATGTAAAGTCAGAATAAAGGGAGTATCTCTCTTTATGTCTTAAAGGTGACACTGAATCTCAGCTGTCAGTGAGGCTTGGGCTAAATTCCACACTGAGAGAGACAGAAGCTTGCAACTCCCTCAACCCAGTGAGACTGTGACCATTAAGGCCACAGTGTTAAAAGCCTCAGTGTATCCCTCTTGTCTTCCACTATCCGGGAGCCGGACTAGCTGACTGGCAGGCTGAGTGGTATTCCCTCTCTTCTCACCATCCTTCCTAAAGACTCCCTTTGATCAGCACATCCCAGTTTTTAGTGCCCCTTTTCCTTTGAAAACGTTTAACTGCGTAAAAACCCTTTAGTCCACCGCTGTGTGTTCACTGTGTGTCGATTCGGCCTTGTCCCCCATCACTGCTGATATCTGCAGCTGCTTGCAGACTCGGCAGGGCCATTTAGGTCTTGAGATATGAAAATAGGACTAACAGAAAAGAGAGAGATTCAGTAAATGTGTGAGTGACCCGAGAGTTGTCCTTGTGGTGAAGTTTTCTATAGTCAGGCAGACACGCAGAGGCATGTGGGACTGGTAAGAAAAGTGGGGGAAACTGGATGTGTTTGTCAGCGAAGCCCAATTGTGAGATGGCAGGTGTGCATGTTGAAAACCCACGCCAGGTACCATTATACACACCAGGTAATGTTGGTGGTTGATTCAACTCTTAAACTTAAAAATAACTTCATACAATCGATTTGATTATTAAGGAAAACTGCTAGGGGGATTTTAAGCTTAATTTCATTTCAGAGAAGATACTAGAATGAGCCTCATCCTTTTTCATGGACCATCACTTTGAACCATGGGCAGTTCTACAGGGGCACTGGCCAACAGGGGCCAGTACCCCTGTAGAACTGGTCCTGGCCCCTGTTATGGCCTCTGTACTAAAGACATAATATTAAACACACTTCTTATGATGATATAACCTGACAAGCCAGATTGAGAATGTGTGGCACTTTAGTTCTGCACATTATCAAGGAGGGAAATTCAGCAGAACTTTCCGAGCTGACTGGATGAAGCGACACTTAGTGCTCGCCTACCAAAGGTTGGTTTTAGCCAGTCACGGTATCAAATTAAAACATAAGCATGAGAAACCATAAGAAGGTAAGCTAGTCAAGGCACTTCTTGCTGTTCTACTATCAAAATAGAAATTGTGGATTCTTCCAAATCAGATGTGATAGCAGCAGCTACCTGTGTGTTCTCCTGTGTTGCCATGTTTGTGTTGGTTCGGCTGTAGGTTCAGCAGCTCTTGCTTTTGTCGCACCAGTATGTCCCGCCTTAAACCTCAATACTGCAACATGATTGGCCCTAACTGTTTATGCTTCGGACAGAATTACAGTTCATTCTAGTACAGCAAGAAAAAGAAAAAAAGAAGCACATTCCCCAGGGTCAGACATGCCCCCCCTGGCATCGCACCGCGCCCCTTTCAAAGGGGTGTGCCCACTATTTGAGAAGTACTGAGTTAGTGCAAGCTGGTACTATGTTCAGCATTCAGATTTTGACCAAATAATGTGTCATTAAATCAATATAGATAGACAACAGTTTCTCTGTGTTATGTATTTTGTCTGAATTTTATTTTCTAAATCACTTATTCACTGTTTCTTATTTCTTTCTCATTCTGTTTGTCATTGTTATACTGAGAGTGTAGTTTTTTTCCTGGTTCTCCCATATCTCTTTTTCTCACCCTTTGACACATTTCTCTGTCAACTTTATTTTCTGAAGCAGACGCAGTGTGTCCTGCCTTCAGTTTAATTAAATCAGTTTCACAACAGGGATAACATCCCATTTCCTCCCTTTTGCTGAGGAAATCTGCTACAACACTGTATGGCAGCCTGGAACACCATAGAATTTGTCTTTGCTGGACAGAACACCTTGAAAAAAAAAACCTAAGATGATATGCAGTAATATTTATCTCCATAGTTATCACACATATCATTAAAACTTTCTCTAGAAGTTCCCTAACGTTTGGATCTGAATAAGTAAAATAAACATAAGTTAAATGCGTTTTACAGTTAAGAGACGGAAAAACTGAGATTTCTGTTATTTGAAATGAGAGGCAAAGAATATCTAGCAAGAATCAAAAGGTAATTAAATTAACATACACCCTAGTTTTTCAAATTCCTCCACTGGATTCCTGTAGCTTTTATAATTGATTTTAAGATTTTATTACTTGTTTTTAAATACTTTTCCTGCCTTGCGCCCCACATCTTAGTGACAGGATAACCTGGTATGTTCCATCTAGGTCCAGCGGTCTACTGGTGAGACTTAAATGTCAAATAAGGAGGAATAAGGCCCGTTTTCAGTTACTGTGCATTGGCCAAAGCTCTGGAACGCTCTTCCAGAAACTCTAAGCTCTTGACTACTTTATCACATTTAAAAACATTTACATCCTACTTTTTATTGTCTCCTTTAATTAGATGGTATTGTTATTGATTGCAGGCTGCATGTTTTGTTTTCTGTTTCTCTGTCCTTTACTTATTTGATCTGTAAGGCACTTCTCTGTTGCAGTTGCTAATTACACTTTCATACAATGGAATTCCTTTTTTTCTGTTTTTAGCCATCTTTATTTTTCCATGTAAAGCACTTTGAAAAATACTGACGTTGAAAATAATGATTCCTTCCCCCCTCCTTGTCTTATTCTTATTATTATAGAAAAAATGCTTGCCAATGATGGTCTTGCTAAACATTAGGAGGTTGTTGTCTTTATTTCAAATCAGATTCGTTAGACATATTCGAGTAAATAAACAAATAAAGAATATTTTAGCCCAAATATTACATGCTTTGAAATCTAGAATTACACAAATATCGTCTACCCACCCCTGGCTGCCTTAGAGACATTAGTCACTTTACCCATTATATGGTTACTCAACTTAACCCGTAATGCTGGATCAAAACGCATGGTCCAATCCTGTTGTGTTAAATCAACCCAGGCTTGGATCGGTCCAAACTTCGGGGCTGGCTGACTAAAATAACTCAAAACGGGTTGTTGTTTTGTCCTGCAGTTTTACTGCATGCCTGTTACTATTACAGCATAAATGCCACCTGTCTTTAATCGGTGAGGATTTGGTGTATGAGGACTCCTTGTTATAAGTAGATAAATAATTACAGCATATGTTATAAACTCATTATACCCCCCCTGAACCGCCTAATGATCACAGCCACAATGAGAGCCAGAGAGCTGCACCTCCTCGACGGCGTCTGGCCGCTGAGGGGTTAAACGTCGTGTGATTGTAGGAAGTGGGTGGTAAAGGAGCCGAGGATGGAGCGACGTCTGTGTGGCAGGCAGAGAGCCATTTGAACCGGAAAAGCGACGGCACATCGGAGGAGACTGAACACAAAGCTCGCCGGACGACACAAAAACCCGCGTCCCGGTGAAGGAAAGCGAGCAGCGGTCGTCCTGTTTGGATGCCGCCGCGAGGACGCCGCTCACGCGCTGCAGCTCCCGTCTGACGGCGGCGGTGGAAACGCTCAGATGCCCTGACGGTGCGGGGATGTCTCCCATCGCCGAGGCTCGTACGGCTCAGTGTGCGACAAGCGCAGGGAACTAACTCTACGTAAGGGCAACGAGCGAATAGACTTTGCAGGACGAAGCCGGTGACTTCTTCGGGTGTCACATTTTCCACATGCTGACAGATGACAGAGGCTGAATCCCAAGTCCAGCATAACAGATGTGAAGGAATGGGTTTTTGTTTCGGCTCGTTGCGCGGAGTGCCTGGAGGCGAGGAGCTCTGCAAACTTGTTTGTGCTATCTAATCTGCGTCGCGATAACCTTCCGTCTGACCGTCTGGGGTCCTTGCGGGGACTGCTCTCTATCACTCAGCTGGACTTAGGCACATCCCTCTGATCCCTCCACGAAGCCTCCCCTCCAAAGAGCAACCCTGAAAGTGGTCCTTGTCTGACAGCATGGAGTGTCTGCTGGGGTGGAACACAGGAGCTACATTTTATGATGGCCCTGTTTTCACTGTGTTGTTTTGGCTCTAAACCAACCAAACCATCTTTGTTCCACTTTTCTTATGACAACAGCCATGATACAGCTTTAGTATTTTTTTTAGTCTTTGCTTTTGCCTGAAAATTGGCGTGGACACGCAGCCAACTGTGCTGCCGTGATGGTATATGGTGCTGGTTCCCTGGAAGCAACGCGAGACTTGGCCCTCAACTTTCAGCATTAGGAACCAAACCAAGAGACCCGCCAAAAGGCACGCGCCATGGATGATTCTGGCATCATCCGAAGACGGAGACTGCAGGTGAGAACGGTTTAACACCAGCTTTTAATGAAAGTAACAGCATATAAAGGTTGGGTCTTGGTATACTTCCTGTCCATATTATTATTATTATTATTATTATTATTATTATTATTATTATTATTATTATTATTATTATTATTATTATTATTATTATTATTATTATATTTTTAGAATGACACCTACTTCCACCGCTAATTAACTAATGCTGCTTATTGCTTAAAAATTCGGGATACCATGATTCGTTATTAGCTTACTTGTCCAAATACAAGCAAATCTATGGGGCTAAAATGGTAGCTTTACCATTTGCAAATGTGTGTGGAGAGTTGTGTATCTGTATCTCGATTTGTGTGTCTGTATCTCGATTTGTGCGTGTGCAGTGGGATTTGTAAATGTGTGAGGAGAGTTGTGTGTCTGTACAACAATCTGCAAATGCGTAAAACTACTTGTGTGTAATCCGTTTTGCAAATGTGTAAAAAATGCACAAACCTGTATTCAGATCTGCAAATGTGTACAGAGATTTGCAAATGTGTAAAAAATGCACAAACCTGTATTCAGATCTGCAAATGTGTACAGAGATTTGCAAATGTGTAAAAAATCCACAAATCTGTAGTCAGATCTGCAAATGTGTACAGAGATTTGCAAATGTGTAAAAAATCCACAAATCTGTAGTCAGATCTGCAAATGTGTACAGAGATTTGCAAATGTGTAAAAAATCCACAAACCTGTATTCAGATCTGCAAATGTGTAGATCAATCTGTAAGCACACACAGAAACACTTGTGTCTGAAGTATTTTCGCTTCAAGACCCAGAAATACAGACAAATCATTGGTTACAAGTCAAGCGGTTTTTCGGTTGGTTCTCTTTACACACGTGATTTTTGCTACTCTTCTGCCGCGTGAGATGCACAAATGCGTAGAAGGATTTGTATCTGTATTTTTTCGATTTGTGTCTCCTTGCGCAGACTCGCAGGCTCAAAGGCTCACATGTTGCCCTGAGCGCAGGCTCACAGGCACACAGGCTGCCTCTTCCGGCTGTGGGAGGTCACGTGACTTTCAAGGATTGAACCAAAGCGTTTTGCTACCAGACGGCTGACAAGGCAACTTGTTATAACTATATAACTTTCTCCCTTTAACGACAGAAGTTTCTTGTTTTAATGAGAGACTTATCTTGCTAAAACCAGATAATTGTCTCCTCATAACAACGCAACATAACCCGGCATCAGCTCGCGGGATATTTGAGTGTCATGGAGAAGAGGAGAGACGGAGGGGCGCCTTTTATTTCTTTTTAAAAAGTCATTTGTCGGAGGAATGTATTTCTGCACTGAGGAGTGACAAGGTAAGTCGTGCATATACAGCAAGTCCTCTACTTGAAATTTAATCAATTCGGCAGTTATTTATATTTAACAACTATGCTTTGGAAACACTTGTAGCACTGTAGAACAGTCTCTGGCTCTGTTTACACGGTGAAAACAGGTTTGCGTTGCCTTTGTACTCTCCATTTACACACTACAAGGTTTAACTGTTGCTTAGGGGGACTTTCAGCTATAGCTGTGGGTTTATTTACAACAGTTTGCAGCCGAAACAGTCCTCCGCCAGCCGCTGCTTTCTTCTTCTGGGCAATTTGACGCGGAGCTTCAGAAATCACAGCGCTACTAGTGGTGCGGCATGGGAATTGCACCGTTTAAGTACTCTGTAAACAGGGCCTGTGACTGCAAATGTTCTACATGGATGTTAATGAGATAGAGATAAGGATAAGCAGCTTAATTTTTTTTAAAAACATGTCATGCATTTAATCATAAATTCTGCTGTAAAGATTAATAATCATGTACTTAAAATAGTCTTTTTAGTTTTTTTCAGTTTTTATAGTAACCATAATTTCATTGTGCTTGTAGACTGACATATCAGCTATAGCAAGCATGGATGATGAGAGCTTGGCCATCTATATTCCCACCTATGCTGACAGAATTGCCACCCAGAGATTTTGCTCCGAGTTCCAAGGAAAAGGTGAAAGAGATGTCCTTCAACAGACGTGGCTTGAAAAACTCTTTACATGCAAATCTTCATGGAAAAAGTCCAATTTGATCTAAAATGTTTTTGGTTTCAGGTAATACCACTATGTAATATATTTCATGTTTTCAGGAACATATGGAAGTGAGCCACAATAGTCAGTTAGCTTTTGTTTTTGCTGACAAAGATATAGAGCAAAAATACTGATTAAAAAGATTACTCCAACAACATTGTGAAATACAAGTTTTTGAAGTGAAATTATTGCTGTTGCTATTAAGCTTCTTTAAGGTTAAAAAAATTTGAAGCATGTGTTTAAACTGTACTTATTTTCCTTTCCTTTCCATAGGGCATTATATTTCTTTTATATTCTTCAAAGTTGATTGTAAAATAGATAAATGCTTTGAGCGCAATAGTGCCAAGATTTCTAACAATGACTTTTTTCATATGTAAAAGAATTTTCTCATGTTCAATTTTGAGATCCATGTATTCATCTTTTTAATACTCATAGATCACGTTCTAGTTAGGTCATCTTCTGGAGGTAGAGAACTTCCTTTTAAAAGGATCTTTCAGAGAACTTGTTAAAGGTACTTTTAATGTATGTTCTTCTGTGAGTTGATGTAACATTGCAATATAATGTTATGTTTCTAAGAAAAGAATGAGTTGATTTGATCACAAACCATTGCACTTTCTTTTGTAATGAGTTTTTACCAAAGATTCATTAAAGGTTTTCATATTGAACATAAGCATAGGCACTTTATTTTTCATCTCATTTGACCATATCATCATTGTCAAACAGTGCATAACTTGGGTCTCAGTGTTCAGTAACAGAGAACTATAAGTCTTGCTGTTATAAATATAAAAATTATGTCTTGAATATGAGGAGCAGTGGTGGGTTTACAGAACATGTCATTTAAACATTTTGTCCTACATGGCAGATTACAAGGCAAATGTGAAGTTAAATTTCTTGTTATTGTCCTAATATATTTAGTAGCATATATTTGCTGTCACACACAACAAGAATCACACAAAATATAAAACCTAGCACCAAAATTCAAAAAATTATGTACATCATGATGAAACATTTAAGTACATGGGAGTCAGTGAAAACAGAGGTCTGTTTTTTTCCTCCATCTGTATTTCTTTGCTTTTCCTTTATTGGTTGTGGGGTCTGCAGCTGCCTAATTCTGACTGTGTCGGAAAGTGATAGGGTCATTCTGGACAGGCTCACAAGGTCATTTGCTCCACAAACTCTTTTTTACAAGAAAATGTCACACGTGTCACAGGTTTGTGCGTATATAAGCTCTTAAAAATACGCATAACTCAATTGTTTCATCATGTGTTGACGGTGCATGAAAGTTTTCCGTCATCAGAAGGTATGATACTTCGAACTGTCTCATAACATGTGAACGGTCCTCTGAAGACGTTGGACTGTGCAAGTTTCTGCCGCTTGCTTAGAAACCTGTTTGAGATGATCTTGTTCACCAAAACGCCGTGGAAGGGTTCACAGGTGTCAAAGTCCAGTCCTCAAGGGCCGGTGTCCTGCAACTTTTAGATATGTCCCTGGTCCGACATGCCTGAGTCAAATAATCAGGTAATTACCAGGACTCTGAAGAACCTGACTGCAAACTGAGGAGCTAATTGTGTCATTTGATTCAGGTGTGTGGGACCAAGGAAACCTCTAAAAGTTTCAGGACACCGGCCCTCGAGGACTGGAGCTTGACACCCCAGGTATACATCATGTAGGGCCGGCCACTTGGAGCCATTGCATCTCTAATCTTACAAATGATGTTCCAAAAGTGAACCACTTTTTAAAGTTGTTCCTGAAAGACAAGAAAATAAACAAGATCTTAAAGTACATACTCCATATTTAAAAGCATGTATCATATAGTATTTATCTTTTACATTCAAACATACCTCAGTGATATTTAAACAGGTGAGCAGAATTGGCTGCTTATCCAAGAAGTCACCAGTAAAGTAATCTGTATTCTTCAGTTTTTGAAAAAGGTGCATCCAGTACTGTGCACGACGTTTCCTTAAGAAATCCCACCAGTTGTTGATGTGCTGGATCCCACAATGAAGTAATTTTCAGGATAGCTGTCATCAAGACGCAAAAATCTTTGAATGTCTTTCATTGTACCATTCTCTGTCTCCATGTCTATATGAATTCTGGCTGTGGTACCCCCTCTGTTACTACTGGAAGAAAATATCCAGCAGTAACTTTTGGACAGCACCATCCATGTATTCAGCTTTAGAGATGCCAACCTGTAAACACAGCAGACAATTTGTTATCGTTTTTTCAAGTTTTTTTTTATTTTAAACAAAAGGTAAAAATAACAATTAATTTATTCTTTCTAAAAATTGAGCATGTTACTTATGCTAAATGTGAGAAGCTAAATATTACAAATTCAAAGTTTTTAAGTATTTAAATTTTGAGTGTCAGATCAAATGCACAGGCATTCTAAGATGTAAAAGAGAACATTCATGATTTTCTGGCTGTATTTTTAATGTAGCTATCTTAAACCTACTCCTCCTACCTTAATGTTTTTGTTTATGAGAATTTTAAAAAGTACTTTTACAGAATTCCCATCAGAAGGAGAATAGCTGCTGTTTAAAATTGTGATTTAAGGTTAGACTGGATCAATGTTAAAATTGCTTAAACCTAGACTGCAATGGAACAATGTTGATTAAGATTTGTTTTCTTTTCTGAGTAAGTTTAAAGACATCAGAAAAAAACAAATGGAACAACAAATAAACTGAGAACAATGGTGCTTTGCTGCCAGGTGCTTTTATTGATACATTCTGATATTAACTTTTGAATTTGCAGCAATGATAATTGATTATCAGTTTTTGCTTTTCCCCTTATTAAAGCATGTCAGTAGTTGACTGGGTTTATTAATGAAGTTCATATATATAGTTGTCCTTCACTGGCTTGTGAATTGTCCCATTAGAAAGCTCTGTATTCATATCTTTGTTTTGACACAATAAAATATGGATAAATGTAGCTTTATCTAGCCTCACTTTCATTGTGTAGAATACACATATTTTTAATTAGCCTTACAAGTGTCGAATTAAAATATATTTTAATCATATTTAATTAAAATACATAAAGGAATAGGTACATTTGCAGTCACAGGCCCTGTTTACAGAGTACTTAAACGGTGTAATTCCCATGCCGCACCACTAGTAATTCTGTGGCAATTCGGTCAATGACACAATGAAATTATGGTTAATATAAAAACTGAAAAAAACTAAAAAGACTATTTTAAGTACATGATTATTAATCTTTACAGCAGAATTTATGATTAAATGCATGACATGTTTTTAAAAAAAATTAAGCTGCTTATCCTTATCTCTATCTCATTAACATCCATGTAGAACATTTGCAGTCACAGGCCCTGTTTACAGAGTACTTAAACGGTGCAATTCCCATGCCGCACCACTAGTAGCGCTGTGATTTCTGAAGCTCCGCGTCAAATTGCCCAGAAGAAGAAAGCAGCGGCTGGCGGAGGACTGTTTCGGCTGCAAACTGTTGTAAATAAACCCACAGCTATAGCTGAAAGTCCCCCTAAGCAACAGTTAAACCTTGTAGTGTGTAAATGGAGAGTACAAAGGCAACGCAAACCTGTTTTCACCGTGTAAACAGAGCCAGAGACTGTTCTACAGTGCTACAAGTGTTTCCAAAGCATAGTTGTTAAATATAAATAACTGCCGAATTGATTAAATTTCAAGTAGAGGACTTGCTGTATATGCACGACTTACCTTGTCACTCCTCAGTGCAGAAATACATTCCTCCGACAAATGACTTTTTAAAAAGAAATAAAAGGCGCCCCTCCGTCTCTCCTCTTCTCCATGACACTCAAATATCCCGCGAGCTGATGCCGGGTTATGTTGCGTTGTTATGAGGAGACAATTATCTGGTTTTAGCAAGATAAGTCTCTCATTAAAACAAGAAACTTCTGTCGTTAAAGGGAGAAAGTTATATAGTTATAACAAGTTGCCTTGTCAGCCGTCTGGTAGCAAAACGCTTTGGTTCAATCCTTGAAAGTCACGTGACCTCCCACAGCCGGAAGAGGCAGCCTGTGTGCCTGTGAGCCTGCGCTCAGGGCAACATGTGAGCCTTTGAGCCTGCGAGTCTGCGCAAGGAGACACAAATCGAAAAAATACAGATACAAATCCTTCTACGCATTTGTGCATCTCACGCGGCAGAAGAGTAGCAAAAATCACGTGTGTAAAGAGAACCAACCGAAAAACCGCTTGACTTGTAACCAATGATTTGTCTGTATTTCTGGGTCTTGAAGCGAAAATACTTCAGACACAAGTGTTTCTGTGTGTGCTTACAGATTGATCTACACATTTGCAGATCTGAATACAGGTTTGTGGATTTTTTACACATTTGCAAATCTCTGTACACATTTGCAGATCTGACTACAGATTTGTGGATTTTTTACACATTTGCAAATCTCTGTACACATTTGCAGATCTGACTACAGATTTGTGGATTTTTTACACATTTGCAAATCTCTGTACACATTTGCAGATCTGAATACAGGTTTGTGCATTTTTTACACATTTGCAAATCTCTGTACACATTTGCAGATCTGAATACAGGTTTGTGGATTTTTTACACATTTGCAAATCTCTGTACACATTTGCAGATCTGAATACAGGTTTGTGCATTTTTTACACATTTGCAAAACGGATTACACACAAGTAGTTTTACGCATTTGCAGATTGTTGTACAGACACACAACTCTCCTCACACATTTACAAATCCCACTGCACACGCACAAATCGAGATACAGACACACAAATCGAGATACAGATACACAACTCTCCACACACATTTGCAAATGGTAAAGCTACCATTTTAGCCCCATACAAATCGTGCTTTAAACATGACTCTCCCCCCCAAAAAAGGAAAGACTATCTTTAGGGAGGAATGGAAGCAGTTTGTCAACAATTGCTAAATTGTGTAATCGTTCTCAAAGATGGTGTCAGGAACATAGTTGGGCTCACACAACCCAACAGGTGTGGGGTCTTGAAAGCCAGTTTAAAGCTCTAAATAAATAAGAAACATAATTGTTTTTGAAGCATATGCATGAGTGTTAAATCAGATAAACTGTTCTACCAGAAAACAACATACTGAATTTTCCAAGCGGTTGTCATTATACCTCTGTCAGATTGACAGGTGCTGGTCAATACACCCTTTGCTGTTTTGTACCCTTGTATTTTTGCCCAGTTTTTACCTAACCAGTTCAGATATGAAATGTATCCACGGGACATTTCGTACACTACAGATACACGTAGCACAATGTGTCTAGTAGACCGTTTGTCGGTTTTCCCTCTGAAGTAACAGAATACTGGTTATGCGTTGGACACTTGTCACACTTCCGTCAAATTGCTTTCTCATATTTTAAGGACTAACACCCCACACCAAGTCAAGATATAAAATGTTATCTGATGAAGGCTTTCTGGGAATTACCTTAGTACAAAATACCTTTTTATAGTTTTTCCAAACCATCCTTATGTTTAGCATGTTGCCAAGGTTTAACTGAAGAAATAGAAAATGTCTTTGTGAAAAGCCTAGCTCCAAAATGGCTTTTATTTAAAAAAAAAAAATGTCACTTCATGTAAACACAGCCCTGTTGTTTTCATTCAATAGTCAGTTAAAAGAGCTATAAATAATAATAAAAAGCTGTTATAAGATGTAAACAACTGGATATATTTTTTTCCTTGATCTTTTAGCCAACTTCATATTGCCAAACCTTAAACTTTGTAATTTGAAAAGGGTTATTTGGTAAGGACTCTTCAGCCAAAGTGGAAGTGTGTCAGTGGTCGCCATGATAAGTGCTGTCCGAATAGTGCAGTCAGTTAGGAAGAAGCTTTCTATCTTAGCTCCTTTAGCATAGGAACCACACAATGTCCCTTACTGGCAATAAGGAACTATATGGAATCCCACAATCCTTTGTTGGACATGATGTTTGAGCACAGCCCACTTCACGGAAATTAACAAAATGTCCGAAGCTCCTTTCCTACCCATGATAGAGTTCTTGCGGTTGACCTCATGAAAAGTTAGGGAACAGGAACGAGGGGCTATAATTAGAACATTTCGGATGCAGCCATGGTCTCAGAGTGATTTCTTGAGTCTGCAGGTCTGGCAGTAATCAGACATGGGTGTGGCTAGTGAAATGGTTTAAAAAGTGGGCAATTCTATTTTACACAGTGCCAGGACAGTGTGGATAGTTGTTTCCTTTAATGAATGAAATTCTAATTTCAAAAGTGCATTAGTGTCTTTTTTTGGGTTATCTTTGTGTGGTATCAAAATTAGTTTGATACTTGGTCCGCCTTGTAAATAAGAACTACTTTTCAATCATCTCACCTTGTTAAATAAAGGCTATTATTATTATTATTATTTATTTTTTATAAAATTTCAAACATTTGAGTTTGACAAAAAATAAAAATAAATATAAAAAGGGGGAAACATTTATTTCCACACTACTGTATAATAGAGGTTGTAAAATGAAATTTAATTTGCAATATTTGTTCCCAGGAGGGCTGGGTTATAGTTAACTATATCAGAAAAATTATAATACTTTCGAAAACACTAGAGGCTTCAAACATCTCCAATATCTTGTACCGTTTTTTTTCAGACTATAAGGCATACTTAAAATACTTAAATTTTTCTCAAAAATTGATGGTGCGCCTTATAATCCGGTGCACCTCATATATGATTACCGTTGTGCTTACTGACCGATTTTATGTGGTACAATGTGCTAAAAATATGTCAGAATGTATAAGTATGACTTTGGTAAGCAACGAAGCCACTCCTCTCAATGGATATTTGAAGCATTACAGTTAACTGTGTCACTACCTGATCGGACCCCTGAGCTGTCTACAAGACTGCCTGACTGTAATGTCAAACTAGAAGTGCATTCATGTAAGGCAGCCCGCACCTGGAGTACGCGTTAGTAACAATAAACCAAATAAATTAATTCAATATAAAAGTTAGGTTTATTTTGGCCTTATGTTAGAAACAGGGCAGTGTAGTCCAAACTACTCTGTCCTCCTAACAGAGATGGAAAGCTCTCTCTCACAGGAGAGAGCTTTGTACAGGGAAGGGCCAGAGTGATATTACACACTTGGGAAGAATATTTAATGCGCCTTTTAATCTGGTGCGCCTTATGGTCCGAAAAATATGGTAGATTTAAAACCAAGCCCTTGAAGCTGACCTCTTGCAGGTGTGGAAGCCTAATCTACTGAGACATGTTTACTGTTCAAGCCACCCCCTGCTGGCCTGTCCCTGTCTTTTCCTGAACGGATTTACAGTAATAAACATCTCTGCTGACATATCTAACAAGCAGCTCTACAAAGTAGTTGTTTCAATGGACATTGGCATGATGAGATTCTCATGATAATCTTTAGTGAACATGGCATGTTTTCACTGTATTACAGAATCGGTGCAAAGATTTGAACAAAAAAATGTATAGCATTATCTAAGTTCTTTGATTTAAAACACAAAAGTATTACTCCTGCTGCAAAAGTTACTCCTGCTCAAAATAAAGTAGTGTATTAAATCTTAAAGACATAGTGGACAGTCTTTTTGCGGCTTCGAGTTCCGGGGGGATCAGCTTATCTATTGGTTGTTCCACATGCCAACCATTGTGACGTGCTCATGTAACACCATTGTGCTTGCACATTCCTTGTTAGGAACTGTTAATTCGCTCCTGTTCGCACCTTTACATAGGGATAACAGGTAAATCATCCGCTCCATTCGTCTTGTTTGTGTTTGGTGTAAATGCACTTTTAGAATTTAATTTAAAAGAATAGATTCTTAGCTACTATGATTCCAGGACCTCTTCTCAGTTTAGAAGAATTATTCAATCTGGATATTAAAGTTTTTCAGAGTTCTGGGTTTTTGTGACTTCTAGACTGACCCATTTGATAATTGTTCTTATTGCACTGGAAGAGAGACATTTATTTTCTTCACACAACAATATGACATTTGTGTCTTTTCACATTTGAATCACCAATCATGCATCTATCATCAGAGAAAAGTGTTGCTTTAATTTTTCTGAGATTAGTGGTTATTTCATCAGACAATTGAATGCTGTCTGAAATATGAAAAATAGACCAATTAAAGTAGGTTAGCATATTTTGTCCTGTGTCTAATCACTTGTGTGTTAAAGTAAACTAGGGCTGGATCATAATTCAATAAGAATATGTATAGATCGACAGACATATATCGATGAAAAAAAGGTCAATAAAAAGTTCAACAGAATAGCAGTTTTTCTTCCTTTTGCATTCTAGCAATGCTAGTTAATATTACAGTCATTACATCGTCCCAACCAATCACAAACACAGACCCAGTGATGCTTCGTCCCCTTTAAAGAGTTCAGAGAGCACGCATTCTTTTTTAAAAACTTGCAGTTTTGGTAAAAAGTTGGTTGAATAAAAGGTTGAGTTTGAATTCAGTGTTTGTGTGTTCTGTATCTAAAAATATGTCGCTAAGCAACAGCATAAAATGGCCAGGGCTGCACTTAAGATATGTTTTGAATTTGTTGATAATTATCGATATCGATCAGTATGATTTTTATTTTATCTATATACTTTTTTTCTATATCGTCCAGCCCTAGTTTAAACTAGTAAATGTGGGCCAATTGTATTGTAAAGATCTTAATATCAACAAAAAAGTTACTTCTTGATTGTAACTGTGTTATATTTATTGCCACAATATTTATTTTATAGATTGATTGGATTTGATTAGTTTTTTTAACACCAAAAAAGAAGAAGAAAAAAATGGCTGTTGCAATTGGGTCTGCTAAAAACAAAAAAGCATATTTAATTTTTTATACAGATGAAGGTATGAATGAAATATACAGATTTTTAGTGTAAACGTAAGTAATAATAAGAAGGAAGCAGGTCATTTCTGCCCTTGCTTAAATCACTATAAATGATAAGTTCTCATTTGAAAGTAATTCGCTTTGTTATTGAGCTCCTGTTTGAATGTAACGATGCATTCACAACGAACGCGATTCCTGCGAAAATGGTGTTGGTTGCTGTCCATTTCGCATAAGTTACATAAACGGTGACAGCGGCCTCACCGCGCTTCATCTCGTCATCAAATAGGAGGAGCTTCTATCCGCTTGTCTGTTCAACTCAACAGGGCACACTGGGATTTCACCAAGCGAGTCATGGTGCTGTATTTAATGGGGAACAACGGCGCAAGGCTTTCCTGCGGGTCTGTCATCCGATCCTGCAGAGATTCTCCCAGTACAGGGAGTCCAGGAGCTACGGCTGGATCATGGTCGCTTCTTTCGGTGCTTCTGTCGGTGCTTCTGTCGGTGCTTCTGTCGGTCCAGGATCTGAAATAGTTATCCTGCTTGGGGGACGGATCACCCGTACAACAGCGGTAAGGACAGCAGGAGATCAGAGCAAAAGACCGGGCAGACAGAGCACCTGACCCGGCCGCAGAAGTGGGGGCTGGTCAGACCAGTTCCGGAGCCACGAGAGGAGGACGAACGATGAATGATTTCTTAAGGGCTAAATTAAAACAGCTTTTTTCAAAGCCACACACAAACATCTTAAGAGCATTCCTTACTTCATCCCACATTAACATTAATATTCCTATCTTATATTTTGATTGAAAAAAGCTTAATCTCCGCTGAGCTCCTTCACCCTATGTCACAGCAACATCCAGTCCCTGATTGATGCGATTTGACAGAAAGTTCAGATTTTCGAACTCCAACAAAAGTCGCTGTTCCGCACGGACCGCGCCAACTGCATCGCTCTCACTGCGCGGATCGCGCAGCTGGATGCTATACCGCTCCTGACCGCGCCTTTTCTATAGGAATAAAATGTAAATCCCCCGCTCAGACCGCCTCAATCGCGTTCGGTGTGAACGCATCATAAAGGCCCCTGTGTACTTTCGCGGACATGAATCCGCGGACTCTAGTGTGTGAACAAATGTGTGAGCCGGCATTACGTGTGTGGACACGAGTGCGCGGACTCCGCACAGACAGGTATGCGCAGAGCCTCTAGACTCATGTTTGTTTATGCATTTAATTTGTTCAAACTAATAATGATTCTTTTTCAACATGTACAATACCCTGCTCAGCGATAATATGGTTAAACTTTGACAAAAAAGTGATGCCCCTGCAGTTTGAGAGAGTTAAAAATACAATCATGCTGGACTGGGTGTCTATATAGTGTCAGGAAGACACTTTCTTATGTATGAATAGAAACCATGACAGAGAAGGGCTATTCTGGTTGCACTCCCATGTATCCGCGTTACCAGTTTGTTCCTTTGTACCTTAGCCGTACCAAGAATCCAGAATGTCCAGTGTGTGAATGCACAACATTTTTGCCTTCGTGTACATATGAAATCGACCCCCAGCCCATGTTTGCGCTCTCCATTTACTGTTAAGTGATCAATATCCATATCTCACACAGAGGATGTCTAAATGCTGAGGATGTGGTGCTGTTGCCAGGCCCATTAGCAGGACTTAATGGTGGCCTAAGAGCCCTGTGTGCCCTTAGAGAGGAAGATCAACCACCAACAGCAGGACAAGCTGAAAGGCTTGAGGGCTGGGTGGGGGCGGCATAGACCGGAAGAAGACAGCAGCAGTGGGCTATGAGAGGACCAGTTTAAACGGCTCGTTTAAACATTATCATAACCCATTTAGTCTGTATTATGGTCATTGAAGAGGCTAAGTGGGTGAAATCAATTATTCTTTTACAGTTAAATGCTGCAGACTAGTCTTCTTTTACCTCATATGACAAACATATCAATGCATTTCCTTTAGGTTTATACTGAACAAATTAGGCATGGCCACTCTTTGCTGCTCATCTCTGACTCCTGTATTCAGTTTAAAGTACTTTGTTTCAAGGTGTTTACTTAATTGTTTCTTTCAATATTCTGTGAGTTTCAATATGACAAATTCTGCAGTTATTATGACCATAAAATAGGAGGAACTAAGGTGTTACAAAATAGCAAAAAAGGTTAGAGGACATGGTGATGAATTGATTCACACCAGGCATCTTCAATCTGTAGGCCTTTAGTAAAAGTATAGCTGTCTCTTAGGTAGGGTTGCCACGATAAAAAATGTAAAAATCGATACTGATACTAAGAAAAATACTCAATGCTCTATATCAGTTTAGATACTACGTCAATTATTTTGAATATATATATATATATATATATATATATATATATATATATATATATATATATATATATATACTCTTTTGTAGTATTTAAGGCATACCATGTAGAAAAACTGGTTGCCTACACAACCCAGGGCATCCGAAGACTGAATTTTGGTTGCGTGGTTGACTTTATTAAATGAAGACTGGATCCAGCGTCAAAGTAGGTGGGCCACATTGGAGTAATAGTGACTTGTGTTTGCATAACCTTCAACCATTTGGATTATTCATGTTACTGTGTGTGTGTGTCCATGTCGAGTGGGTGTATGTTAGCAAGTTTTTCACCTGGAGGTGCCCAGTTGTTAGAGAGCTAAGAATGGTATTAGGCCTGCAACACAGCCATCTGTCCCACACAGAGGTATGTCGTCAGTGAAGCATATGAGCAGCAGCCTTCAAGCCAAAGAGGCACAGGGTGAGACGTAGGGCACTGGGCCCCCTCCCTGACCCAGCCGCACTGCAATCTCCAGCTGCGCAGGCCATGTCGACCTGGCAGCCCAGAGTCCGCACCGCTCCCTGGGAGCAATACCGCCCTGCTCATAGCAGGGGCAGCCCCCCAGAGCACCCACTGCCTAGAGAAGAACCAAGGAAGGGAGGGATCATTACCGTCCCACATGGTGAGTTAGCCCCAAAGAGGTCAGGATGCCCACCTGACCCCAGCGTAGCCCCTGAAGCCATAGGCTATCAGACAGCCCCAGCACCCACACAAACAACAGTGCACCAAGGGGATTGTGTCATCTATCGGTTTCCAGATCCACTTTTGTGATGTCACCAAGAAGGGAAAATTAGGGGCAGACTGGGAATGTGTGCTCTAGGCCCATTGATAGGTCTTTTAGACTTGCTACATATGCCACGAGAACCGAGAAATTAGTTAGTGTTCTTGGGGTTGCAAGATTGGGAAAAAAGTTTGTTTTTGCTGTGTTTATTCATACTTAACAAGAAGCTCAGTGGCGAACACCAAGAACGCATAACATATGCAGTATAGTATGTAAATGTGTGTTTTCATTTGTAATGTGGTGCTGGGCCATACGATATGGCTTAAAACGAATGTCACAAATAGTTTGGAATTATAGCCATACACAATATATATCACTATACTGAAAATCCATTCCTGGTTACTATAATATTGTTTCATTCTAATGCAGCTATGAACAGTAACGCAGACTCTGACGATCCTTTTAACAGCAGGGCAAAAGAAACAGACCTTGCTGCGCTTTTGCCACATAATCCAACACTAAGAGTGATATTTTTTTCAGTTCCATGCAGCTTTGAAAATAATTTCTCCCTGTATTTGTGCATGCACAAACACATGAGAATCCATCTTGTACCGCTACCACCTCAGCCGTTCAGATTTTGGTTCAGGCCAATCACGTTGCAGTGTTATCTGTGACGAAAGCAAGAGCTGCCGAGCCCACAGCCAAACCAACATAAACATGGCAGCGCAGGAGGACGCACGCGTAGCTGCTGCTAACACATGTTTTGTCAGAATCCACAATTTCATCTTTCATTGTAGAACAGCAAGAAGTGACTAGACCAGCGTAACTTGTTGTGGTTTCTCATGGCGCCTGTCGCTTACATTTTCAATTGATACCGTGATTGTCTAAAACCCACCTTTGCTAGGCGGGCACAAGGTGTTGCTTCACTGAACGTCCCTCCCTTCCCCGTGTAGATATTATTTCCTGCTTTGTTCTGAAGGCCCGTCTTACCCCGGTTTAAGATTTGGCAGTAAAGGTGAAACAATTATCAGAGGCAAACATTAAAATATGCATATTTAATTCATTGGAATTCCAAAGGAGACAGAATTTACATTACCATTTCGTTGTATTCAGTACAAGCTCGACATCCTGGCTCATGGCGATGTAAAAGATTCTGTCTGTCTTCCACTACTCTGAACACATCTTTTAAAGGAATGACTGCCCTCCTGCTTAGTTCGGGAGGGGGTGTGGGCACAGACACAGCCAAGGTTCCCAAGCAGTATAGCTATCAGGGGTCGAGCCAAATGACCTCTCCCAATCATAAATCGTCTCCCAACACATCCTGCAAGCTGCATGTTTATTTTGTCCTCAAAGGGAGACACAGTCAAAGACCATGCATTCCTTAGTACTTCCATACAAATACCTGATTAATATAACAACTAAGATATTTTCCTCAACACCAGAATGGATGCGATGGGAGCAGACCCAGATGTTACACATTACCAGTCTGGCTTGTCAGGTTATATTTTTGCAGCAGTAGGCATAACTGTTGCTTTTCTGTGTTAAATAAAAGCAATTAGAACATGTTTCTTTTCGACGTTTGTGTTTACACCGGAGTATTTTCACTCGGCATTATACCATAAGAGTCTCTCTTCAACCCCTGCCCATATATGAACATCTACAGAATTGAAGGTGCATACTTGGATAATTTATGTAATTTAGATTTATCAAAATGAATATGTTTGCTGCTTTTAATATTCTGTCAACCTTCCAGTTCCTTTCACCACATTGTGGTGTTTGTTGAGGGGGATATTGCATCAGCTAAAGCCCACAAAATAGATTAACACAAGACTTTGTCTTATATTAATATCTCATTTAGAGAAACACTGTATGAGAGGCTGAGCTGAAAAGCAGGCGTGCCTGAATGATGTAATGAAAAACAATTGTTGCATCTTTAAGCAATAGCTTAGGGATTCCAAGACAGAAGTTATTATATTATCTACGGTGGAACTTGAGAGTAAATAGTATAAAAAATGGGTGCTGCCCAACTGTACTCTTATTGTATAGGAATCTGCTCTGCAACCAAACTGGTTGGCAGTGAGGTACGGCCTGAGGGTAATAATTTAGTGTCTAATGAAGCTAGTAAAAATAGAAAGTAGATTAGCTAAAAGGATTATTAGTGCAGTGATCTGTAGATCTGCAGAGATTATTGCATTTTATTTGACTGTAGCTTCATGCGAGTGCCTGACTGATGTAAGGCGATTTCATCTCAAGCAAAATATCTTTGTGCAATAGTAGGTGTTTGTGGAGCACACTTACGCTTAACCCATATGCTCTTTTACTCACGCTCACAAACAAAAGCATGTCTCATCCCTGTGTGAGGTAGGAGTATAGAGTGCGCTACTAACACACACACTTGGAAGCATAATTTGTCCAATATTTTGTTCTGGGCGGCGTGCCCATTTTCAGTATGCTAAGCACAGGGGATAAGAGGGTGATCACTGTGAGGGCCCAGTTCTCTGTGCCAAATCCTGTCACTCACTGCTTTGTTATGCCTCAACATGTCCTTCTGATGTCAGTATTAATCAGAAAAGTTTGGGTTTGAATTTAGAGAGTGAGGCATTTACAGCTCAGCAGATTAGATCCAGGATATATTTTGGAATTGCCTGAAAAAATCAAAAGAACAACAACACTGTTTTCATCCCTGCTGCTGTTTTAAATTTTTTAATTTTTTTGGAAATAGTCTAATTATTGACTTTAAATACACAAACACGTATACATGCACATTTTGTACATTTCATATATTACACTCCTCGGTTGCACTTTTATTTTAATTTGAGGATGCAGAGTTTTATAACTATACAGTTTTATTTTTCTTATTTAATAAATTTGCCCTCACTGTACAGTCTCGTATTCTTTAGTTTTTGTTTTTACATTTTTACATTGTGTGAATCTGCTTGCTTCCGTTTGCCTTTTACTTTATTGTCGACATACCTGAATTTCCCCGCTGGCAGAGAATAAAAGATATTCTATCCTATCCTATTCTATTGGCCTGAGAAAGCAAAATATCTGGTTTCTGACCTGATCTCTGAAGAAGATAATGATAGAAGCATTTCAGTTCTGAAAATTTAAAGATCAACGTGAAACAGAGATGTTGTATGACTTGAAATGTTAAATGTCATATTTTTAAATGCAAGGTTTTTAAATTAAATCATTAAACTAAGGAATAAACTGTGGGATGTTTGCCCTGCCGCCTGCTGTTACTTTGGCAGTAAAAACAGAGCAGACGCCTTGCAATTTACCCAGAACACCACAGCCCCACATATTAACATTTTTATGTCTTTGTTTGCTGTTTGGCCTTTGTTTCTCCTTGGCAGTTGAATGAAGTCATGACAAGCAAAACTACAACCACTTTCAATTCTTAGGTTTTTTTACATCTGTACATGATAAAAATGTCCATGTTCTAAAATTATTGGATCATTGCTGTCTTCCCACAGAATCAACAGTGTCGTTATTCACTAGCCAAACATCAAGCAGAAATAGAAGTGTGTGTAAAAACAGTTTCATCAAGCGATTCAATAGATTGTAGAGCCACTATTAGCAGCAATAAGTAAAAGCAGCCCCACGCCTATATGGATGTTTCAATTCATTGAAGTTTGCAGGCTTTCCCTCCTGTAAAGCTCTCTTAAGGCTCCACCACAGCATTTCAATAAGGTCAAAGTCTGGAATTTGGCTGAGCAATGGATAGGGCTGGACGATAATTCAATAATAATATATATCAGTCAAAAGACATATAGTGTAATAGAAAAAAAGGGTCAATAAAAAGTACAATAGAATAACAGTTTTCCTTCTTTTTGCATTCTAGCCATGTAGGTTAACATTACAGTCATTATATCCTCCCAACCAATCACAAACACAGACCCTGTAACACTCCCTCACCAAGCTCCACCCCCTTCAAAGAGTTCAAATTCTTCTTTTCTTTTTAAAAAACTTGCAGTTTTGGTAAAAAGTTGGTTGACTAAAGGGTTGAGTTTGAATTCAGTGTTTGTGTGTTCTTTATTTAAAATAGGTCACAAGCAACAGCATAAAATGGCCAGGGCTGCACCTAAAATATATGTTTTGAATTTTTTTAGAATTATTGATATCGATCAATATCATTTTTTCTATTTTATCAATATGCTTTATTCTGCCATAGAGTGGCCACCTGTCCAGGGTGCACCCCGCCTCTCACCCATTGACAGCTGGAGATAGGCACCAGCACCCCTCGTGACCCCACAAGGGATAGACGTGTTAGAAAATGGATGGATGGATATGCTTTATTCTCTATATATCGTCCAGCCCTAGCAATGGCAACATCTTGAGTCTCACATTCTCCTATGGATGATGCATTTGACTTGAATGCTGGCTCGGAGTTTATCTGCTGGGCTGTGTCTCTCCTAGATGAAGAGTCAACAACTCAGTGCACGCAGCAATGACTCGATGCAATCTGCTGGGTTTGTTGTTTCATTGCTTCAATATTGAATATTCACCTACGCAACGGAGCTTTGCGTGGTGCAGCACTGCGCTGTGCGAAGGGGGAGCTCAGACCAACAGAACCCTGTCATTGAGCTGTCTCTGCGTCTATCAGTAATAACAGCTCATGTTGTCTGGGAGGTTCACTACTTCACTTTCACAGATACAGGAGCTTTATTGACCTTTTTATGTTGCCATCCTGCCAGGCCTGTAATAGGTCCAGAACCGGCAGGTTGTAAAAATTTAGGAAGCTTTTTACAACATCTGTTAGGCTTTTAGAAAGATTTACTAACAAAATATATCAAAATAGTTGTCAATGTCTGGAAGAAAACCTAAACCATTTTAATAAAATGCCATCTCCTTGAACTAGTGCTGGGCGATATGGCCTAAAAAAAAAATCCCTGATTTTTTCACAAAAAATCCGATTTACGATTTAAATCGATTTTCTCAACAGCCCCCAAATTAAGATGCAAAAGAAATAGTTCCAAAAATACTTGTTTATTTTGATTTCACCCTTGTGCAATCAATAACAATTAGCCAAAAAGGCAATATGGCAAGCCCTGCCATTGTAAACTGTGAAAACATGATATGTACATGACACAAAACATGACATGTAACCTTATAACATAACATTCAACAGCATCAGTTATCTGTACATGACAGCATAGCATAGGGTACATTCTTAGCATCCTATCTACCACCTCTGGGTTTCTCCAGAACAAGGTAAACTTTGAATATTCATGTATCAAAAGTGTTCAAATTAAGTTTAAATATGAAATATCGCGCATTTTTTACACCGATTATGGTATTCCGCGTTTGAGTGCTGCCTCCGTTTACGATCGGCCATTTCCGACGTGTGACGTCAGTTCAAGAACACAGAGAATGCGCGAAGCGAAATTGCATAGAAACACACAAGCGTTTACGTTGTACAACCGTAACGGCAAACAAGGATATATATGGATGTTTTCCAGTATCTTCTTTCACACACCAAATCTGCTGATCCACGTCTACTTTGAGCAAGCGCTTTTAAAAAAAATCGCCGAACTAATTACAAGATAAAATGCCTTCTAGGTGCGTAGTTGGTGGCTGTAGTGCAGACTGCGGTGAAGTTGGTTTGATATTGGACATTCATGCTCCGCGGAGTCAGCGGGATCTAGCTCACGGTTGATCCGGTTGAAGGACTCCGATTTCGGCCAGCGTCTCTCAGCTGCTCCCTCCTCCCATACGCGGTGGGACCGTCAACAAATCTGATTTGATTTTTGTTTCTCAAGAGTGCTCCGCTGACTCCGCGGAGCTTGAATGTCCAATGTCAAACCAACTTCACCGCGGTCTAGTGCAGGCCAGAAAGTAGTGCTACATACTTAGCCGAAGGATCAAAAGCTCCGAAAGAAATGGGATAAATTCGTAAAAGAAATGCGAAAGGACTGGATTGCCGGCAGTGACAAAAGTGTTTTATGCAATTCACACTTCACGAGCGAGGATTTTGAGGGGTACTTACAATGGAGCATGGGCTCTATGTCTTGGGCAGCGTTAGATATAGTCTCCTCGGGTTCACCTTGTTCAAACTCCGTTTCTTCGTATATATATATTTGGTATCGGAGTCGCCGATGCTTGAGGTGGAGTTTGAAGATGTTTCAGACATTTTTTTTTATAAATTTTTTGTACGTAGAGTACGAGTTGTTAATTAAATTTAATAAATCGATAGCGAAAGTCGTAGTGTTAGCAGCCGGATGCACGGTACTAGTTCTGTTTGTGACGTCACATTCCGGAGCAGCCGATTGAGGAATGTTCGGGCACTTCCGCTTATACAGAAATTACTTCCAAACGGCGCACATAATTCACATATAATATACATTTCTTTACTCTGGTGACTATTTGAATGCATCTGCGTTAAAATACATTCAGTCCAAGAGTTAGACTTTAAAGAGAAAACCGATTTTCATTCAAACAAGTCGACGTGAACTACACACTCGAGTTAATCGATAAAATCGGTTTATCGCCCAGCCCTACCTTGAACTAATTTTACCGGTCAATTTATTTTTTAAATGAGTCGAATCTGTTGAATCTGACATCATCAATGAATAATAGTTATAATGAATAATATTGATTGTTATAATAAAACAAGAAAAGAATAATGGTTAATCAAGTGTTTGCTCAATGTAAACGCCCCAAGAGGGGTTGAGTTCTACTGATCAACTTAAAAATATTTCATGGCTGTGTGAAAGAGAACTGTTTGATTGAGCTATACTAAGAGAAATTAAGTTTGTATTAAGGTAGATTTACAACTCATGTTGGGAAGCTATTGATAATGTCTTTTTTCCAGTTGATATATCATGATTGTTTATCAGCTACACGCTGATAAACATGAGCACTGTTGTCAGGCTGAACACTGACTGAAGTAAAATTTCATACTAGCAGAGGTTCTGTAATTACAGCTGCTAGGGAGCACAATGATCAGAACAAAGCAGAGTTCCCTTCTGCCTGTAAGTAACCCAAGTTTCTTCAGTTTGGCAGTTTTACTCCTTGGTTCTGTTCCTTGTGCTCCTAGCTGTCCTAGCTAACCCTCCTAGCGTGAATGTTTACTCCATTTTTACATCAATGCTGATGTTTCAAACAGAAATGAGTAGCGCTGCTTCCAGCTCGCTCTCGCTTGATTCTTGTAATTATTTAAGACCGAATCTCCATCCCTCTCTACCAACACTGACAGTGACCACACCCGAGCCGTAGCGTCTCTGAAGGCTAAGAATGTCTGACCCAGCGACCCGCCCCTCTCCAGCTGTAATTGGCTAGCATGTTACCTTCAGTCGTTGATTTGATTGGTTGAACTGTATGATTGACACATCAAAGATAGTACTAATAGAACGATGGCCATTCCGAGGTTAAAAAAACAAAAAAGACAGCTTCCAGTCCAGGGTGGGCACAGCTGGCTCAGCGGGCGGGCACGGCTCCCCAATGCCCGCCCATGCTGGCGGGTCTGAATAGGCCCTATACTGGGGCTTGTCAAACTGCTAAATCTAGAACAGCACAGTGCGCATGTGCCACAGCCATTTTTGAATTTGGACAAAGGTTGAGAGGTAAAGCTTGTATAGTTAACTTGTATGAGTGAACAGACCTATCCTGTATATCATCTCAATAGACATGGTCACCAGAGTGACTCGTGAAATGGTGACCATGAGCATAGTTTTTTTTCATTCCTTTTCCTAAACCCTGAAGAAATGCCAAGAAATGTCAGCGTTGGATAAGCAAGAGGGCTTTACAGTGGAAAATGTGACCAAAGACACATGTATGCGCCGTCTACACTTTGTCTGTGGTAAGGGGCCATCAATTGAATTTCAGACCCAATACCAGCGACTGCAGCGTATGTGCAGGTATAATTATTTGGCTTTTTCTCAGCAGAATGAAAATGTCATCATACAGTCCATGACATTCCTCATCACACAACAACGCACACTTGTGCTGAAACACACTGGTGGCTTCATTTGCAGAAATGTGCAATTTGATATTCCTGAGAATAAGAGTGTGCAAATAGGCAATAACAGTAGTGTGATTGTAACATGATGGACCACAATCTTCTCAGCTGGGGGTGATAGCCCTCAGTCTTGGAAAGAAGCCGTTTCTGATTTTATTAGCTCTGGATTTAATGCCTCTGAGGCGTTTACCTGATGGGAGAGGGGCAAACAGTGCATTGCCTGGGTGGGTGGGATCAGTGGAGGTGCGTCTGGCAGGGCAGGTGGGGGGAGACAGAAGGAGTCTAGCCAAAATAATGTCACATTTTTATGCACAAATAGACATTCACGGCTGTCCATTCTACTATCCGTGACCTATACCGGCGTATCCATGCAGGGTTGGGGGGTGCTTGGTGCATTTCTCCAGCGGTCATTGGGTAAGAGGTAGGGTACACCCTGGACCACTGTCTGATCACACATAATCTCATTTGAGATTCTTTGTTTTATAATTTTAAACGAGCTATTATTTAAAACCCTCTGTTATGGCAAATTCAACCAAATTTGCAAAACGAGAGATCAGAAATGAATTCACAGTGACATTGTAAAGAAGTTTTGGTCTGACATATATAGGCATTGCAGAGTAATCCATGCATTCATGTTTGATGTCACGTTTTCCTTATGGTAGCTATTGCATCAGTAAGTGATACCCAAGAGCACTGTTACGCTTATTATAATAGGATTTGTAACAGGATGCTGTAGTATTTCTGTTGCCCCAAACAGAGTGCTGCAAAAAGCAATGCTGACAGCTTTTAAAAAAAAACACCAATAATTGACAAATACGGAGTAGAAATGCGTTGACCTTCTTTTGGCATGAAATTGTTTATATGGTTATATGACAGGAGAATCTGCCACATCTGTTACTGTGCCCAAAGTCATGATAACTAATAAGATTCATGATGAAATGTTTGGAAGTGTGGATTTACTCTTTTAGTTATCTTCCACTCTTCTTGAATAAATACACATTTACATTAATGGACTCAAAGATTTTGAGCACGAGTAAAGGAATAATTCTCACAATTGTCATGCATTATTGTTATTACTTGACTTCTGACAGACAGCGCGCTAGAAGTGATGCGATGACCAGTACCATGGCAACAGAGCATACGAAGTCTTTGGATTGGACAGACTTTGAGAGGGAGCAGGTGTTGGCGGCTTTATCCATTAGCCAGGCATATCACCCCATTTCCACACACGCGCGCGCACACGCACACGCACACGCACGCACACGCACGCACACACACACACACACACACACACACACACACACACACACACACACACACACACACACACACACACACACACACACACACACACACACAGTGAGAGAGAGAAGACTCCTATGGGGCTCTCTGTGAGTCACCCTGGCCAAGCTCACTTCCTCTTGATGATGTAGTGTATTAGCATCCCAGAAAGAGCTCACCATAACAGATGATCTCACTCTCATTGAAAAAGAGGTTGATGCTCTCTTCAATAAATGTTATGATGAAACTCTAAGTGTTTTTTAATCTCTTCAACATTTGATTTTTTTTTTCCATTACTTGAATGTCAGCTAGAGGAGATTGTGTTTTTGTGTGTATATAAACCATGTATTTTTTTTTTAAATAAAATAGGTAACATTACACATTTTATTAAACTTGAAGGGATGGTAAAGTCAGAACATAGTATGTTTATTTAATTAATATAGCTAAGGTATTCATACCCTGTAAAGATGACCACGTTTTCAACCACATACAACCACAGACTTTAGTGTCGTTTGTTGAAATTATAGACCGACACAAAGTAGATTATGATAACAAAGTGAAAGTTTAACTATTCATCGTTTTAATTTTCTAAGAAATAATCTACAAAGTGTGGCATTCTCTTTTTGGACCACTTTTCACCTGCTTTCCTTCTTATATTCGTGACCATGCTATGCTTTGTCACTCGCATTTATCTCATACTACTGTCAAGCCTTTGTGTCTCTACTGCCTCATTTGAGCAAGAAAGAAAATACCCAAACATTAACATCTTTTTGTCAAGCCATTAGGCAGTGTAAAATATCTTGATAAGTACAGCACAGCAGGATGACAATAGAAATTGAGTAATCTGATTTTATCTAAACTGATTCTTCAATGGTTTTAAATTACAAGCAGACGGACAACAAGCAGTGTACAGATTCATCATTGAAGAACTTAATAACATCAGGGTCCTTGCTGTTGTTTCCCAATGTCATAAATATAGCAGCAACAATTTTTCCATTGACTTTGGCTCTACTCAACCTGCTGGCTCCTGAAGCTTTGAAGTCTCGGAGCACTTAGGAGGGATCAGCTTTCAAACGGCCCTTCAGCCACTCCAGACATGAATGGAGACATTTAAAAACAACACCAGAATGGAGTTAAACTGAAGTTAATCTAAGCACTGAATTGTTATTCACAAATCTGCGCTCTTAAAAAAGTATTTACATTGATAAATTGCTTCTTTCCTCTGCACTTTCACATTAGAGGAATATATTTAATTTTTTTAGGGCTGAATAATTTGGATAAAGCTGTTATCTGTTCACTGGTCAGTGTCTGATTTTAATAAAGTACATTACCATAGATGTCTGTGTTAGTGGGTCTGGTTTATGTGTTGAATGTTGTCTTTTTGTGGATATTATTAACAAAGGGTCCTAGTCGCGCATGATGACTTTAGGAACTTTTACGTCAGTAGCTCACTCTGGTTGCATACAAAGGTTTTGGGATTAAATTATTTTTTAATATGTTTTTGTTTTTGCTCTCTTTGTTAGGAAACAAAGCGCTTTTGTGTATATTTACCATAGGAGGCCACATGATCTGATGTACGATATTGTGCATCCGCGCAATGAGTTACTAACGAGAAGCAATGGCGTATATTGTTTAATTTGAAGAGGAATAAGTTTTTTTATGGTGAAAATAAGTGACTAGGACCCTTTAAAAGATTTTTTGCTCGCATTTTCTTAAGAGAATGACAGAAGGTAAGGCCAATGGACAGCAACATATTTTTGGCACTATTTATTATACAGAGAAACAGGAAAGTAAAAATAGAAATAGGGATTCTCTGCACCATCTGTACACAGCTTAGGATTTCAGCCTGTCTGAGTTGCAATGAGGTCTTTGTTTAAGGCAAAAATATTGTCAAAAAATAATTTGCTTAGGGGGAAAATAAAATATTTCTGTATCAGCTTAAGGCAGGCATATTTAGTGGGGCGTGAAATAGCTCTCTAAGTAAAACCGAGGAGACAGGAGGATAAAAGCATCATAAATGACTTTGTTACGCTGTTCATAATATTCATATTTTTGTGTGTTTTATGTCTTTGGTCTAACAGAAATAATCTGTCAAATTTTGCAAAACCGAGTTCCGAGTAGAAGAAATCCTTTGTACCTTTTTTAAAAGAAAGTGTAGGGATGTTTCGCTTTAATGTGTCATGTAGGGCTGGACGATATAAAAAAAAAGCTTATCGATAAAAAAAAAATGCATATTGATCGATATCGATAATTATTGAAAATATTTAAAACCATATTTTATGTGCAGCTCTGCCTGGACATTTTATGATATTGCTAAATGATTTAATTTTAATAAAGAACACAAACACAGAATTCCAATTAAATCTTTATTTAACCAACTTTTTTAACCATAACAGAATTTTTTAAAAGAAAAATAACTTAAGAGACCTGAGTTATGTTATTAAATACTGACAAAGAATAAACTAAAGTGACCAGTAAAATGACCAAAATAAATATAACAAATAAATAAATAAAATAGCCTATTTAGGTGGGAATAGTACACTAGTTACTTCTCAGGTTTCATAATTGAGAGGCTGACGCAGGGCTGAGGTCCGAGGTTGTCGCATGGGAAGACACAGACTGCAGCTCATTTTGCACTGATTCCTGGCACTCGTTGCACAATTTAGGGAGCGCTGTTAGAGAAAAATTTGCGTCCTGAAACTTTATATCGCGGATCAAGAGTGGCGAGTAATTGTTTGAAGCCAGTTTTTCAGCTGCAGACAACAGCAGCATATCCATCACTATGAAGCACGTTACTGCATGCGTGATGTCCTTATGCCGCTTGGACGACTTTTCATTTTATCACAAAGAAGGGAGCGCAGTTTAGCTGCTATACCTGCTTTGTTTTGGAAATACTTCCAGAAGATTCCCACGAAGACGCGCTGCTGCGGGGCTGACACAGCTCGCGCTGCTGCAGTAGTGAGCGGCTGAGCGGCTTACGTGATGAAACAAGTTGGTTGCGTTAGCAGACTTTGTTTTTACCGGTTCCTTGCAAGTTTTACAAATCACTGTGGTTTATTTCTGTCACACTGGCGAACTAGTAAAACCCCGTTTTGGGACCGTTTCCTCCGCCGCTCCTTGCTGCGACATATTCACATGCTGTGTGTTGTGGTTTGAGAGGGCGGCGCTTTGTGACGGCGTGCCTGGGTCCGCGATTACGATTGGTCGAGAGGAAGTAGTGACTGTAGCATCAACTAATATGATAGGCTGAAAGGAAGGAAGGGAAACTCTCTATCAAACTTTTATCGACCCTATTTTTTCCTATCGCGCCACACGTCTAGCGATCGATATATATTGTTATTGAATTATCGTCCAGCCCTAGTGTCACGTGGGGACACTGGATCAGGGGGCAGAGTAGTCGTCTTGAAATCTGGAAGTTGTGGGTTTGATTCCAGCTTCCTTCTGCCACCTGTCAGTGTGCTCCTGGTCAAGGCACTTTTCTTTGATCGGTCAGAATGATAAGAAAAGTGCTGTTAAAATACAATCCATTTACCATATTTACATATTACCTGGAATTTAGAAATTATATTGTCCATTGTACAGATTAACATTTGCATCACTGATGTGGAGCGATCCAGGTTCTAAAGTGAGATTACAGAAAATACTTGCTCAGAATTTAAATATAGAGGAATATCTACTTTTTCCTCCTGTAACCTGGAGACAATGCTATCTATTTAGTCCTGTCTGAAATTGATCTAACCTGGTTTATCTGTTTCCTCTCCCTCCACCTTCTTCCCCTCTTTCTTTCTGATTTGTCTTCCTCACCAGAAGGATCTACCTCTGCCCCGAAAAAGTAGCAGGTAAGGTAAAAAACTGTTTGTTGAGTTGGGCTACATTGAGGACATGTGCTTTTTAAGTGTTTAGGATCATAAGACATCCTAAACATTTTTTTTTTTTTTTGGTGTCGGTGAAATATATCTGTGCTTTTGCATTGTCCTACACTCCTAATTTCAAAACGTTATGAAGTTATTAAAAGTCATATCAAGACAGAATGCATTTTGTTTGAACCCTGTCTCCTGTCCAGAGTGACACGGATATTTTCAGAATGGGCATTTTCTGCTCTGCTTTGCTTCTGTCTTATACATACAACTTCACAATCTTGCTTTAGGCAAGAGAAGGCGCATAAACTACAGAGCAGATTTTATGGGTCTTCCACATCTGTCCCTCTTTGTCCTGACTCGTGTTGAAAACCATAATGTATGAGGGGAAAACGATCAGTAAAGGCAAAAAAACATGACACCTGCTTTGTGAGAACGTTAGACTTTGGATTTGACTATATAATGTTTATGGTATTCTCCCTTTAGAGGGTGGCGTGTTGTTAGTGTCATGGCAGTGTTTTAGTGTGGTCAGATTTTCAGATAAATTTAAGAATATATATTAATTTACTGTATCTCAGGAGAGTTTCATTGGCCGGTCCATCTTTAGTTAACTTTTGACCCACTTTTGAAAGGAATTTTTCTCCTCTGACTATATGTAGTATTTTTTGAATTTTTAGGGATGTCCTGTTCAGGATACAGAGTCATTTACACACGCTGACCTGGACAAGACTGAAAGTGAATCAGACTCATGTAACATAAAGTTCACTCTGTTGAAAACAAACTGTCACACTATTTCTCAATTGCTCTATTTCCTAGTAAACCATGATTATGGAGTGAATTTTGTTCCATTAATGTTGCAAGCAAATAGCACGTTTTGTAAATGGAAATTTGAAAAAACAATAACAATGCCTTTTGTGAAAATGCAATCCAGAAATTAAACTTTGAAAAACTTCTTAAAAAAATAAATAAAATTATTTGACAAGTTTTATATTTTCAAATTTCTCTTTTTCAGATTGAGTTTTACAAATTGCATTCCTTTCAAATTGCATTTTACAGATCACATTCTCTTTAATTCTTTTTCTTGATGCGCAAAGACCAATAGAAATGCGTCTTCACACCTCACTCCAGAGAAGAATGCAATTTGTAAAATTCAATCTGAAAAAGAGAAATTTGAAAAAATTCAATTTGAAAATATAAAATCTGTAAAAGAAAATTGGAAAAAAATAAAATGTGAATAAAAAAATCAGAGAAAACGTTTTTTTTTTATTAAGACATTTTCCCACATTTAATTTCTGGATTGTTTTTTTTTTTTTCAAATTTCCATTTACTCCTTACATGATTAAACAGCATAAAGGTTCTTCAAATAAACTTTCCATCTGTGTCATTTGGATAAGTCATACTATAGTCTACCGCTACGGGTGTGCGATATGAACTTAAAATTTAATCACAATATTCTGTGGTATTTATTGTGATAACATTAAAAGTAACTGTAAAAAAGTTATATTTTTTTATACTTCTTTTCAGTATTTTTAGGCAGTTGTATGGCTGTGACTGCAGTAACATGCAGCTTTTTCTAAACTGTATGGCTGCTCTGCTGATAAAGAACGAAAAAACAAAAACAAAATGTATTGTCCTGTTTCAGGAACTTTGCACTTTACTTTGAACATCATACAATTTAATGACTGCCGTTTCAGTTGTATTCTTTGCAGCTTTCTCTTGTACAGCTCACAATATCTCAGCAGGTCACGTTGCAAAGACAGGCCGGGATGTTGTATCAGCAAATCCAGTTTCTCCTTCTACGCTTGCATCATTGTTCACAGAGAAGAAAACTTAGATTGCAAGGGAAAGCAAATTCTGTAGTACAATAATGCACATCAAACACAATCAAAGGTAGAAGACCAACAACAGCTATGGACATTTGGGTGTTATCAGAAAATCTGATGGCGACAACCCCCCCCAACACACTTAAAAAAAACCCAAAAAGTCACCAAGTGAACACATAGTATTAGATTGGAAATTTTCAAACTGTTAGCATGCCCAGGCACTGTACGTTACTACAGGTTTGTAGTCATAGCCATGCCTTCTGTAAGATTTTTGTAGATTTCCTGCATATTGTTGCTTCTTACTTCTCATGTTGTTATTTTTTACATAAAAGAATTCTGTAAAAATGTAACTAAGTGTAAATGCTCCAATATACAGAGCGCACATATAAAACAGTTTGATGTAAAGACTTCTTGTCGGCGAACAGTTTGTAGTGTGACACCGCGTACGCGGTCGTAAAAATTTAGCTCTGCACGTACCTGTATGCACGGAATCCGCGCATACTCAACGTGGACTTTGTCCGCACAACTATGCGCAGGCCTTAACTGTACTGATTCACAGAACATTAACTTCTGCATCATATTGAAACCTTTAGATTTGCAGTGAAGAACCCCGGGCATTCTCCTGTTAAAGCCCAATCATGGCCCAGCCCTAACTCAATCGTGTTTAGGGTAAAGTTCCAGCAACCAATGAGGAGACATCAGTATTACCAGTTGATCTCTTCACTGGTTTTGATCTGTGACCGGCGGGTCACATATAGAAAATTGGATGTTAATTTCTGCTCATTAAATGCATCAAAACTCACAACTTTCACCGTTTTCCTTTTGAAAAATTCTAGAGCATGTGTTCTAAAAGACTTTTTATGAGTTTAACACAATTTATCAGATAAAGTTCAAGGACATTTATCTGATGGGAAGACACTTGTAATTTGTTTATTTTCTATTGGATTTAAAACCACTACCTCTATAAATAATCTTTTTTCTCTTTTATGAGTTATATTCCTTTAAAATGCAAATCAAAACAAATCCTTTCGAAGTGTTATTGCCAGGTCAGCCTTAAAAGCCATTTGTAAATCTGTATCGGCCATGAAAAGCTGATCTCCAGAGGATTCCTATGTGCCTCCTGCTTTCAGACATTTTCCTTTTATTGAATAGAATGTAAACAAACTGAGCTACAGGTTAAGACAAATAGCTTTTTTTCTCTTATGGACCCAGATTCCCTACTGCTTTATAATAGGAAGTCATGGTCAAGTGGGGTTATTGTACTCTGGGTTCCTTGTCTTTCAGCTTCAGCGTGTTTCAGCTTTGTCTGAGGCCACACACTCACAGAGCTCCTCTGCTGTCCAATCTGTTGCACCAGTGAGCTGTGCGATGAACAGTCAGCCGCAGGAGAGCTGTGCTGTCACCTCAATGACCTGTATAGAGGAGGGAGGGCAGGAGGTTCGGGCAGAGAGGAAAGACACAGCAGTGCATGATGTGTAACATCTACTTTGTGGTGAACATGTACTTTTTTAAGGACTTTCTTAGAGTCAAAGAAATCAGGTTGATCAATATGTGCCAGTGAGTAACTGACAGGCTGTGTTAGTTTAGATTAATCTTTCAGTTCAGGCCGATCCCTCTAACCTCTATTACAAGCTGCCAGCTCCTTTCAAGTGTCAACATCAAGTCCAACTATGAACTTTATGTAGCAGCTTCACAACACATGTCCAATGCTTTGCTGAGAAAGAGTGATAAAGCTGGCTTCACTGAACAAATTCACACACTAAGTCATTAATGTTGTAGGTTTTTTTTTCCTTTTCTGTATTATTTAGAAATGACTGGGATTAAAGGATCTAGACTAAATTGATTTTAATTGTTTAAGAGGAAACATTTTATTTGATAAGAGCTACAGCAGATAAACTGTGAAGCGTTTGTAGGAGGAAAAAAAGCAAACGTTAGTTGTATCTGTCCATGGTGCTGAAATACTGTGCTTTTTTTTTTTCTCTCATCTGGGCAGTAATCGTTATTCCTATTTTAAATATATAGTATTTTATTAACTGCCTTAATACATAAACAGTTAGATTAATGTTTTAAAATATAAATCCCTTATTCCATGTCAACATAAATTGAGAAAGTCCTTCTGCACATATGTCTATATGTATATGTTTTTATCTATTTGGATTTACTAAGCTTTTTGATTCTAAATTATCTTTACCAGTGTTCTAATAGGACTGCCTTTTCTTACCAAAACTTAATGAGGCTGGGTGGAAAAGAAATCTAGATTTGTGATTTTCAGTCAATTGCATTACAGCGCTCATGTTTCAGTATTTACAGCACCTTGCAAAAGTATTCACACACCTTGAACTTTTGGAATTTTGTCTATAAACTTTGTTTATTTTAGTGGGATATTTCAGCTGCTTCTCTGAATGATGCTCTCCATGCCTGTCCATTTATGTAGACAGTAGTCCCTCTGTAGGTTTGCCCTTGTAAAATCCTCTTTTCATTTTCAGATGTTACACTGAACAGAGATGTGTGAGATGTTCAACGCTTGAGCTATTGTTTTATAACCTAACCCTGTTGTTCACTTCTCCACAACTTTCTCCCTGACCTCTCTGCTGTGTTCCTTGGTCTGTATGTGGTTGTTTGTTTACTTGAACTGTCTTGTATGTCTGTGTAAGGTGATGTAGAGCCCTATCAAAGACAGATTTCTGTTACCTTTGGTGTCAGACAAATAAGGTTTATATTCTATTCTTTTAATGTGCTCTTCACTGAGCAGCTATTTCAACATTAGCTTTATTGGCAATCTTTTTCCACAAACAAGGTACAATATATGTACAGACATTAAATATAAATATATAAACCATAGAGGAGGTAAAAATAAACAAAGCAAATATCAACATAAATGTGTGCTCCCAATACTTAAAAAAAAAGACAGGTTAGTATAGTGCAAATATTTCTATTTCACAGTGGAGTAGCTGACTACTCTGAACAGTGTTTTTAAGTGAGGACACTGGGTTATATTCTGAATAAAGGCAGGGTGTTTGGTGCCCAAATGTAAAACTGATTTTATTTACTGTTCCTCTAATGACATCAGTGTGTCTCAATTGGTTACTGAAACAGGGAAATTAAGATTTGTTAACCAAAGAGTTACTGATTTGGTAACTACTCACAAAATCCTCACAGATTACTGAAATAACCAGTGAAGGTTGTTTGCATCGGCAGCTGAAAGCCCCGCAATGGTCTTAAAAGGACCACTGTGGGTTACTTATGTTTTTTAAGAAACATTTTCCATGTTTCAGATCCCGGCAACACCCTCTAATATAAATTTAAAGGAGAAGTCCGGTCAAAATCAGAATTAAAACTGCTGAAAGTACTTTAAATATAAAATTATTATATACTGTTCAATAAATGATAAGCTTTTTTAATTAAGAGTAGTTTTCATTTGAAGGTCCTTTTATGGGGGCCGCCATCTTGGTGAAGAACAGTACTGCCACCTCCCAGTTTGTGACGTCACATCGCGGTATCGGCTTTAGAGCAAGTCCCAATGCCCTATCTGTCCCCTTGTAAATAAATACCCGTTTTCATGACGAAATATATTTTTTAACCTCTTAAACAAAGATAGACATGGTATTAAGCATTTAAATTTAAAGTAATACTTATTTTACATTTAGTATTAGAGACATAAAAAGACAACAAATGAGCATTAAAGTATGGTTTATGGGTTGGGTTCTGCAATGTTAAAAGATGAGTATAGAACTCATCTTTAGAACCAATCTCTGCTCAAAATGGTGATCTGCCTAATCTACTTTCAGCAGTTATCATCAGTTATTGCAACCGTAAACTGCAGAAAACACAGGCAGAGCGGCTCCTTCTGAGTTTTCTCTCTGCTCCTGTCAGGAGGAGCTGCAGTGTGTTATGAGGCGGAGGGATATTTCGGTGTCACTTAGTTTAGACCCCAAACAATCGACTTCACTTTCAGAAACAAGCCCAAAAAAAACTGCAACCCCACAACTCATGAAATATACAAGTGACTTTAGAAAAAATAAGACCAAAGTTGCATAAAATAAGTGGGCTTCACAACAGTGAGCATCCTTTCCAAGTGTGTCGTATCCCTCCGCCGCAACAGTGAGCATAAGTATGGTCACTGTTGCGGCGGAGGGATACGACACATAAGTGTGTCGTATCCCTCCGCCGCTCTGGTCGTACACAAATGTTCCGGCAAATTCTACATTATGAAAGAAAAACATACCGAAAATCCTCGCTCTCATGTCATCTTGAAGACATTCTTCTTCCAAATGTTGGCTGCATATGACGTTTCTCTCTGGCCAGAAGCACGATGGAAAATCCTCTCTCTTCAGGTAGGTATTCCAACAAAAGAACCCGGTGGATCATGAATCGGAAAGGTGAAAAAACTAATGTTTTTTCCACTTTTACCCGATGTATTGGAACATCCATCTGCCATGCATGTGAGCATTGTTGCTTCAGCAATGGTGAAGTCCTCTGGAAATCCGAAATAATTGTTGATGATCGCAGCTGTGTAGAACGGCTCCTATTGACTTTGCTTGGAAAGTGCGGAGAAATGCTGTCGACTCTCCGCTTTTCCACGTCACAGGATGTGATGTCAGGGGGCCCTTACTGCCCATATTTGGGCAGCAATGGCCGCCCCCATACACAGTGATCCAGACGACAATTTATGTTTTTATTTTCTTATTGATTAAAGCTAAATTCATTAAATAACCACGAACGTATTAGTTTTAGTTATAGCTAATGATCCCCTGATTTTTCCTTGTTGACCGGACTTCTCCTTTAACCTAAAATATTTTTATTGTTGTAATAGTTTAGCACTGAAAGTTTTCATCATACTATCTCTTCCTGCCATCTTGGTTCTTTTAGCTATTCACTGCTCTTGCAGCCTGGCAGGGAGTGCTGTGTCTTTAGAAATGGAAGCCAAAGAGCATCTCTGTGAAAAACTGTACAACCAGTGCAATAAAATAAATGTGTGTATGTATATCTACATATTTTTAACTTGTTGCCATTCACAGATTGGTTGCCTTTTTGTGTGTGCATGCTGGTGTGTGAAACTCATATGTGTGCTGCTAATTGCTGTCTGTGGACAGGAGTACGTTTTGGTGGTGACCTGTGACCTTTGTAATGGTGTGGCAGATGTCACAGCCAGACATGAGGGAGCCTCTGGAACAGGAGGCTCACAATCAGTTCCCCCCTTCTTTGTGTAGTGTGGCTGCTGCTGTATTTTTTCACTACGTCCTTCTATGGGGGAAGTTTTGTGCTGTGGGTGTAGTCGAGTGGCTGTTGCTTATTTTGCTGGTTAAGGAAAGAAACAGCCAGGGCAACAAATACAAGGTCAAATATGTTTCTGAAAAGCCTCGACACTAAGGAACACGAGTTCCATCTTCTATATGATATCATGGTCCTCATCACCTTTTCTGACCTCCCACTGAGCTACAGTGATATCACCCCCTCCTTCCCTCCCTCTGCCCTCCTCTTCTCTCCCATGTATATTTCATCCATCCAGACTCCCACATTAGAGACGGCATCCATTATTGAATTACTCCCTTCAGCACTACTGTGCAACTGTCACCCGGTGTCAGCTTTAACATTTGGTGGTTTGGTTTCAAAGGGAAGGACGAAGGGAATATGCATATGTGTGCACATACAGCAAAGTGCCATCTCTATTGGCCGGGCATCGAACAGCAGCTCCTGTGGTATCTAGGACGGACAGACAATGTGTGAGCTCATGCAGGGTGGCAATTTGCGTCTTTGAAAAAATTTAACTGTGTTATTGGGACACTTCTTTAACAGCTGGTGTGTTTCTATGATTATAAATATCCTCTCATTCTAATCTGTTCATCCTACGGAACGTGTAAAAGGTGTGCACATCCAGTGCTGTGAAATAGTATTTGCTGCTTTCCAGAATTTCTTTGGATTATGCTTTTTTTGTTACACATAAATGTTTCAGATCATTTCAATTTAATATCAGACAAAGATTATCAGAGTAAATACAAAAAGCTGTTTTCAAATGACTGTAAAATTTCTGAAAGGAAAAAGGCTATCCTAACCAGCTTCTTATCATGTATTCTAATATTGTTTCATATGGTGCTTTGGTTAATCTAATGTTATTTCAAATATGCTTTATGAAGCACAATTGAAATTTGGAAGTAATTTTAGACTGTGTTAATTGGATTTAAGCCCAGGGTTTGACTAGATAATTTAAAAACTTTCATTGTGTTGTTTTTTAACCCATTCAGTAGTGAACTTTCTTCTAGGGCAGGGTGTCTAACCCTTTCTGCACATGGGCCAAAATTGTGAAGTAAAAAGTATTCGAAGGCCAAAAAAAAGAAAGAATTAAAAACAAAAGAAAATGATGTTGTGTTAAATATATTGTTGACAACAGGATTTGGGTCAGTATTTCTTTAAAAACACTTGCTGATATTAATTTTAATATATGAACTCAAAGCAGATTTTATTCCACCAAAATCTAGATTTGAGTAAAAGTCATTGGATTGATGTGGTCCTATTTAATATGAAATTAAAGAAAATATGAAAAGTGTGATGATTATAAGATGAATGCTTTGTGTTATACCTAACATTTTTTATTGTATGATTTTTCTTGTCTGTAATAATTTTGCCCTGATTAAAAACAAAACGTTTCCATCTGCACCAGCCATCTGTGCTGGTGAGCTAAATCTGTCTTGAAAATTCAGTTGGGGGCCACACATAATCAGTATACGGGCCACAAATGTCCCAGATGCCGCACTTTGAACGCACCTGTTCTAGACAAATCATCAAGATGATATATTAAAAATGTTAAACGGGTTTTTTGTGTTCATTTTAGACAGCAGTCTAAATCCAGATGTTTTAAAGTTCTTTTGTGACCACCTGGATGAGTTCTTGTATAATGGAATACTTTTAGTAGTATGTTTTAGCCTCCCTCGTGTTGCTGGGTAGGTTCTACTGAAGTTATTTATTGATGTAACTGGCCAAGCAGTAATCGGGACTGGGTGTGGCTGGTGGAATTTAACTCAGCTTTGCAAAAATGAGGTTAATCACAGTTAATTCATAATTTAGGAAGTGGCTAGGTTGTTTATTTAAGTGTAATTATTTTTTAGTTTGGTTTTGGTTTTGGTTTACCTGCACCACATTTCACGATCGGATTGAAATATATTTGGATTGAAAACCAAAAAATAATCGGATTGTACCAATTATATGGGCACACAATCAATTATTTTGATCATAATGCGCCTTTATATGCACCGGGCTTAATTCAGAATATAACCAGTCTGACATGCGCAGTTATCAAATTTCCCTATAACAAAAAACACAGAAGAAGAAGAGCTCTTCTCTTTGCTGAAAAACAATTACGGTTGAGTCATTACTGAATAAATAACAACATTGAGCTCTTTTAATGTTTGGAATACAAAGGTTGCATCGGTAGCGCCGACAGTTTTGCTTCCCGACATATTCACTCAACAACGGCACGTTTAGGATGGGTGCACATGCGCACTCTGGTCAGTTTGCCATGTTTGGAATAACTTGATCCTGTTACGCATTTACATGCATGCTGATTGGATTATCAATCGGCATAAACCACCTGTCTCATTCGGAATACAATTTCATTCCAATTGAGCTTAATCTGATCACAGTATTCCGATTGTCTTGTTAACATGATGCATTTTTATTACCATCGGCTCTTTATTCCGATTACTTTTGTCCATGTAAACGTAGCTGTCGTGTAACTAATCTGGCTTTTAATTAGCAAAAATTAAGTATTGCTGTTATAAATACATATTCTGGCAAAATCTAATAACATCACATCAAAAATGAAAGCGTTTTCATAACTTAGAATTAGTAGTTTATAAATATTTCTGATTATAGTAGCCAAAAGGAGACAAAACCTGTTAGCCACATCCGTCTTTTATATGAGGACGTGAAGTCTTGGAGAAGTATAAAACAAAGATGATTGTGGATGATTCTCTTTGCTGTTTTCTGTTGGAATGGAGGACCGTCCATACTCAGCGAGAGGAAAGAGAAAGTAAACAAGAAAAAGATGTAATAACCGGGAGAAAATAAGAGTCTATATCAGTGTAGCTATTATTAGTGGAGACAATTTGTGCAGATGTTGCAGACTTTCTGCTGGACAGGTAAGTCAGTTCAACATAACAGTAAAGTTTATTTTTGACATTAGAAACAGGGTAGTGTAGTCCATAACTACTCTGCCCTCCTGACAGAGACGGCTCTTCGTTTGTCTTTTCTCTCAACTCCCTCCCAGCACTGTTGCCAATTCCTCAGCAATGAAAGTCACTATTGGCTGTCCTTAAAGTCGCTAGATAATGTCACCACGTAATTTCTTCATGTACTTGTGATCTAGGCTGTAGGAAAGAGAAGCTTTTGGCAAGACAAAATTGTGATCAAAAACACTCTAAATGTTTGTTACTACAAATTTAGAAGCTTTATGACATAATTCATGAATTTTGTACATTGCCTGAATCCACACATCAAATTTTACCAAAAAAGACAGATATCAGAGGCACAGCGAATGAGGTGAATAATTGATTCAAGCTGTGTGTGACTCAAATTCAGGGAATTATTTTAGTGCAACAGTTACAGAGAGAAAAAAGAGTATATTAAAAACTATATTTATATTACAGGGTTTCCTCCACCGCATTATAAACCTGGGGGGCTGCCAGGTTTTACTCATACCCCCTGCCAGGGAAAGCGTTTCTTTATTTGAAAATGCCTCGATGTGTGAGCAACAAAAAACAGTCAGTAAAATTCCCGTCTGGGAGAATGACAAACTGAAACAAACATGAATGTTCATGAATAGATATACAAGGACATAATGACTGAAGTGAGTCTAAAAATAAAACAGAAAAAAATACCCAGACAAGGCGAAACTAAAGTTCAGGTGGACAATGTACAGGTAGTCTGACGTTGCAAAAGTTCTGGCGGCCGGCCCGGTGGCTGTCCTCGCTGTAGCAGGATCTCTGGCAGCGACCCTGTGGTCGTTCCAGCCGTATCAGGTGTCCGGAAAACAGCTTGAACCTGGCAAGCTTGGAATCTGGGCCGAAGCTTGCTGTCCGCTGTGATTAGAATCTTGGTATCTGGCTCGACTTGAAGTCTGATCTCAGACAATACTTGAGGCTTCATGTCTGGACTGAGTCAAATCCTGGTGCCACTATAATTTGAAGCAACTCTGGAGACATTAACCCACAAAGAAGCTCGGGAAATGGGACTCTGCACAGCAGTTTAGGGCCCTTACTACAATGGTGGGATTCTGAATGCTTGGAGTCTCCATAAGGCCCTGGATGCTTGGTGACCCGACGGGGCCCTGGATGATGAAGTTGCTGGCTGAGCTCCCAATGAGTCATCAAAATATTCCTCAAACCCACTCGTCAACAGGCTCAGGGACACTGACTGGAGGCAAGTCCGCCTGGACCCGCTTCTCTATGAACTTGGGTGCAGAGCCTGGAGGCAGATCCATCTTGACAAACTCTGGAATGAAAACTGGAGGCAGGTCCACCTGGATCCCCCTATCGACAAGCTCTGGTGCACAGACTAGAGACTGATCCCCCTGGACCCCCTCCTCAATGAACACTGGAACATGAACAGAAGTTGAGGCCTCCTTCGGAGCCTCCCTGATGTGAACTGAAGCATCCTCTGGATCCTCAGTGTCGTAATCTGGAGCGTCCTCCATCCCCCTGAAGACCTCAGGAACCAGAGCCGGAAAGCAGATCAGAATCAACTTCCATGAAGAACTTCTATGTCTCTATGAATCTATGTCATTGTCTGTAGAGTGACATCTATGTATCACTACGTACACTTGAAGTTTGCTAGTCGCCAATAACACAGAAAAAGTTGCTATATTTGTTGCTAGTCGCTTTTTTGAAAATAAAGTCGCTAGAGGGCTCTAAAAAGTCGCTAAATATATCGACAAAGCCGCTAAGTTGGCAACACTGCCTCCTAGGGAGTAGGTGGGAGGCAGGCAGCGGGATATCAGCCGGCCGGTTCATGTAGTGCGCGTTGAGATCTGGTTTCTTTACTCGAGTTTATAGTCACTTATATTAGACCCCAAATAACTGCGCATTCAGAAACTAGCTAAAAAAACGCGACTCATGGAGTCATGAGGTTTAAGGTAATTTAAGTAATGTTCCAACTTTTCATACCTTACTACATGTATGAATTTATGTGCTGTTTGAATGAGTCAAGATATTCAATAGTAAGAGCTCTGACTCTTTTAATGCATGGTGGCCAAGATATATGTCAAAATATATAAACATTTGTCTGTTTGAGAAGTGATGTTTATGTGTGTTTTTCTAAGATTTATATTTGTTTTTATTTTCGTTATTAATGATATGGAGCACTTCTGTTTGAAATGATGGTGACATACCATTGAAAACCTCTCTGTATTTTCTTTCTTGACCATACCTCTGTCGGATATTAAACATGTTTAACGATCTGAAACATTCAAGTTTGCCTAAAAAGATAGCCGAAGAAATCTGTAAGATGGCAAATTGTTTTTCACAGCAAAGTAGGTCATCATAGAAAATCTCCTTGAGAATGAATCACACATTAGCAAAACTCAAGCTAAAACAGCTTTTTAGACATTCGGGGTGGCTTTCTTCTCAGCAGGATCCAGACTCCTTGATCCACTTCCCGTACTGCTCCAGTTCACACAAATTACTTTGGGAAGATCAAACCCCATTTCCTTTTTTCCCCCAATAAATGTTAGTCACAGAGAAGTAATTGGCGTATTGGTGACTGTTCTGAGTTGCAGATGATCACACTTGATGCCTGTGTAGCAGTAACGGGAGTGACTCAGAACAACATCCCCTTGTTAATAATAATCAAGTAACATGCCACTCAGTAAATATGTGACTCATTCAGGTATTTTTAAAAGCCATGCCTGCAAATATTCTGTGCTTCAGTTATTTAATTCAATTTTTAAAGAACAGCATCATTTGTGTCACTCCACACACTGCTGTGGAAATACTAGTGTTGATGAAAAAGCACCTGATTATTCATAGTGAAAAATAAACTCACAACATCCCAGAGATGTGATATGTTTAAAGGTTCTTTTCTCTGTATTAATGCTCTAAGTACTATTTATAATGAAGTGCCCTTTGGAAGGTTATTGAACTCCAGGCTGATCCTTATTAGTAGTGGCTGTGACAGTGTTGTATGACTGTATCAGTGTGAACAGGTGAATGTATGTATTGCTGTAAACATAAAAGGTCAGTAAAATGTTGAAGCTAATGCACTTTCTTTTAGTGGCTGTCACCTTGTTTTCTGCACTAGGAATAAATGTTGGCATATCAAAAAACATGTGCGATGGGGTTTATTGGTGAGGAGCTGAAGTGCATTTTGAAGAACATGAAGTTCTGTCACGTCTTTGAAGTATTTGTCTAGCTTTTGAAGCTCCCTGTTCAGTAAGGGTAAATAAGATTTACAATATCCTGCTGTGTCAGGACAGGGTATGTTACTGTTAGTCATTTTCTGGCTTTGTTTGCTTTCATATTCAAGGTCAACGGACCATCTGAGGATTAAAGTGTTGTGCTCTGTGAAAGCCATGAAGTTGTCAAACAATTATTCTTTGAATTTATGTGAGGATGAGCAAATCTTCATCCACCCAGACAGAGCATCTGCATAGTGTAGATTAAGTAATTTTATTATCTGGTAATTGCTGCAGCATTTAAGTAGTTGTGTAAATTCAGTAGCAGTGTTACCTATGTGTCAAAATACAGTGGGCTAAAGTGTGGGAAGGCATTGCTAAAGCTTAAATTACTTGTCCTCCTACACACAATAAAACACAAGGGAGATAATAATATATTTAATAAGATTAAATATAGTCATCCTTATTTTTTCCCTGTCTTTTAAATTTAGGTTTAGGAGATCTAACTACAATAAAAAGCCATGATATTTCAAACTGAACCCTCATTAACTGGAAAGCAAAGCGTTATCTAGGTGCCATATGAGTTTAAGCTCTAAGTGACCGACAGTAAGTGCTTTATCTTGACACCTTGCATTCTTGAGCTGTTGCCCTGTTGTGTTAACAATCACCTCTAGGCTACATAAGCTTCCTCGACGCCACACTTATATCATTTCTGGCATTGTCGCTGAAAAAAGAAACAATAACAGAGAAAGAGGGAGAGACAGGATGTAAATGATTTGTAACTGCCATAAGAAAGTTGCGACAGATTAGAGACACTAAAGTTAAGTCTGCTTTGAAGCCTCCTAATGGTTTTTTTTGTAAGCACTCTAGACTGCATTTGGTTTTGGTGTTCAAAATCTGAAACATTTAAAATGATCAAACCTGAGCAGGATATTTCCACAACAGAGTGTCATTAAAAAACATATGATATGAATGAAAACTTAATTCTAGTCGTGAGATCACATCAATGAGTTTCTCAGACTTTTTTTTGCATTATCTCAGAAAGAGACAAGCTTGACGAAGTCAGACCTGAACTGGAATAGTCTATTGCTGAGTACACAATCTTAAAATCTCAGGTCTTGTGAAGGGAAGATATTGTTACATCCTCTAGTCAGGATCTCATTAGTTATGCTGATGCACTCACCAGTCTGTGTCTTCTATGGCATTATTATTATATTAGTTAAAGGTTTTTCACTTCTCTCACAGGTTTTCTTGTAGTTTGACCAGTTTTCCCAATATCTTATCTGACATACTTCCATGTTTTGATGACAATGATGGATCACAGCGCACGCACACACGCGCTCTCTCACTCCCTCTCTTTTCGTGTGCCTGACTCCCCCCTCACTTTGTCGCTGTACACTTCCTGGCTTGGCACGCTACCCTTGAGGGCAGCCCCACAGTCCTCCCTCCTTTAGAGAAGGATGCTCGGCAGCCTGCTCTCTCTGTCTGCCTCTTCTCCCCCTGTTTGAATTCTAACCGACTGCAGCTCTAGCACAGATGACGCCACCAAATCTTTCTTCACTATTTTGGCACGGAGCCCTGAAGAAATACTCCTTTGTGTGGGAGCAATAGGTGACAATGTGAGGCTGTTTTTGTGTGTGTGGAAGTGGCCAGGGGAAGCTGACATCCCAGCGTGGAGTGTAATCGCTGCTTCTTGACTGCCTCTTTCCGTGTGCGTGTGTGTGTGCGTGTGTGTGTGTGTGTGTGTGTGTGTGTGTTTATTGCTGTGAACGCAATTGTGGCTCTGCTCACATGCTCATCTGCCAACACATCACACTGCTGCGAGCAACATGTTTCGACGAACGCAAAGGTAAACGGCGGCAGTCTGTTAACGTGCATCCTTTGTGACCGTTGTGGAGCCCTGCTGTCGTTACTCTGTGTAGAGGTTGCTGTGTTCTTTCCATGATGTTTCCGTGGCCACTGCCACCTCTCCTGCTGTCTCACAGTTGTCCCCTGTCTCCATTTAGCTTCAGCAATATGTCATGTGCATGTGTATGCATCTTTATGGGCTTTTGTGTATATCAGTTGTGTTTGTTTGCACACAGCATGGCTTGTGCAAAACAAACCTGCCTGCCCTTCAGGGTAATTGAAGTACAGTATTTGGATCCAAAAGCTATGTGTGTTTTCCCTGTGTGTGCTCTGATATGCAACTGCAGTAAACATGTGATATGTGAATGTTGAGCTACAGCGTAGCAATGCTGAGGCATTTAGCTTTAGTTTGTGTTTGCCACACTTGTCTCCCTTCGTGCAAGCACGCCCGCACACACACGGGGAGGTTTGTGTTTGCTTGGTTGGCAGGCTGTGTGTCAGAGATAGGAATATGAAGTGAAAGCATTATTTTCATTGTCCAGGGAGTGCTTGCACAGAGCCAACAGCGGACGGTGCCCGAGTGCTGTCTTCCTGGCACAATTCCCCAATCCTCCATTGCTCTTCATCCCCCAACACGCACGCATGCACGCACACACACTATTGCCTGTATTTTGTGACCCTAACATCATCACTTTCTCTACTGTTGTGCTTTCCTCTCCTTTGTGGACCATCTGCACAGAGCTTTTAGTTCACCCCCCCCCCCCTCCACCCACAGCTAGCTTTCTCATCTTCTGATCTCAGGGGGATTAGTGCTAGTCTTTACTATTGTTCCCATCATGCATACACTGAGCAACAGGATGCTTAGATGTGTAAGCAAGAAGAGGTTGCTTAACTGCCTTAAGTGTTTCTGAGACATTGTAGCTGACTTTTCATCTAGTACAACTATTTACTTCACCCAAACACAGGCCTGAGCCCATTTGGCTGTGGTGTTAGGTTTATTCCTCAAGGTGTTGTAGGATAGAATAATTTGCTCGATGGGTTGAAAGTCTGTCTGTCTGTCTAAAACTCATACCCAGCAGGAGATGAGGCAAGAAATCACTTTTTCACCCACATTTTCGTGACACTAGTGGCCTTTACTTGACAGTAAACTGAGAAGAAATGGGGTTGAGAGAATGGATTAAGACATATGGCAAAGGCCCATGGGCCGGGACTCGAACCCGGGACAGCCATGATGAGGACAGAGACCTGGGTCATGGGTCTCACGCACTACCCCTGTGTTACCACTGTGCCCGCAAGAAATCCTGTTAAAAGTAGAAATTCAAAATCATCTTTTCGCAAAGCTGTATATGCAGTATACCCAGAGGGAACCCATGAATGCACAGGGAGAACATGCAAACAACATGCCGAATGACCCCATGCCAGTCTTTGAACCCAGGATATTGTTTCTGCAAGGCAACCATGCCACCAGCTCCACCACCGTGCACCTTCCCCCACAGGTTATTTAATATGCTCTCATAAGTAACCCAGCAGTTTTGTTAATCTGAACGTATCTTCGACTGAAGATTTAATACTTCCTGCTGTGTTCCTGTGTTCTTGGTTTGCAGTTAAAAATCCTTCAGTATAGAAATGTACTGATTAGAATTGCTGTACGACGTCACATGCAGAGATTGATTATCTGTCGGTGTCATAACTAAACTTGGGAGGAGCATTTGCACAGGAAATTGGTTGCCTATCCACAATTTGGGTTATAAAAAGAATACCTTAGATCTCAGCTTTCTCTGTGTTCATTTCTGAATTATCCCGCATGATCTCCCTCTCTCCTTTCTTCCGTGCTTTGTGTTGCATCCATCTGTGTACTTTTGGCTGGCCATGGCAATTAAGAGGATAATGCTTTGCAGCCACTCCAAACAGACTAAAGAGCTACAGAGCTAAAGACAGTGGGAATATGTGTTAGAGTGGGAACATTAAGTAGTAGACAGAGACAGTAGCAGAGCTGCGGGAAGAGGAGAGTGGGGCTGGATGAAAGGAAGGGCCCGAGGTAGAGCCTCAGCCTACGTTTAAGAGGAGCCCGCTGGGTTTAACTGAGCCCTTGACAATATATTTCTGAGTCCATTCCTTCTTGCTTCTTGCCTGTATTCACCACTTCATGGGGTTCCCTGTTGGATTGTTGTTTTGGAATTTGAAAGCAAAAAAGAGAGAGAGAGAGATAAAGCAACCATCTAAAGCCTGATGACTCCAGTACTTTTCTTTAAATATTTTTTTTTGCCAAGGAGGGCGTCTCACTCATACTGCACACAAAATAAAAACTCACACAGCTAATTATATTACTCATCCGTGACGCTGTGCAGAAATGATCATGAGCAAAGCACAAGTTGTCTCACATGCATGTTGTGTTGTTGTTTTTTTATCATAGAAGAAAAAGAAGTTACGATGTGATTCAGTACAAATATCAACTTAGTTTCCTGTTGTTATTTTTTTTTTCCACCCTCACCATTACCTTCCTGTAATTGTTTCTAGAGATCCGGTTTTGTAGGTGATATTGTTCTTCATGCTGTGAACAGTCAGTAATTAACTCAGGAGCAGACGTGACATTAAACTGTGTGCTAGAGAGCAGTGCCTGTCAAACAGCATTTTACTATCAATTTAAAACCAAGGCAAACATATTGGAGTTAGTGTGTGAAAGTGTCTTTAGCATCTTATATTAGCATTTAGCACTGTTGCTATTAGTAGCTGCTCACAGCCCTCTCTGGGTGCGTTTTCCGTCCACTCAAGTGAGTCTTAAACTTAACTCTAAGGCTTTTGGGAATATTAACAGTCAGTTTCAAATCCAGCATGTGCCACAATAGACAGTGGTTGAATGCTCAGAAGTAAAAAAAAAACCTCCAACATGTTCAGCCTTCCTGTTATCACCTGGAGTCTCATTCGCTGTTTAGGACAAACGGCCCGAATGAACAAACCCCTGGAAATTATTTAGCTTTCAAACAGAACTTCTTTACCTGTTGTGCTTCATCGGCCTACACTTTAAAACACCTCACCCGTGCTGATAATTCTTCCCTTATAACTACTTCCACGCTGAGAAGTGTTGTTGTTTGCGTGACCTGTTTGTGCTTTGTCATGATGCATTCATTGATCGGAAAATGATCAGATATCTGAAATGTGGACCGGCTGCTCAGAGGTCAGGGCCGATAACGTAGAAACTTTCTGCTTGCCGGCCAGTTTGCTGGTGCTGCTGTTGCAGTTTACTATCAAACACTGAGATAAAGATGTGGTGTGTGTTGTTTTGTGCATTTTAAGCTTCCATAAAGCTCTCGCCATAATGACAGCTCTGACACACAGTGAGAGGTCCAGTTATGTACTGCAGCTTCGCTTTGATCAGGAACACACTCAGTGACTTTTAGCTGGCACTGAGACAAATGTACTCAGAATTGTCTTTCAGTTTGCTCACACACGATGTTGAAAGCAGTAATATAGTCACCTGCCTTCTTGCTGCAGCAGATGACATGTTGAGATGAAGTTAACTGTTCTGCAATCTTTCTTGGCTTCATGATAAGAAGCTGTGGAGGAAGTGCTCAGCACTAAACAGAGACTCACTCTCCATGCTCTGCTCCTGTTCGTACCGTGACAGAACCATCTGTTACTGACTGATGTTATGGCTCGCTTGAACCAAAACGCAGGCTGTTTGCAATTTATTGCCATATGAGACAACGACTTGTCATATATAGTCTGCATCTATATGACAACCTACCCTCAGGGGTTGCATGAAAATTGCATTCACTCTGCTATCTTCTGTGTACTCATAATAGCTGTTGAAGGTAACCTTTACAGTACATTGGCAAAACAAGGACTTGGGTATGTATTTCTCAGGATCACGGTCAAACATTCAGTCACTTTCTCTAATGTAAGAAATATAAATTTGGGAATGACTTTTCAAAGACAAAGAGTAAATCATTTAAGGCAATGAAAAAAATGAGGAAGACTTAACTGCAGGTGAAACAGTTTGATGAAAGAATGCAAACCTGGCTAAAGGTAGACTCACATGTGATGAGGCTTTCAGCTGGAGTTCACACTAGGCTAACCACTGCCTGAATCATCTCCATGACAACGCCATTACAAAGATGTAGTTCACAGGGGCGGCTGGTTGCTGTTTAAATGTGCTCCACTTTTCCTTATTTTTATGAACTGTGTCAAATAGGTGTTTGTTTCTCTTAAGAACTAATAATTTAGATACGTTCCGGGGGTTAAAGGAAAATACAACATGAACAAGTTGTCATACAGGCAGGGGTGGATGCATGATTTCAGGGAAATGCTTTATTACTGCACAATTGCTAAAAACTGAGCTATGATGATAACAGTGATTATGATTAACCCTCCTTTTAGAGACCATTCAGGGGTGTGTTCTCACAGTTCAGCCCGAGCTTTAGCATCTCAGCCACTTTAGGAGTTAGGGAAGGCAAAGTCCACTTACCTGGTCAAATATATCATGGATAGGCAGAGTGTGACTGCATGAAACTTGAAACCTTATATCCTACTAAATATAGCATCCAAGCAGCTCTTTGCAATGGAGATATTGCTCACACTGATGTTGCAATTATTATTATTATTGTTATTATTATTATTATTAGTAGTAGTAGTAGTAGTAGTAGTAGTAGTATTGTTGTTATTATTATTATTATTTGTTGTAGTAATAGTAGTAGTAGTAGTAGTAGGAGAAGCAGTATAAAAAGTATTTCTTGTGTAGTTATAAAATCCAGATCACAGCTATATTTAACACTCAAACATACTTTTTGGCAGTGGGAATATCCCTTCAAGGATGTTGCATTTGATGGACAATCAAACACTATCAACACTAATCTTTGGCTTTTATATTCACACTTCTAAAACCGCCACTCATTCTAGCAAAACAAAACTAGAGTGAGCTTTGTAATGCTGAAGTACAAATATGACCCAGAACAATACCCGATAATGCCCCAAGATGTGCAGGCAGTCATAGCTGTTAAACATGAAATAAAGCTACAACCGATGCCAGAGACATCGGAGGTAAAGAGGGAGGGTAAATCAAGAGAGAACTGAAAGATGAACTACTAAATGACCAGCTATCAGAAGAGTTACAGCACACAGTTCCCATCCCTGTCAAACTATATAATTCACATTACTGTCACTATCACTTCCTTGGGCTCATCTATCGGTGTCCTAACAGGTTGCTGCTGATGGATGCACTGAAGCCTATCGCTATCAGCCACTAATCTGACGTGGTTTTGGCATCTGCATCCCATCTGGGATCATATCTCTTGGTCCATAACCCTTCTGTCTAAAATGAGCAGCACACATGGTTGTGCTTTTTTGTTGCTGACAGGTTGGTGAAATCTCATCTTTTCACCTGCACAACATGCACACAGGAAGGAAAGCTCTGACAGGGCTAGAACACTCTGGATACTGTGGCATGAAAAGCTGTTGCTTGTACAGACTTCACCCTTCAATAATAACCATGAGTTGAAAAGAGCAATTAATCACAATGGAAAACTACCAATCACCTTTTGAAGCTAATGTCTCCATGTAACTTTGTGTATCTGTAGCAAATTGCAGAAGATTTCATCCCAATTACTAGTGATGGGTATTGTTAAGGATTTATCGATACTACTACTACTCTTAAGATACTCCTTATCGATCCGGTACTTTATCGGTACCATTATCAATACTTTTTAAAGTCAAACAAAAGGGATAGTTTTATCGTCAATTTATTATCAAGGTGAACTTCTCAATATATTATGATATTGATTTTAGGCCATATCACCCAGCCCTACTCAGGACTTAAAGCGCTGTACAAATACATACTACAAAAATGGCCGATCGGGGTGGAGGGGAACCCTCTGCAACATAGAGGAGGCTGAGGGTGAACTGAAAACCACGGCATGTCCCCTTTGATGTTCTCCTTTTTTACTCTGTCAGCAGGTGGAAAACCTTTTCTTGGTAGGTTGCTGTTGTTCCATACACTTTCCATTTTTTGAATGATGGTATTCAGTTCTCTTCAACGTTTTCACATTTTGTCATGTCTTGTTTACATACTAAATGCATGTTCTTCGCAATGTGTGATAGATCATCTTAAAGTAGCACAGAATTTTGAAATGGGACAATTTTTTTTTCAACATAAAACCTAAACAGTGTGCCATGTATTTGTATTCAATCTGCCTGAGTCAATACTCTGTAGAACTACTCTCTCTCTCAATAACAGCTCCAAGTCCTTTTGGTTTATGTCTCTATCAGTTTTGTAGATGTGTACATTTTTTCTAAATAGCTCAAGCTAAGTTGATTGAATGGGAACTGCTGTGAGGATCAATTTTCAAACCTTTACTTAGTTTCTCCATTTCAATTTGAGGCACTTTTTTTTGTGCGCTTGTGGTGCCCCTTATGCAATGGCGCCCTGGGAAATAAACCATATTGTCCATGTCAAAAACTGTCACTAGACATAAAACAGCAGCAGCCCTGCTGCTGATGCTTTTTGAGGCGACATCTCTACCTTCAATAACAAAACCGTATACCCCTGTTACTGTCGTCAGTTATGAGAAATAAAACAAATGATGACCTTCTGTTGAGCATATTAGCATTACTTAAGTACAGTTCATTTTAGAAACACAACATTTTTTTTGGATAGACAATACACTTAAAAATGAAATAAAAAAATAAAAGCCATACTATTTGGATGGCTTTCATGTGTTTCTTTCATTTTTGCTTGAAAGATCAGTGTCACACTGAGCACTAGTTTATGTTCAGCCTCCTTGCTGTTGTCTTCAATCTTTTCAAACTGTGGGGTATATAGCCTTTTTTTAGTGAGTTTAAGACCATTACCCACAGTACTAACATTTTTACTTTCTGTTACAAAATGCTGCAAGACTCAAGATGGATGCAAATAATGTCCTGCCACTGTGGGAAGCTTTCTTATTCTCTCTAAGGGGACAAACATGATCACTTCCTGCAAATGAGGTCAATTTGTGAATAAAATGAAACATCTTTATTGCAGTCATTAAGGTGCACTCCTCAGCTCTCCACATCCAGAAACAGACTAAAAAGGAAAACACAAGACTATGTTGCACAAATCCTCAGGAAACCAGCGAATGAGAGGGATAAATATGTGGAGGAAAGCTCTAGATATCCTGCTGCATCACTGCCACAGGGTACGCTTTTACACCTTCAGAGGACATTTGACAACTCCTTCAACCAGACAGGAAGTTACTGACTAAAAGTAGATGTTTGACTGTTTGTTGCATCCTTCTGGGTTTTATCTGTGCCCGGGCTGTGCTGACACTTCTCCTTAGACACTATTTTAACAGTTTTTATGTTATCACCTAATCAGTGTTGTGCAACAACACGTTCATGATTGGTGTTGCTGTTTTGGAGAACTTAAAAGTTATTCAGGATGGACAAACTGAACTGAGCACAGCCCTCTCTGTCATCATCGACCCTCTATTTGAAAAGGTTTGAACAGAGAAACTTTTTAGACAAACTTGTTTATGCAGTAAAGAGGGATGAAATGTACTCTTAAAGGGATGAGGTTGGTGAGGGCTGCCTCTTCCTGGATGTGTGTGCGTGTCTACTTGTTATTCAGGCTGTGGTGCACACATACAGGATATCTGTCTCTGTGCAGAATTGGTATTGATAATGCGTGCCTTTCACCATGCCTTAAACTTGAGTATAACATGTTTCACCTCACTTTATATGTAACAATATGAACTGAAGGCATTTGCAGCATCTAAATTGCACCTAGTTGATGCAGGCAGAGAGTGCTAGTTTCCATATACAGCAGAGACAAACATGGGGTAACGAGATTGCAACTTAATGAAGTCACATCTAACTTTGCTCTCTACGCTTAGAAGAGTTAGAGAGAGCCCAAAATAACAGCGCAGACGTTAATTTATGTGTCCGAAGAGTCAGGATCTGGATTTTACCAGAGGGACACCTACCCCCGTGTGCTTTAAGGGTGTCTCACTAGCAAAGCGGTAGCTTTAAATGAGGAAAATTACGGTCAAACTTTTCACACCACTTATGCTTTCTGCCTGGAAAATATGTCAATCAGAGCAACTTTTTAAGTATGGCCCTATTAAAATATAGTTTATCTAAGCAAAGAGAATGTGAGAGAGTTGCAGAGATTTCAGCTGGCAAAGTCCAGGTTGAAAATGCTGGACGATAACAAAATCAATAAATACGCTGACACATGACGACATGATCTATATATTGCTACACACATTATTTCATCAAGAGATTGATACATGGATGAGAAATAGTTTATGCTGGGACTTTGAACCTAGTTCAGAGTGTGTTGGTGCTAAACATTTAGCATGAGTTAATTTAGTTTAATGGTGTGAACTGAACTCAGACCCCGTTCTTGATAATGGTGAGCTCCATCAGGAACACAAAGCTTAGCAGCTTTATCACATTTTGATGTTTTTTTTCTTTGTTATGGAATAATTAGTGATTATTATGTTTTTGTGAAAAACTATTTTAGAAAAGGTCATAGCCTGACATTACTGTGCAACAAACAAGTGTAATAATGATGAAACAATAGGATAATAATGACACCATATGTTATTATTAGGTATTATTTTGCTGTTGCTTCAATTGATTTTTTTGAGCTGTGACCTTTTTAACTTTTATTCAGATGTTACGCATCTGCAGATGTGTGTTGAAGTGTATGTACTGTATCGCTTAAACATGAAAGCCTGTTTCTTCTTAATTTATTATTCTCTCAGGTGTGAGACAAATGTGGCATGAATGGGATTATCAAACCTAATACTCCAGGTAACAGGATCAGCGTTTTATTGGTTTTCCCCCCAAAAATTAAAAAAATCTGTTTCATTTGCATAGAATTTGGTGGTTATGTTCACAGCTTTCCAACCTGAAGAACACAACTCGACTGTTAATGTATTTATAGCTTGCTCTTAAAATATTTTTTTCCCTTGACTCCATTTCAGCTATCATAGGAAACAAACTAGTTGTCTTAGTCAAAACTACTGTGAGCAAATCCTACTGAGTTCCCAAAACAGGAACAAAATAGGTTTTAACAGGCATCATGTAACTTTGTTCCAGAGTCTACTAAATTAAATCAATTAAGGTATGTGTTTGTTTGCTTTCTTTGTGTTTGTGCAATGATCTTGTTTGGTTTTATGTCATTTCAAAGATTGTTGGTGTCCAATCTGCTGGTTTGAAATCCTGGACTTTGCTTGTCGCTCAGACTGACTTACTAGTGTGATAAATGCACAAAGTTTCTGACTTTCTTTGTTGGTAAATTTGAATATAGTCAACCAAAACTGAGTAAAAATACAGTTTAATAGATCATTGAGACTTTTTAAAGCGGTAATCTGTGAAGTTATTAGATGTCTTATCACCGTGAGTTTACAGGAGATCGAGGAAAATCTCTCAGCTGTGGAAGACTAACCAGGTAGGGAGACCCCCTGTTTTAACTAAATAGACAAAGTTACCAGCGATCTATTTTGAAAGTGTAGGTAATTAAATTCCACTATTAGGGCCAGGTGATGGGTCTGTTGTCATTTAACCTTGTGATAGTGCATTTCTTGGGGACCGGGATGATGGTGGAGGGTTTGCAGCAGGGGGCAACCTTACAGCTCCAGAGACTTGTTGAAGATCTGATTGAAGATTGGGGCCACCTAGTCAACACTAACCTGACAACAGCCAGCTGCATGTCGTTCCGCCTAGCTCCACTCACATACATCTGGGACACCGCCATAGGGATTGCCTTTACAGAAGGCTGGGCCTTATCAAAAATTCTTGCATATGATTGGATAAGCCACTTGTCTGTCATCTTTATTGACGTGCTATTTCAACCACTCACATCGAAGCTAACCCGTGACGCTGATGATAGCGACGCAGGAAAAAAAAATAAATAATAATAATGTGTTTGCGGCTCTAGTGGAACGCGTTTTATTGACAGTGAGCTGACAGGAAGAGGGGGGAAGACAGGCGGCAAAGCGCCGCGGGTCGGAGTCGATTCCGGGCCGACCACGTTGAGGACTAAAGGCCTCCTAACATAGTTAGCGCTAACCGCTAACCGCTCCGGGGCGCTTCCGCGTCGCTTCCGCGTCGGCACGTCCGCTGGTCCCGGAAAACAAAACTTGCCAAATCCGGTCGAGAGAAGGGCGAAAACATCGTGTCCACCAACAAAAGCCTTCAGAGGCGTTCTCTGATGTTCTTTTAATGAAACAATATTAGGTAGATTGGACAACACGGAAGAAATAGCAGCATCGACTAGCCGCCATTGCTATCAAAACAGTCTCACGTCATGGTCGCGTCTCCACTACGTCACATCTATGAAACTCCAGCCCTGCGTCCTGATTGGCCAGACCATAAATTTGGTTGGAGAAATCACTTGCTACCGGCGGTGTCCCAGATGTATGTGAGTGGAGCTAGGCGGAGCAACATACAGCTGGCTGTTGTCAGGTTAAGTCAACACAGGCTTTCAGGCCGAAGGGGGACATATCATCAGGTCCTGGAGCTTTTCTGGTCTATGTACATCTTTCTCAGTGATCTTTAGTGCAGGTAGTGGGTCAGAGGGGAGAGGGGGTCGTAGAGTTGTTGGTTAGGGTTGCAGGTACTCCTTTTTTCTATGAGTGAGGTGTGAATGGCTGGTTTTCAAACCTATAGAAGAAGATGTTGAGGTCATTGGGGAGTCATAGGGCCATCCCAGCATAGGGGGACAGGCTCCTGAAGCTTTGTATGCTAACTTTGAAGCTGCTTTTTAGGTTCTGGCTGTAGCTTCTTTGAACTGCCTTGATCTCTTTTGTCAGCGTGTTCCTTGAATGTGCCAATGCAACGTCCTCAGATTTGGAGAAAACCTTGGTTTATTGTTGTTGTATGTGGAAAGGTCTTGGTCTTCACACTCACCATCACCAAAACTGATGTATCATGTCAGTCAATGCATTCAGGTCGGTGGGTGAAGCTTTGAAAACAGTCCAATCTGTGTGGTCAAAGCAGGTCTATAACATCTGCTTTGACTCATCAGTCCACCCCCTAACAGTCTTAACCACAGGCTTTTTATTTATGTATTATGTTGCAAATCCCTATTTATTAGTTTTTCAACTTTAAACATCACATCACAGTTACACATATGCTGTATAATGCAGAGACAACAACAAAGCAAAAATGGAAAAGAGTAACAAAAGTTTAAATTTTCAACACATGAAGCTTCCCAACTAACGATAAACCCATTTTTTTCCAATTCTGTAAAATGCTTCTTATCTTCTCAATAAGGGGCAGTAGATTTTCCACCACTTTATTTTTTAACCCTGGTGTAATTTTTATTGCCAAATATTCTAAACCTGAGGGTAGCCATTTAAATTGCCAGTTTCCACTTATTGATGGCGGGCATGACTTAGAAAGAGGCATTGCCTCTGATTTACCCAAATTTATTTTGTAACCTGAGATTTTAGAGAAGGAATTTATTATTCATAATACATAGGACAAAGCTTCTTGTGGGTTTGAAGTCAGTAATAGTATGTCATCTGCGTATAGAAACAATGTATATTCCGTGTCGCTTACTTGTATGCCTTTAATCTTCGTATTGCGCCTCATAACTGTTGCTAGAGCTTTCAGAGCTAGATCAAAAATTAGAAAGGTTAGCGGGCATCCCTGTCTTGTTCCCCTATAAAAAAGAAAGCTCTGAGACATCTTTTCTTTCATTAATACTGATGGTCTAGGCTTGTTGTACATTGATTTAATCAACCTTATCACTTTAAAGCCTAGTCCATACCTCATCAATACGTTAAACAGATAGTCCCACTCCACCATATCTAAAGCTTTCTCAGCATCTAAACACAGCATCTTCGCACCAACCTGAAAACGTAACTCAACAGATACATACCTGCATCCTTAGAAACATTTAGTCTGGTGCTAGCTGACACTTTTCAACCGAAAGCCTCTAAAGATCAAACGTACGTTCTGCTGGCTACTCACTTGATGAATTAACCACACTGCAGACGGATGAAGTCGCCAACCCTCCAGAGACATGACTGTGTCGGATGGTGTTCAATACTACATTCAGTGTCATTGGGTACGCCATTGTATATCGGATATCCCGCACCTTCTTTTTGACGGGGTCATATTTTTATCATGAATTTGTCGTGGATGAACCCGGACACAGCACGCACACAGAGCTGGTTTTAAGAGAGTTTATTGCAGGTAGTGGATGGTGATGACATGGAGAACCAGAGTTTGTTACCAGGCGGAGGTGAAGGATGCAGGAGCTGGCTGGCAGGTACAGAGTCCATGAAACAGAGGAACAGAAGTCCATGATACAGAGGGGAGCTGGGCTTCTGCAGAACCAGGAACGGGACCAGAGACCAAGGTGAAGACGGAGGAACAGAGACCAGCAGCACAGCCAAACAAAACCCAAACTTGACGAGACAGGAACCAAGGCGGGGGAACAGGAGCAGACAGGCATGATGGTGAGGAAACGAACACTACGAGCCAGTGACGAGAAAATAACTGAGGTGAGTTTATGAAGGGGTGTGAACAGGTGGAACCAGTAATGAGACAATAGCAGCCTGACAGGTGCTCCAAATCAGGCTGCGCTGGGAAGGAGGAGGCAGGGACTGCTAAGAATGAAGTTTCAGGCTGCATCATGACATTACCCCCCCCCCCCCCCCCCCCTCAAGGTCGGCTTCCAGACGACCCAGAACCTCCTAGCCTGGGTGGGTGGAGGGGGGGCGAAGAACAAAACCAATCCAAATCAGAAAAAACAAAACACACAAGAAGAACTAAATAACCTAGAACCTCACAGGGGAACTACAGGGTCAAGGAAATACAGGGGAAGTAATGAGCCTAGGAGACACAGGGGAACCAAAGAGCCTAAGAGACACAGGGGAACCAAAGAGCCTAGGAGACACCGGGGAACCAAGGAGAGCGTAAGGAAACGCTAGGGAACCAAGGAGAGCGTAAGGAAACGCTAGGGAACCAAGGAGAGCGTAAGGAAACGCTAGGGGACCAAGGAGAGCATAAGGAAACGCTAGGGGACCGAGAAGAGCGTGCTGAAACGCCAAAGGGACAGGCGTGCTGAAACGCCAGAGGGAAAGACAAACGTACGACAACGCTAGGGCTCAACAGACGTACGAATACGCTGGAGCACAACTAGCGTGCAGGACGCCAGGGGAAGGAACAGGCTACGACAACGCCAGAGGGAAGAACAGGCGTACGACAATGCCAGAGGGAAGAACAGGCGTACGACAACGCCAGAGGGACGAACAGGCGTACGACAACGCCAGAGGGACGAACAGGCGTACGACAACGCCAGAGGGACGAACAGGCGTACGACAACGCCAGAGGGAAGAACAGGCGTACGACAACGCCAGAGGGAAGAACAGGCGTACGACAACGCCAGAGGGAAGAACAGGCGTACGACAACGCCAGAGGGACGGACAGGCGTATGACAACGCCAGAGGGAAGAACAGGCGTACGACAACGCCAGAGGGAAGAACAGGCGTACGACAACGCCAGAGGGAAAGACAGACGTACGACAACGCTAGGGCTCAACAGACGTACGAATACGCTGGAGCACTACTAATGTGCGGAACGCCAGGGGGAAGGAACGCCGGGGCGTGAGGGAAACGTCGGGGCATGAGGGAAACTATACGCCAGGAACCAGAACAATCAAAAACACCACGGAACGGAGGGCATCCTAACACGCCAGGGGACAGAGGGCGGCCTAACACGCCGGGAAACAGAGAAATCTAAAACACCAGGAAACAGAGGGCGTCTTAACACGCCGGGGAACCAAGAAGTCTAAACACCAGGAGACAGAGGGCGTTCTAACACGCCAGGAGACAGAGGAATCCAAATTCTAAGGAACGGAGGACGTCCTAACACGCCAGGGGACAGAGGAATCAGAGGGCCAAAACAAGAACTAAGGAGAGCTGGAAACAGCTCAAAACCAGGTGTCAGAAAACTAAACGAGTGCTGGGACCTAGTAAGCGCTGGGACCTAATGAGCGCTGGGACCTAATGAGCGTTGGGTGAACGCAAGAACCCATAGAGCGCTGGAACCCATAGAGCGCAGGAACCATAGATCAAAACAAAAATAAAGAACCCAACCAAGAACTAGAAAACAAAGGCAAAAACTAGAAAACTAAGGCATGAACTAAAAAATAAAGCAAAACTAGAAAACTAGGGCAGGGATAACAACACTAAAGCAAAACTATAAAACTAAAGCAAAAACTAGAAAATTGAAGCAAAACAAGAAAACTAGGGCAGGAACTAGTACACTAACGTAGAAACTAGAGAATTAAAGCTAAAATTAGAAAACAAAAGCTGGAAAACTAAGGTAAAAAACTAAAGCATTAGGGAAACAGAGGAACTAGGAGGACTCAGGAGAACTAGAACAAGGAAACCAGGGGAAACCAGAACCAAACTGAAACTACAGAGGGCCAAAACCAGATAAAACAAAGGAACACGAGAACCAGACAGAATAATGAACAACAGGACCAAAGACAAAATAAAGGAGCGTAACACAGCTCATATCTAGGGAGCTCAGGAACCTTACAAGCGCCGGGACCTAAATGAACACCGGGACCTCAATGAGCGCCGGGGAAGCGCAGGAACCCGTACAGCGCAGGAACCCGTATAGCGCAGGGACCAGAGGACAAAACAGAAAAATAAAAGAACCAAGCCAGGAACTAGAAAATCAAGGTAGAAACTAGAAAATAAAAACAAAAACTAGAAAAGTAAGCAAAAACTAGAAAATAAAAACAAAAACTAGAAAAGTAAGCAAAAACTAGAAAATAAAAACAAAAACTAGAAAAGTAAAGCAAAAACTAGAAAACTAAAGCGAGAACTGGAAAACTAAAGCAAGAACTGGAAAACTAAAGCTAGAACTAGAAAACAAATGTCGGAGCTAGAAAACAAAGGCAAGAACTACAGAACAAAGACAGGAACTAACAAGACTGAGACGGGAACTACAAGATTAAGAAAACTCAAGAACTAGAAAAGCAAAACTAGAAAAGTAGAGCAGAACCAGAAAACCAGAGGCAAGACAGAAACTAAAGAACACTAAGAAATCAAAGACCCACTGAATAACTCTAAAACTAAGAAATGCTAAGTAACTCAAAACTAAGACAGAAACTAGGGAACTAGGGCAGAACCGAAACTAAAAAACAAGTCAGGACCTAAAGAACTAAAATGCAGAACCAGAGTATGCTGGGCAGCACGTCCTCAACATGCTGGGCAGCGGCAACAGTTCACGCTGGGCAGCGGCAACAGTTCACGCTGGGCAGCGACGACAGGAAGCGCCGTCTAGTAGAGCTGGGCAGCGTCGGAGGCGGGCCTCGCGGAGGGCGATCCAGGGGAACAGAGTCAGAGGCAGGACGTCGCGGATGCAACCCCGGCAAGACGAACCAGAGGCGGGGCATCGCCGACTGCGATCCCGGCGAAACGAACCAGGAGCGGGGCATCGCCGACTGCGATTCCGGCGAAACGAACCAGAAGCGAATCGCACCCACGGAGACCTAGGGCCGATGCGGAGCAGATCCAGAGGCGGGGGCACCCACGGAGATCTTGGGCTGAAGCGCAGCGAATCCTCCCAGCGAAGGCACCCACGGAGACCTTGGGCTGAGGCGGAGCAGATCCTGCCAGCTCCTGCATCATGCTCTGTGTGTGCTCGGGTTCATCCTTTGGCTGGCTCGTACGCACACACAGAGCTGGTTTTAAGAGAGTTTATTGCAGGTAGTGGATGGTGATGACATGGAGAACCAGAGTTTGTTACCAGGCGGAGGTGAAGGATGCAGGAGCTGGCTGGCAGGTACAGAGTCCATGATACAGAGGGGAGCTGGGCTGCTGCAGAACCAGGAACGGGACCAGAGACCAAGGCGAAGACGGAGGAACAGAGACCAACAGCGCAGCCAAACAAAAACCAAACTTAGGCGGGGGAACAGGAGCAGACAGGCATGATGGTGAGGAAACGAACACTACGAGCCAGCGACGAGAAAACAACTGAGGTGAGTTTATGAAGGGGTGTGAACAGGTGGAACCAGTAATGAGATAATTGCAGCCTGACAGGTGCTCCAAATCAGGCTGCGCTGGGAATGAGGAGGCAGGGACTGCTAAGAATGCAGCTTCAGGCTGCATCATGACAATTTTCTACACTTCTGTAGAATATCTTTAGACAGATCCTGAAAGAAAAAAAAATCCTCTGTCCTTCCCACGTCATCTTTGTCTTCTCCCTGGCAGCACATAAGACAGCCTCTCTAATTGTAAATCTAAGGAACCCCATTGACTGGTATTGTGGGAGTGCTCAATCTCTTACATCCTGTCTGAGCTTGATGCTCAGGGAGTCAGCAATGAGCTTCTGGACACAACTGTCCATGTTACAACCCCCAACCATTTCTGGACTGCATCTTTAAGACAGGTCTCCACTTAATTCTTTTATATGAGTAACTCCCGTCCTCAGACACTGAGATCAGTAGACTCAGTGGTTTCTTTTAAAGGCCAGCTAAGAACGTATCTGCTTTTGTTTAATTTTAGTCTGCATTTTTATCTTCTGTTGTAATGCACTTTGTGATTTTTATCATGAGAGGTGCTATATAAATAAAATTTTACTTACCTACTTACTTACTAAGTCATAATTTTGTGAGGGGCTTTTCGAATGGCCCAGTGCCACTCTAACCAGCCATCTTGGACGCTGTGTCCATCATTTATCGGCTTAGAGGTTTTCAGTTTATTGCCTTTAAGTTGGTATGAGATGAAGCAGACATGGATCAGAAAAACCTAAGGCTGCACAGGGAACTGTGTGGTATGCTTTTTTCAAGACTGTGTAATAGTGGTCTAGAGTGGTTTTATTTCTGGTGGGACATTGTAAATGTGTTTTTTATTTTGGAAGTTAATTGGAGAGGTCTGTCTGGGTGTTTTTCCTCCAAGGCTGTTATCAGCCCAGCAAGCTGTTTTTCCATCTCTGATGTCCAAGCTTGCAGTGGGATGTAAACACCAGCCAGAACCAACGAGGGTAACTCTGTCCACGAATAAAACGGTTTACAGTCCATATAAATGACTCCTGATAAGGTCAACATGTCTTCTGTAACATCTTTATTCCAATTTTAAGCAGACTCTACCTCCTCTCTTGTTTCCAATACTGCAGTCTGCTAAAAAAAACTCGAAGCCTAGCATCAGAGGTTTGCAGTCTAGAATGAGTTTTGCTGAGTGAAATTTTGGCGAACAAGGTGTGGCAGATCCACAGAAGTCTGGATTCCCTCTGCTAAGATGGACTTGTCTGTTTTGTTCAATAGGCTGCAGCCATTTGACTGGTGAATAGGTGGGGGCGGAGCATGCAGTCCCTGCTGTCAGAGCTTGACAAGTGTGCCTGATCGTTTCCCATGTCTGACCCCACAGCAAAACTAGCCACAGCAGCAGTTTTATTGATAAGAAAAACAATATTGTTGCCTTTTTTGGACACTCTGGTATACCTTAATACAGTATTATTGCTAATAGTCTACAAAGACTTATTAATCCTAGTTTGCATATCCATATGAAGTTCCAAAGACAAAACCAGCAGTCTAGATAGAACGAGTGGAAGGGTGTGCCAGTGACTCAACGCACAGTATCATTATTAACTAGGCTTTTTATTTTTTAAGAAAAATGAATCAATACTTACTCTGTCATCTGTGCTCTTTCTTGCATTACCTTACTTTAACAGGGAATAATACCATGTCTTCTTTTTATGTCTCTCTGTACCACTGGGCTTAGCAACAGGAGGCTCATGTTATTAGCACGTGCAACAACCTTTTTCATGAAGATGCCAACATTGTACGTTCTTCCCCTCGTCTCAGCTTTCATTTATCTCTTCTCCAATATCTTTTCCGTCCCTGTTTGGCCCGTTTTCTTAGATCTGCTGCTTGTCACCATCAGTCAATCATCCTCTCAATCTTCATCTGAAAGCCTAATGCCTGTTAAATCTGCCCACATGGCTTGATTTGGACCCTGTCCCAAATTTGGGATCTGTCCTGCTCCCAGAGAATGTTTTGGACTGTGGCGATAACAGCAGTGGATGTTGAATAATTTGATGCACAAACAGGAACTAACCCAACTGAGCAGGGAAGCTTTTTAGCCCATTCATTCTTTTATCCCATTGCACACGGCGCAAAACACGCACTCACCCTTAAGAGGGCCTGATGTAACCTAATGTGTCCTGTCTGCCCCCGTGAGTCTGCTCTCAGTGCAGAAGATGACACCACTGACTGACAGACAACATGCACACAAATACACACTCAGAGAGTTAATAACCTTCAGGGTAAAACCTATTAAATATGCACCGATGCTAGATCACAACATTCACAATCTAACGTGCATTCAAATGGAAGATCAGTCATGATCTGCCAGCTCACACAACCGGGGTTACAGGGAAATAGTTTTCATCAATATTTTCTATCCGAAGTCTACATGCATTAATCACGACAAATCTCATATTGATTTACGGGCTCTTAATAATTTATTTGAATGATTCATTTTTCAGTGAGCAATGAGTAAACTCCAAATAATGCCACCAACTTCAATGTAAGGATAAGAGTTAGAGGTGTAAAAGTTATTTATTTATTTTGAATTTTTTCATTTCACACAAGTTCAACCATATCCTCCATATCGACATCCTAAATATCTGCTTTATTTCCCTTGTACTTTTATTTTTTATTTTTATTTATTTTTTTGATACACTGTATATATGTAGATACACTGTATATACCTTATACCTACCCACATTTTTTCCTCCTTTTGGCACCTTCTTTTGTTTATTAAGTGAATTTCTCCACTGTGAGATCAATAAAGCCTATCTTATCTTATCTTATCTTATCTTATCTTAACTTAACTTATCTTATCGTATCTTATCTTATATACCTAAACTTTTACAAATATTTGAATAAATGTATCTTAGCAAGTTCTAGAAAAACTTCCCTTATAGTATTGATTAACCAGCTTCTGGGATATTTCTGTCTAAAAATCTGAATAGTTTTTTTCCTAGCATGGATTTTTAAGTATAGGGCATGCGTTTTCAGTAGGATTTCGGTCAGACCCGATACAAAAGCATCATGGTAGCCCTCTTTGTCCATTCTAAAAGCAGTTCTTATGTGTGTGGGATAAATGTCCTTGTGGAACACCCGACTGTGTCTCGGGTGAAACACTGTTTGAAACTTGGACATAATTGGGTGTTGTGAAAGGACATTGATCCCAAACAGAAACCAAATCTGATTTTAGAAAGGAAAAAGCAAAACACTACTATGGTTGTGGAATTGCCAAAACCTCAGCCCTATTGAAAATTGATGGACTAGTCTTTAATGTTGGTCAGTACCAGGAAACCAACTGATTTAAATGAACTTGACCATGGTAAGTGGTCAATTATCCTGCAAGAATTATGCCAGAAAGTTCTCGATGGCTATAAAAAGTTTTTAGCTTGCAAAATAATAATTATACCCCTTGAACTTTACAACCATAAACATAAATATATTTAAATATTTATAATATATTTAAATTGTGAAGTAGAAATAAATTGTACATGAATCAAAACATATTTTACAAATAAAAAAATGAAAAGTGTGGTGAGCAAAAGTATTCAGCCCCCTTTTCTCTGAATGGAAAAGGGGGCCTTCATAAGTTGCCTGATGATTGCTAATGACTGAATTCAGTCTAATCTCAGTACAATACAGCTGCTCTGTGACGGCCTCAGAGGTTGGTTAAGATAATATTGGGGAGCAAATAGCATCACGAAGTCCAAGGAACACACCAGACAGCTCAGGGATAAAGTTGTGGAAAGTTTAAAGCAATCTTAGGCTATAAAAAGATTTCCCTAGCTTTGAACATCTCACGGAGCACTGTTCAATCCATCATCTGGAAATGGAAAGAGGATCTGTCCACATGACAACTATTAGTCATCCACTGCACAAATGTGGTCTTTATGAATGAGTGGCAAGAAGAAAGCCATTTTCAAAACAAAACCACAAGAAGTCCCGTTTGTCAGAAGTCATATTGGGGACACAGCAAACATGTGGAACAAGGTGCTTTGTTCAGACGAAAACCAAAATTAAACTTTTTTGCCAAAATGCAAAACGCTGTGTGGTGGAGAACTAACACTGCACCTCACTCTGAACACACCATCCCCACTGTCAAATATGGTGGTGGCAGCATCATGCTCTGGGATGCTTCTCTTCAGCAGGGACATGGAAGATGGTCAGAGACGACATGAAGATGGATGGAGCCAATTACAAGGCAATCTCGGAAGAAAACCTGTTTGAGTCTACAAAGACTTGAGAGTGGGGTGGAGGTTCACCTTCCAGCAGGACAACAATCCCTAAATATAAAGCCAGGGCTACAATGGAGTGGTTTTAAACAAAACATATGCATGTGCTAGAACGGCCCAGTCAAAGTCGAGACCTAACCCCATTCGAGAATCTGTGGCAAGATCTGTTCACAAACGCTCTACATTTAATGTGACTGAGCATGAGCTGTTTTGCAAATAACAATGAGCAAAACTTTCTGTCACTAGATGTGCAAAGCTGGTAGAGACGTACCCTAAAAGACTTGCAGATGTAACTGCAGCAAAAGGTTTTTTTGATTTTAAAAAAATCATGTAGAATTTTCTTTCTTCTTCACAATTGTATACCACTTTGTGTTGGTCTTTCACATAAACTTCCAATACAATATATTTATGTTTGTGGTTGTAATGTGACAATATGTGGAAAAGTTCAGGGGGTGTGAATACTTTTGCACCCAATTCTAATTGTGAAAAAAATTGAATGCTATATTATCTCTCTACCCCCAAAAAAAGAAGTTAGTAAGTTTACTGGTGTGTGTGAGGGAGCGGGTGGTGGCCCAATGCCCATCATAGGCCTGCAGGGGGATAATTGCTCGTCAAAGCTTCTGCTTGAGTCATTACCACAGTTTTAACCTCAGAGCCTCTCGCAGCATGCCGCCTGGAGCGATGCAACCAGTGACAGTACAGTGTGTCATTAGTGACACACAGGCAGGGGTCACATGAGTGTCAGTTTGTCTATTTTGGTCTGGCTTTGGTGCTAAGTTAAGTTGCATGCAACTAAATCCTGAAAGTTTATTATGCTTGTAAGTTATTAAAAAAAGGTTTCAGAGGCATCTGGTAGGATTTTTATTAATGACTTTGTGTGGCCATGTTATAATACCATAGGATCAAAGTTTGTTGAATAAAGTTGTACTCATAAACAGATAGAAGCACACGCAGGAGTTAAGGAACAGGCAAAAGGCAGAATCGGTCCAAATCAGTCAAAGACAGTCCAAAGTCTGCAGGAACAAAGCAACGCAGTCAGAAAAATCAATGTGCACAATACAAAGTAGACACTTACAAGTAACAGCTGAACAGTCTGACACACAGTTGCGATGTACGAAGCCTTTCTGGCTATTCCGAACTGAAGGCCAGTGGATTGTATTTTCCACAGTGACTGAGGAACGGTAGGCTGCAGGTGGGGCTAAAAGACAGGACTGAGTAAGACGGCAGGAAGCATCTCTAACGCATTGAAACAGAGAGAAAACAAAGCAACGTTATGTGTGTTCAGGCTACGTTTAGTGTAGATATATTTCCTATTTGAAAATAAGCTGACACAAATAAATGGGGAAGCTAAAAACCTTGAGACAACATGTATTTTTTTTTATTTGGTCTTACTGGCTGGGAAAGGCACATGCCTTTACTTTATCATTCTATCCTCTTCCTTGTTGTGGTTTTCATATTACAAGTTGTGTGTGCATCTGTTAGAAGGAGCAGCTTGTTAAGTAGAGCTATGAAATACAAAACAAAAATATAACCGTAGCAAATATCAGCCACTTTATTTGGTGTGGGCTCCCTTTATGTGGTACTGGCGTCAGCAGCTGGTGTAACGTTTCTGGCACTGGAGCTGATCTAATCTTTACTCAGCACACCTGTTTAGTCTCCACCCCGTCTGCAATTAGCCTTCAGTGTTTTCACCTGTTCTCACCTCCATTTATACTCCGTTCTGATCAGTCTCCAGTGCCAGAACGTCACTCCTCTCTCCTCAACTCCTAAGCCTATGGTAAGAGCTTTCCAGCCTCAGTTTAAATTACCGGTCTGTTGCCCGACCTGGTCTGTCCTGTTTTTGAGTCTGTCCCAGCTTTTGCTTTTTCTCCTGGATACCTGTTCTTTGCCCTGTGGATTGTTTTTTTGTCAGCCTGGAGGACCCATCATCTCTGCAATAAATCCTTTAAGCATCAGCTCCATGTCCGGCTTATATTGGGTTCAATCTAAAACATGACAGTTGGTACAGATATTCAGCAAATAGTCAGTTACTTTTGCTTTTGAAATCACAAAAAGCCAATCTTATTCTCAAACATTCCTATCATTAGTTATGACTATTTGATCTCCTGTTTTTTTAGTACATTTCAAACTTGGAGTCAGTGTTTTCTTTTGTGTGGTTCTCATTTAGTTAGTTTGATAGTGCTTTAAGGGTTAAATGAATCTAAATCTGCAAGTATTGACTTAGCTGGAACACCATTTAGTGAGGCATGTCTACGAAACATTCTAGGGACCGATTCTCTAACCTCAAACTTGAATAACTTGTTTTTAGCCTTTTTGTCAATAATTGCCAGAGTGGGCTTCTTTTGGTGGGCGGAAATGCCTGATGTATAGTAAGCCATGACTAGCTTTGCCAAAAAGTGCATGTTTTATGTCAAGTCAAACAATTAATTGCAGCGCACTGCACTATGTTGAACCTGTACACATCCAATGGCTGTATGTCTTTTTTCTTCAGTGGATCACCTTACCTCACACACCCGAGTGGTCACGGAAAATGACAAACACACCGGAAGCTTTTTTTCAATATGTTATAGTTAAAATCTGTCATAAGTTCAGTGTATGCTGGTGGACCAAGGTGCAGACAAGAGCTGCATGGTGAAGTGAAGGATTATTTATAATGGAAAAAAATAGCAAAAATGTACAAAAAGGCTGACGAGACAAATACCAGGAATTTAACCAGAAACTGACCAGAACAGGCTTAACATAACGGAGGATCCGACAAGGAGGTAGAGCAAACTGGCAGGTTATAAGAGTGAAAAAACAAAGGTGAAGGCAGGTGAGAGTGATCAGCTCAGGTGAATGTCATAACAGTAATGAGCTGAAGGAAAGGGAGATCAATAAGTTGGCAGGAGACAGAATAGCATAGAAACATATATACGGAAGAGAATAAAAAATATGAAAAACGAATAATCTCCACGAAAGCCCTCACCATCAACAGTGTTTTTAGAATCATCTCTTCTTCTATCATGTCACCATTTTTTGCGTAATGCCCTCCGCATTTCTGTCATCACATCCTCGCCTTGTGAACACATCAGTGAGTTTTGGTTGAGAGGTTGACTCTGCTCTGTGTATATTCATACACTATAAATGTATCAAGCTGCTGCCCACTCTATGTCTTGTATCTCTTTGACATGTCAAGGTTTTGTAATTTGGATATGTTTTCTTGACAAAACCTAGATGTAAAAACCGTCTGATTCCTGCAAAACCAACAAAATCATTGACTTGCTTTGAACCTTCTGACAGACTGACACTTTCACACTGATCAACAGACGGCCGCACGATGCGCCTTACACTGCTGACCTCAGTGAATCATGCTCGTCCTGAAGGACAGCACGTCTGACCCCTGCTCCTCCGTCACACACAGATCGAGTCCACCTGATGCATTACGCAATGGATTATGATGGATTAGAGATCTGGCATTCACAAAAACACAAAACACTGTTCACTTTTACTGCAGGGCGACGTCATTTTGTTTGGCTTTGCAGGCCATCAATCAGCGCCGCTTCAGCATGATCCTTCCTTATTTTGTTTGTTCGACACGTTTGTCACTGTTAGCTTTGGTGAAAACAGTTGCATTTGTCACTATTTGCTTTGCATAAGTGTGACTCTGAATGTGTTTCTATGGTAACATTGTACATTCCTCCTTATGTGTGCTCCCTTCTGCTCTTCATCTTCCATCTTTTTGGTCCATTGAATCTAGGTGGAGGAGAATTGTGGTGAATGAAGCTAATTAGATCACATGGTTATAAATATATATTAGAGGAAGCTTGTCCTTTTTATTAAAGCTTTAGGTTGTTTCAATTTAAAATGAATAATGCAAAGGAGGTTGACTAAATGAACCCAGAAACGACTACATGTATATTTCAAAGGGTTGTTTGTGTTTGACACACAAACACACGCTTATTTAGATTTATGGTTTAAAGATGGCAGTGCACTGTGTTCTAACTTCCCACTCAGACACCAGCACACATGCTAGCTTAACTAGATTGAGGAGGATGAGCCCAGTCTGCTGTGGACATAACTGTGAGAGAGATTTATAGCTGTACAGTCACAAACACACACAAGCACACATACACGAACACCTCCAACAGCATTTACTCATTTTCTCAGTCAAGTGAATCTTTTAGTTTAGTATTTAGTTCGATCTCCTGACAGCCACCTACAGCTGCTGTATTTTCTTCTAATGACCAGGAAGGGCATTCGTGGCAAAAAAAACACCCAAAAGTATTTTTTTTTTTTTTTTTTTTGCAAATTTTCTCAAAAGGCTCATTTCAACAAGGTTCATTTTCCCCTTTGCCAATCTGTAAACCTATTTCTACCGCTGTCCTTTTGGGATCAAAATAAATTAGAAGAATCTAAATCAGTATTATTCGCCAAGATTCTCTACACAAACACTTCGGTTCCACTTTGCTCTCAATGGTGTCATTTTAAATATGAATATATGAAAATGGAAAATAGAAAAAATTATTTAAAAAAATATATATGTATACAGCTTCTTTACAAAAGAGTAAGACAAGTCTGAATTAGTCTAAATATGCCTCGTATTGATATGGGCACGCTGAGTGTTCATCAGATTGGCAGCCTAGGGCAAGAAACTGTCTCTGTGGTGACTACTGCAAATTGTGTTCTGAGGCATCAGCGTGAAGGTAAAAGCCTAAACAATTTGTGTCAGGGATGTGTGGGATCGGCAGATATGTTAGTTGCCCTTTTCCTTAAAGTCATTTAAGCCAGGCCAATAACAACCCTAACGACTCCTCGTTACAGAGGAGTGGACCAGTTTCGGTCCAATCTGATGGCTTAATGGCTTTAACGACCGCCCATTACTAAGGGGTGGACCTGTTTCGGTTGAATTTGCATGTTATCTAAGCCATTACAAGGCCTTTGTATAAAGCTGGTTACTCCACATTACTCCATACTTTTTGAATTGAGAAAGCTTCCTGGAGAGGAAGCAAAACGTCTTCTACTACGGATAACAAGTGCAGTTGCCTTGTTTTTTACTTTTTTTTGGAATAAATACTCTATACACATTCTAAATATGACCCCAAGTGGTCAAATAATTATTTCCTGGATAGATACGAAAGTAGGTTTAGCTGCTATCAGTTGAAGCTCCTTCATCAGCACAGAAAGTGTCTGAATGGTGTACCATGAGATTAACCAATATTATTATTAGATCATAGCTGCAACTTTTGGGCAGCTCTCTGGTGCCTCAGAGTTGTGATGCATATGACACAGACTTTTTTAACATGTCCCAAATGTCAAATAAACACTGGTTTAAACACTAATTTGACCTGCAGCTGCAATGAAGCTGATCTGTTCTGCAAACTACATCAGTTATGTTTAATATTCAGTGGTGCATTCGATAAAGCCAATCTGGACAGCAAAGCCAATGCAACACTGAAAGATCTCTTGCACTGTCACCTCAAGGCTAATAAGAATGTAGGACAGATTTAAGGAAAAGTGAGTCAAGGTAGGTCTGCAGACGCTAGATCTGTAAATCTTGTTTTTTAGAAGATATATATGACCAAAGATGTTGTTTCTGTGTTACATGCTCCCCTTAAAGCAAATCAAAATGAAGTTGCAGTTTGACTTTTACTGGTTTGACTGGCCGGACGAATAAAGAGCAGTGCTCCTGTTACGCCTTTGTTACAGTGTAAATGCTTTGGGCTAGATGCCCTTTTCCAGAACTCATTTAAGATAATGTTGTAGAGCAAAACGGCTTTTCTCTTTATGGGAAGATTAGATAGCTTTGGCCTCAGGAGCTTTCATTGTGTTTCTGTCCTTAATAGTCTAGTCAGCTGTGAGCTCTTTATGGGGGATTTACAGGGGAACAATGCTCTTGACTTCACACATTTCAATTATTTATCATTTGGCGAGCTTTGAGCAGCATGAGAGAAAGACTGGATATGGCGCTCATTCAAAGAACAGACTGAGAATGGAATGAGCAGTCATCAGAAGATGTTAGGGTCATATTTATATCGATTAAGATTGATTTAGTGAAGGGTCGCCCTGACAAGGCTCAGATTAATGCTACATCTGGATAAGATGCAGGTAGATGCTGGTGGTCAATATCAGGGAGCCTGGCTCAGCGGTGATTCGTGTTACATCATGAGTCAAAAGCTGAGAATATGATCTGGTGTCAAGCTGGTGAAGTATGTTTGTATGCTTTTGACTCATCATTTGAATAACCATGAGCAGGTGGATTCTCAACGTCTGAGGTTAAGTACTGAAATCAACTGCTGATTTCAGGCAGAAGCAGAAAGTCAGAGGATGACACAAATGAGATAACTATGTGCACTTGGTGTCTCTTCACTGTTTATTCTCTTTCCCCATCCAACCCCCCCTTCTTTGGTTGTCTGCGCTTATTGAAAAATCCGGAGTGAGGCATGCTGTTAAGTCTCCTCCAGCCCTCTCTGTTCAAAGCCTAATGCGTTTCCCTTAAATATTTCAATATATTCCTCTTCTGTTCTGCAAGGCTGAGTACAAGTTCTCCGTCAGCTGGCGCCCACATAGGCAGACTGCCACTAGGAAAATCCTTCTACTGGTTTGATGTCTCAGGATGCCAGAGAAAATTTCTGAACAGTGACATCAAAAGGGAGAGCGATAAGGCAGGAAGGCAGGGGTTTTGGAGCGATGCAAGATGATAGCTACAGCCTTCTCACACTATTTAAAGTACATTAAATAATGTTACATGGCTGTATGTTCTTTTTTTCTCATTGCGTGCTGTTATTTACAGTACTTCCTTGTAGATGTCAGAAGGCATGATGGCTGATGCAATGAGAAGCCAACTTGGGTTTTTTTCTCTCCCTTTTTTTCAGTGATTCTGCTTCGCAACATCTGATGTTACAAACACAAGCATATTCTAGTCAGCACATGCAATAACACCTGTACCATTCACTTCCCTCGTTGAGAACCGTTATGTAAGACAATAACTCTTGTGCTTCTGTGTGTGCGCCCCCTTGTTAGAACCTCCAATGGCAAATCTAGTCTTGCGGCACTACCATGTGAAGTCTTAATGCTTCATTAAGGTTGCACACTGCAAAAAGGGAACGGAAAGTATGGAAAATGTTGTTGAAATTAGTGTATTTGTCCATGATTTGGGCAGGTAAATAAGATTATCTGCTAATGGAATTATTACCCCTAAAATAAAATAACTATATATATTGTACTTGAAATAAGATGATGTAGATGAATAGTTCCTATTTTAAGTGCAAAAATCCTGTTGTATTGGCAGATAATCTTACTTACCTGTTCAAATCAAGGACAAATACACTCATTTCAACAACACTTTAAATACTTTTATTCCCTTTTTTGCAGTGCAATATGCTTACGCCTACAAATATTTTGCAAAATGTCCGATCAGAATGGCAAGTAAGAGCAGATTGTATTGTCCTAAAGGTCTCAGGGTTGTCGGTGCAGTAGTTTCTCATCAACTCATTGATATGGTAAAGATAAATAATTATTTGCTCTTTGTTCTTGTTCCAGTTGCAGAACCAGTAACCGGAAGAGCCTCATCCTGACCAGTACTTCCCCCACCCTGCCGAGGCCTCACTCCCCATTGCCCGGACACATAGGTCAGTTTGATGTATACCTGCCTCTCAATACATGACGTTTATCATCTCATATATTGTAAACATCATATCCTGGGGGAAAGAAATCTTCAGCAGAATCTTACTTCTACTGTCTGATTGAACTTTTTTCAGGCTGAAATGATCATACAACCTAAAACTGAAAACAACACTCGGTGCTTAAGTTTTAATTTAATTTTGAAATGTATACATACTTTACTATAGACATCCACCCACACCAGTATTTAATTCAATTCAATTCAATTTTATTTATATAGCGCCAAATCATGAAACATGTCATCTCAAGGCACTTTACAAAATCAAGTTCAATCATATTATACAGATTGGGTCAGATTATACAGGTTGGTCAAAATGTCCTATATAAGGAAACCAGTTGATTGCATCAAAGTCCCGACAAGCAGCATTCACTCCTGGGGGACCGTAGAGCCACAGGGAGAGTCGTCTGCATTGTACATGGCTTTGCTGCAATCCCTCATACTGAGCAAGCATGAAGCGACAGTGGGAAGAAAAACCACCCATTAACGGGAAAAAAAAACCTCCGGCAGAACCGGGCTCAGTATGAACGGTCATCTGCCTCGACCGACTGGGGTTACAGAAGACAGAGCAGAGACACAACAAGAGAGACAAAAAGCACAGAAGCACACATTGATCTAGTAATCTGTTCTACATTAGATGGTAGTAACGGGTGAGCCGTCTTCTCTGGATGATGTCAAAGTTAACAGAACGCCAGACCAGGTGTACCTACTATGAAGAAAAAGAGAGAGAGCAAAAAGTTAAAAGCTGAAATGACGACAGTCATTTCAATGTAATACAATGCAAAACTGGAGAACCGTAGAATGAAGAACAGTAGAAATCAGTAGAGTGAGAAAATTAGACCCTGATGTCCTCCAGCAGCCTAGGCCTATCACAGCACAACTATAGAGATAGCTCAGGGTAACATGAGCCACTCTAACTATAAGCTTTGTCAAAAAGGAAAGTTTTAAGATTAGTCTTAAAAATAGATAGGGTGTCTGCCTCACGGACCAAAACTGGGAGTTGGTTCCACAGGAGAGGAGCCTGATAGCTAAAGGATCTGCCTCCCATTCTACTTTTAGAGACTCTAGGAACCACCAGCAGACCTGCAGTCTGAGAGCGAAGTGCTCTGTTAGGAACATACGGGGTAATCAGAGCTCTGATATATGATGGAGCTTGGTTATTAAGGGCTTTATATGTTAGAAGAAGAAGAATTTAGACACTTATCCCTTTGCATAATGCACAGAGATGACACATTTTCTATAGCCAGCAGCACGCTTTAGTCATAATTCTGAAAACATACTTGACCAGTCTTCATGGAAGAACTGGAGGAAGTTGTCAGTTTCAGGAATCAGTTTTTTTCCAGGCATGGACTCTGCTTTCTAAACGTAGTACATAAAAGTGTCTATGATTGAGTTCAGTGCCCTTCAACAAGCATAATGTTAGCCTGCTTTAGCCATTTTAAAACCAGTTTTGTGGTGCATTTGTAATTATTGTTGACACCCAGATGTGTCCAAGTTTCAGTCATCTGGCCCAAACTGTCACCCCTGAGCAAAAGAAATTGGTCTGAATGTTTAAGAGAAACCAGGGAACCACCATAAGCTGGAGGATGGTTGTACACCAGTGTGTGCTGTTTACAGTCAAGTGTGTAGAACATCTATCTGGACTAACGGGTGCTAAACGAGCAACAAGTTTCTGCTCCTAAACTGACACCTTTACTCAAAACAGAAATTTACAACTCGTCAGATGGACAAGCTAAATACCTTCTGAAGCAAAGTTTTATGAGGAGCATTGAGCAATTTGGCCACAATGGCAAAAACAACGTTTGGAGGAGTCAAGAAAAGACTTGAGACTTAAGAACACTAATTTCACCTCAAATTAGCAGCTAATTATTTGAAACTTGATAGTAAATAGTGTTCCCACACAACTATGATCTCAAACATACCTTAAAATAGGGCTAATTCAATAACAACTTGATAATTCAATAACAATATATATTGATCGATAGACGTATATCGAAGATAGAAAAATAATGGGTCAATAAAAAGTTCAATAGAATAACAGTTTTCCTTCCTTATGCTTTCTAGTCATGTAGGTTAATATTACAGTCATTACATCCTCCCAACCAATCACAAACGCAGACTCAGGAACCAAGCTCCGCCCCCTTCAAAGAGTTCAGAGAACGTCCGTTCTTTTTTCTTTTTTAAAAACTTGCAGTTTTGGTAAAAAGTTGGTTGAATAAAGGGTTAAGTTTGAATTCAGTGTTTGTGTGTTCTGTATGTAAAAATAGGTTGCTAAGCAACAGCATAAAATGGCCAGGGCTGTACTTAAAATATATATTTTGAATTTGTTGATAATTATCGATATTGATCAGTATGATTTCTATTTTATCAATATGCTTTTCTTCTACATCGTCCAGGCCTACCTTAAAACCACCTTTTGGAAGAAAGAAATCTAAGTAACTTTAAGTTTCACATAGGGATGGGTACCTTTTCCTTTTTTTTTTTTTTTTTTTTTTTTTCCCAGTGTCCTGCCTAGCAATGTGGCAATAGGAATTGATGTCTCAATGCCAGATAGAGCTCGACAGATTTTGCTTTTACAAGTGGAGCAAACAGCTTTCGCCATTGTGCTCCACTTGATTTATGCTTGTAAATAGCTTTATTATGATTCCTGCAAGGAGAATTTCAAATTATATGGACATGACAATGGGAGACTAAAGGAAGAAGAAAAAGTGAAAGAAAAGAAAAAAAAGATTAGAGGTGAAAGAAAGAGGAGATAAAAGGGAGAGAGTGATAAAACCTTCTTTGTCTGCTCCATCACCTGGAAAGAGACACAAAAAGAACAGCACAACCAACAGACATAAAGCAACAGCTACACTCGAATAACACCTAGATGCCATTGCTAAATCATATATATTATTATGTAAGCTGACATGTGTAATGTGATATTTGAAAAAAGAAAGTGAAAGAACATAAATAAATAAATAAACACATTATAAGATTACTGTATATAAGTGAACACTTAATACCTGGGACCCAGCACCTGTGGGAGATGTGAAAGTGCACTAGTTTAGGTGAAGATTATCCAGAAATAGCTTGATAGTGATTGTGGAGAACCGAAGACCCACCTTCCCCGAGCACAGAGGCAGGCGTCAGGGGACCCGTAACCCCGGACTCCCAAAGGGGCCCCTAAAGCAGGTCGCCCAGGAGGGGCCGACACAGGATATCCGCAACACCCCCCCCCAAGGAAGGAGCAGAGACGACCCCGAGGAAATCCCCCAGCCACCGCAATGCCGACGCCCCCAAGAGCCGCGGAGACGAGCCCGTGGGCTCCGCCGGCAGCCAGCCCCGCTGAAGTGGACCCGGCCATGGGCCCTGAGGGCCAGAGGCCCCAGGGGCGCCCCGCCCCCGCGACAAGGGCCCCGGCCGCCCCCCGGGGGGCCAGGCCCCGCGAAGAGGCCGCCGGGAGCGGGCCGGCGCACGCCCGGGAACCCGCCCCAAACCCGAAGCCAACCAACGCGCCAGGGGGCCAAGGCGCCCGCCAACGAAGTGGAGGAGGGCAGGACGTGGGGGGATGGGCTCCGCACCTAGCGGAGACTTGAGATGTTCTTGGGAGAGGGAGCGGACCACACCCATACCTGGGAAAAAAAAAAAAAACAACTCATTCACCCCATCCCTCCCTTGTGCCCCACTCACCACACACAGAGAGAAAAAAAAAAAAAAAAAGACGCTGTACACACATTCCCACATAACACTCACATCCAACACTGACCAAAGGGGGGGGGGTCACCCCAAATCGACTATACGACTGCTTGTGCCCGACCCCCGGCCCCAGACCAGACGCCCCCCGGACCGGGCCCCCCCAAGAGGGCGGGCCAACACGACCCGCACGAGCCACCCGGCCAGAGCCCCCCCCCTCCCCCTAAATACCTAATAAACCCCTTCCCTCCCCCCACCTTACCCTTGCCATCCCTGCCCCCCGCCCCCTGGGGGGAGCAGAGGCATCAGCCCCAGACCTGGCAAGCCGCTGACTGCACACCGCAGCCCCCCACCAAGACCCCGGACACAGTGGCCCGCTCCAGGCCCCAGACTCCTTGCCGCCATCGGAGAACGGGGGTGTGCAGAAGACCCCGACCCTCCCTACGCCTGCTCAAATGTTGTGTTGTTGCATGTTGTTCTCAAGTGCGTTTAAAAACTGGGAGCGCCGAAGGGGATGCACGGCACAGCCCACCCCCCTTCCGGAAGGTAGCTGTTGCCAGCGCACCCCCTCCGTGTGACTGCCCAGAACCCTCAATGTCTAAGTGGGAGAGGAGGTGAAGGGAGCCGTCCGAGGTGAGGCCCACACAACATAAGCCCCCCCCCAGACGTCTTCCCCCCACCCCCCCCCTACCATGGCCTATATGAGTGTGCGATGTGAAAAATGTTTGAAGTGAAAGTGTCTAAGATGCATGATAAAATTGGGGAGAGGGGCGTCACCAGAAAGTGGCAACCTCCAGTAACGCCCCCTCCCACATGACCTACATGTGTGGCGGCGTGATGGAGCAGGCAGAGGGAGGAGTCCGGGGATGGGGAGCAAATGACTGGGAAGCCAACCCAGGGAGCCAGCTCCCCTACTGACTCCAATAGGCACCCCCGCTCCCCGAAAGCTCCACCCAGAGAAGGGGGCCCCGCCAGCGGCACCACCGTAGCCCGGGGGACAGGGAGAGGCCGCAGGGCCCGCCAGCCAACCACCCACCAGGACCAACACCTCAACCCCCCCCCAGCCCACCCACCAAGCCTACTTAAACTAAATAAATAAATAAATAAATAAATTAATTAATTAATAATAATAATAATAATAATAATAATAATAAGAGGGGTGGACACTGGCCAGCCGGCCCGCACGAGCCATCCCAAACCCCACCCCCAGGTGAAACCCGCACCGGAAGACGACACGGACCAGGACCGGGACAGGGGGCCGGACACAAGCCCACCAGAACGTCAACGCCCCCAACCCCCCCCCCTTCCGTAGATTTAATCCCTCCCCAACACTAACGTTCAAACAACTCACCATACATTCGACAGTAGACATCCAGGCTGGGTAGGTCCCTACTCCCCCTCCTTTCCCCCTCCCCCCACTGGCAGAGTGCCTATCCAATGAAGGAGAAGAGCATCTGCCCAGAGGTGTTAATGACCATGCCCCCCTACCACCTCAACGGGCCCCGAGGCCCCCCAGCGCACCAGAGGCCCCGTGCAGGGGCGGACACCCGGGCGCGCGCCGGCCCACACCAAAAGCGGCGCCCCCCCGGAACCGGAACCCCCGAGGCCCCGCCGGGGCCCGCGCCCGAGGGCGGCGCGCCCCAGGGACCCCAGACCCCAGACCCCCAGACCCACCCCGGACCCACCCAGCGGCAGCACAGCTACCAGGTCAGTAACCCACGTCCGTCAACACGCAGCTCCCAAAGAGCGCCGCAAGCGGCCGCTGTAGGCCACCCGTAGGCCTCCCAAACTCCTCCCAGACAGGGGCAACAGACCCCGGTGCCGGATCCACCAGGCGCCCCACTCCAAGTGCCCCCAGGGCCCCAGGAACCCCCCCATCCAGCCACTGCGCCCTGCAGGAAGCAACCCACCGCCCCCTATTCCACTAAGTGATGGTGTTGATCAGAGGAGCCCAAAGAGACCAATCAGATGTGGAAGCAGATGCTGTCTCTAGATTAATATGATCCAACAAAAGATCTCTATACTGATTGATACTGAGATTTTGTTTACTTTTCCAATTCATGAGGATAGTTTTCTTTGCGATGCATAAAGCAGTAAAAACCATGTAAACTATTTCTTTTTTCAGAGGACTTTCCTCAAAATTACCGAGCAGGCAAACTGATGGGGAAGGTGTAATTTTACAGCTCAAGCACTTTGATAAGTCCTTACATATCTGTGTCCAGAACCTCTGGACTGGTGTGCATAACCATAACGCATGAAAATAATTATCAGGATGATTGCCTATGCAGTGTGGGCAGATATTAGATTGTGCCAGACCCATCTTGAATAATCTTTGTCCTGTGTAGTGTACTCTGTGAAGGATTTTGTATTGTATTAGTTGTAAGTTGGTGTTTCTAGTCAATTTGAAAGTTCTTAGACATATCTGAGCCCAGAAATTTTGTTCAAAGGTGCCTGATAAATCTTTTTCCCACTTCATTATAGGAAGAGATATCGAATCGTCTATTTTAGTCAGCGTCCTGTATAATTTAGACAGTAGTTTGGGGGGGGGTTAAATCTAAGAACTGTATTATATTAGTTGGGACTTGTAAACCACCATTAATATGCTTATATTTATTTTTAATTATAGATTTAAGTTGTTCATATTCCAAGAATTTATTTTTACTAATGCCATATTGCATATTTAGTTTAGCAAAATTGATGAACTCGGTTCCGTCAAGTAGATGTTCCAGATATTTAATACCTTTATTCTTCCAGTATGTAAAGTTTATCATTTTATTATTTTGTAGGATATCAGGGTTATTCCAGATAGGTGTACGACTGCATGGGATAAGTGATGACTTTGTCATTTTGAGGAACTCCCACCATGCTGTCAGAGTAGAGCTAATGTTGATATTTTTGAAGCATGTATGCCGTTTTATATTTGAGCTAATAAACGGCAGATCTGAGATCATGATATTATTGCACATTTCCTGTTCTATATCTAACCAAGGCTCATCTAAAAGAGTATTTTTTATCCATTTAGAGATGTATTGTAGCCTATTTGCTAAGTAATAGTTATGGAAGTTAGGCAGATCTAGTCCTCCCCTGTCTTTAGTCTTCTGTATTGTCTTTAAGCTAATACGTGGGGGTTTATCTTTCCAAAGAAATTTAGAAATGGCAGAGTCTAGAGATTTAAACCAGTCAGATGATGGTTTATTGGGGATCATTGAAAATAAATAATTAATTCTAGGTAGGACCATCATTTTTATTGAAGCTACCCTACCCATAAGTGTGATTGGAAGCGATTTCCATCTTTCAAGGTCCTCTTCTATCCTGTTTAAAAGTGGGGCATGGTTAAGTTTAAGTAAATCTGTTAATTTATTCGACACAGTAATACCTAAATATTTAATATTTCCTGATTGCATTTGTAAATTTAGGGAGTTTTCGAAACAGCAATTAATTGACAGTACCGTAGATTTAGACCAGTTTAACGAGTAATCTGATACTTTAGAGAAAGATTCTAGTATTCTAATTACTTGTAAAAGAGAATTATTTGAATGCTGGAGATAAAGTAATACATCATCCGCGTACAGACTAATCTTGTGCTCTATTTTCATGCATTTTATACCTTTTACAGCTTTTGTTTGTCTGATTGTTGCTGCTAGAGGTTCTATAAAGATGGCAAAAAGTGATGGAGAAAGAGGGCATCCTTGCCTGGTGCCCCTCTGTAGACAAAAACTGGAAGATATTTGATTATTTGTCCTGACACAGGCTGTTGGAGAATTGTATAGAATTTTTAACCAGTTTATGAATAAATCGCCAAAACCGAATTTATGAAGAGTAGCGAATAAAAATTTCCAATTTACTCTATCAAATGCTTTTTCTGCGTCTAAAGACAATATATTGGTTTTAATGTTTTTACTGTAGGGTGATGGGTACCTTTTCCATTTGAACCGATACGGTACCGATACCCGGTACCTGGGAATCGATACCGGTACTTAACGGTACTTACTTTTGGTGCTTTGGGTTTATGTAGTGATAAATGTTAGTTTATTAATAAAATCTAAAAATGTTTAAATTCAACATATTTATTTCTCTATACATAAACTTGACTGGGTCTGCAAAGGACCTTATTGAATAATTTATAAATTTAACACATTTTAATACATTGCCTGAATCCACATAAATAATAATAAATAATAAAAAAACTAATTTGAGGGAGAGAGAGTGGTGAAATACCTAGTCAAAATTATGGCAGAAAAATTACAGGTACATAAAACCTGTGGTTTCTCTGCAGCTAAGAAAAATGTATCCATATATTAGTGGGGTGTATGCCTGTATGCATAATTCTGACCCTTTGTGGATTAGAGAACATTTACAGTTAATGTAAATCTGTGTATCTGGGCTTTTAAAATGTATTTAAGTAATTTGTTATACAAACAACTTAAAAAAACACAAATACTTAACATAATTCCCATAGTAATACGTTGTTTGATGAGTAGGTGCATCCCTCCATTTGAAAAACTATATATGAGGGCGTGCTCTGATGGCGCAGGGTTAGTGAGCACGATTCATATACGGAGGCCTTAGTCCTCGATGTGGCTGACCTGGGTCCTTCACCGCATGTCTTCCCCCCTCTCTCAAATCCCCTTTCCTGTTAGGCTACTTTGTGAAAAATGAGCCTCTAGTCCCGTGAACAACCCAGGAAAAATATATTTAAAAGACAAATATTAAAGATGAAATGGCAAATGCATATCTAAAAACATTTTTCTTTGGTAAAAATACATGTATCTATTTTTCCTTTTCATGTCTGCAACACAATCTGCATGTTTACACAGTAAAACGTTTTGTAGTTTCTAATATTGCCATAAAAAAATTCTGATCTAACCACAACTGTAACTATGTCACAAGTATAAGGGCAGCGTCTTACGTTTTGCATCAAAATTCTCCATACTTTCGCTACTGGAGACTGTATTGTGGATACAGTAGGCCATCCCAGCACCTGAACAGATTTATCCAGCAGCCATACCTTTGGTAAATGTAAATTCTTGTTGAAAATGTATGGATTTCTGTTAAAAAAGATATTGTTTGGAGGCACCATATGTTGCTCTAAAGCCTCTGCTGTACTTTTTTGCATTAATGCTGCTATTATGTGAGTGGAAACGAGCTTTGCCAGGGGCACTAGTACAAACTTATACCATTACAGGGACTGGTTTTGAGACTAACAAAAGTAGTCACAATCACCCCTTCTTATCTTTGGTCTGAAGCACAGAGCAACCTTTCGCCATCCAAACGAAACACTAATGTACGTTTTGCAGAATTTAAGTATTATGTATTTTCCATTCCTTGTCTTATATATTATAGAGGGAGAGACATCTAAACCGATTCCAGTCCATCCTAATATATCTTTTTTTTGGAACATTTATATGATTTTTACACATTTTTGTTGAGTAATTGAAAATTCATGTCCATCTCTGCTACTCGGCGGTTCATCCTTTTAGAGTTTTTGCTTTTGTGTCCAATTATAATTCTAATCACTTGTACAGTATGATCACAGACATTACACTGCATTACATTCTGGGATCACTAGCTTACAAAGGCTCCTTTTCCAAATGCTGATGACAAGCTCTTCACATAAACTTGGAAATGAGCAACACTCCATGTTTCCATTAAAGGGGACATGCCATGCATTTCAGTTCTCCCTTTTCACATTGAAATCATTCAGTTGTTGTCTATATAAAGTGGAACTGCAATGCATTGGTCTGAATTCCTCATTAATTTACGACCACCACCCCCACAATACATTAATAAAGTCTGTGACATGTTTAGGTGCTAAACCATTCAGGGATTTATAGACTAACAGAAGTATTTTAAGGTAAATTCTCTGAGATACAGGGAGCCAGTGTAAGGCCTTCAGAACTGGGGTGATGTTCTCTACTTTCTTAGTCTTAGTGAGGATGCAGGCAGCAGCGTTCTGGATCAGCTGCAGCTGTCTGATCCACTTTTTAGGCAGATCTGTGAAAACACCATTGCAGTAATCAATTTCACTAAAAATAAATGCATGGATTAGTTTTTCCAGATCCTGCTGAGACATCAGTCCTTTAATGCTGGAAATGTTCTTCAGGTCATAGAAGCCCAACTTTGTAATTGTCTTCAGATGCCTTGAACGTTTAACTCTGAGTATTCCCAGATTGCAGGCCTGATTGGCGGTTCCTAGCTGAAGCAGCTGAAGCTGTGCTAACTCTTGATCGTTCCTCCATTGGTCCAATAATGATTACTTCAGTTTTGTTATAATTCAGCTGTAGAATATGTATAGTGTAAGCGCGAGGAGCGTTGCGTGCCGCAGCTCGGAGGAGGGGCGCAGCCGGGTACCGTAGCGTGAGTGACGCTAATAACAGCTAGACAAACACTGAACACTTTATGCTGCTGCCAAACATCGAGCATTTCAAGTAAACTGACGAGGCTTAGCCTGGCTAGGGAGGGGGGGGGCAGTAAAGCATGGCGGCCACACAGGCTTATAATACGGTGGGGGAAACCCTGATGTACAGACTGGCCAACTGATCTTTTGGATTTTATCAGTAAAGAAGTTAGCAAATTCATTGCAGGCCCTGTTGGAGTAGAGTTCAGATGCCACAGTCACAGGAGGGTTTGTTAACCTGTCGAAATAAGGCACAAGCATTATTAATGTTTTTGCTGATGATCTCTGAGAAGAAAGATTCCCTTTAATTTTTCAGTTGTAAGTTATATCTGTAAAGTCTCTCTTTATGGATGTCATAGTGAACCTGGAGTCTAGTGTTTCTCCAACTGCGTTCAGCTTTTTTACACTCCTTTTTTTCCACTTTTAATTGGCGAAGCACTTCTCCATGGACATTTTCCCAGAATCAACCTTAACTATCCTGTCCACTGTCGCTACATGCATGCTCGCTATAAGGGATTGCTGCAAAGTCAGCAACACAATGCAAGTGACTGTAAACTGTGGCTACATACTCTTTCAGGATGAGTGAATGGTGATAGTCAAAATCCAGTCTCGCTGTTTGATGTTTTTATGTTTTCATGATTCAATTCAATTCAATTCAATTTTATTTATATAGCGCCAAATCATGAAACATGTCATCTCAAGGCACTTTACAAAATCAAGTTCAATCATATTAAACAGATTGGGTCAGATTATACAGATTGGTCAAAATGTCCTATATAAGGAAACCAGTTGATTGCATCAAAGTCCCGACAAGCAGCATTCACTCCTGGGGAACCGTAGAGCCACAGGGAGAGTCGTCTGCATTGTACATGGCTTTGCTGCAATCCCTCATACTGAGCAAGCATGAAGCGACAGTGGGAAGAAAAACCACCCATTAACGGGGAAAAAAAACCTCCGGCAGAACCGGGCTCAGTATGAACGGTCATCTGCCTCGACCGACTGGGGTTACAGAAGACAGAGCAGAGACACAACAAGAGAGACAAAAAAGCACAGAAGCACACATTGATCTAGTAATCTGTTCTACATTAGATGGTAGTAACGGGTGAGCCGTCTTCTCTGGATGATGTCAAAGTTAACAGAACGCCAGACCAGGTGTACCTACTATGAAGAAAAAGAGAGAGAGCAAAAAGTTAAAAGCTGAAATGACAACAGTCATTTCAATGTAATACAATACAAAACTGGAGAACCGTAGAATGAAGAACAGTAGAAATCAGTAGAGTGAGAAAATTAGACCCTGATGTCCTCCAGCAGCCTAGGCCTATCACAGCACAACTATAGAGATAGCTCAGGGTAACATGAGCCACTCTAACTATAAGCTTTGTCAAAAAGGAAAGTTTTAAGATTAGTCTTAAAAATAGATAGGGTGTCTGCCTCACGGACCAAAACTGGGAGTTGGTTCCACAGGAGAGGAGCCTGATAGCTAAAGGATCTGCCTCCCATTCTACTTTTAGAGACTCTAGGAACCACCAGCAGACCTGCAGTCTGAGAGCGAAGTGCTCTGTTAGGAACATACGGGGTAATCAGAGCTCTGATATATGATGGAGCTTGGTTATTAAGGGCTTTATACGTTAGAAGAAGAATTTTAAATTCTATTCTTGATTTAACAGGAAGCCAATGAAGGGAAGCTAAAATTGGAGAAATAAGATCCCTCTTGTTGATTTTCATCAGGACTCTTGCCGCAGCATTTTGGATCAGCTGAAGACTTCGAACTGCATTTTGTGGACTTCCTGATAGTAAAGAATTACAATAGTCCAGCCTTGAAGTAACAAATGCATGGACTAGTTTTTCAGCATCACTCCTGGACAGAATGTTTCTAATTTTGGCGATATTCCGGAGGTGAAAAAAGGAAACTCTGGAAACCTGTTTAATATGGGATTTAAATGACATGTCTTGGTCGAAAACAACACCAAGGTTTTTAACTTTATTACCAGAGGCCAAGTTAATGCCATCCAGATTAAGTGATTGATTAAGAAGTTTATTTTTTGAGGACTCTGGCCCAAAGATTACAACTTCCGTCTTGTCAGAATTTAAATGCAGGAAATTTAAAGTCATCCAGCTTTTGATGTCATCAAGACATGACTGCAGTCGAAGTAACTGATTGGATTCATCAGGATTTATGGATAAATATAGCTGAGTGTCATCAGCATAACAGTGGAAATTAATCCCATGCTGTCTGATAATTTTGCCAACCGGAAGCATATATATAGTAAATAAAATTGGTCCAAGGACTGACCCCTGTGGTACTCCACAGGTGACCCTAGAGTTTGAAGAAGATTTATTATTAACATGAACAAACTGGAATCTGTCCGACAGATAAGATTTAAACCAGCCTAATGCTTTTCCCTTAATCCCTACAGTATGCTCAAGTCTTTGTAGGAGAATATTGTGATCAACTGTGTCAAATGCAGCACTGAGATCTAACAGGACAAGTATAGACACAAGTCCATTATCTGAGGCCATGAGAATATCATTGGTGACCTTCACCAGAGCTGTTTCAGTGCTATGATGAGCTCTAAAGCCTGACTGAAACTCCTCAAGTAGGTCATTACTTTGTAAATGTTCACAAAGTTGATTAGCAACTACTTTCTCAAGAATTTTAGATAAGAAAAGAAGATTAGATATAGGTCTGTAGTTTACTAGCTCATCTTGATCAAGAGAAGGTTTCTTAAGTAAAGGTTTAATAACAGCTACTTTAAAAGCCTGTGGTACATATCCATTTACTAAGGATAGATTAATCATGTCTAAAATAGGACCACTGATCAGAGGGAATACCTCCTTAAACAACTTGGTTGGGATTGGGTCTAACATACAGGTAGAAGGTTTAGATGAAGCTAATATTTTAGATAGCCCAGAAAGCTCTACTGCTTCTAAACAGTTCAGACACTGCGCAGGTTCTAAGGATTCCTCCAATGCTGCCTCACTTACTGAGGACGAGGTAATCATGTTTGGGAGGATGCCAATTATTTTATTTTTAATGGAATCAATTTTATTTATGAAGAATCCCATAAAATCATTACTGCTAAGAGCTAAGGGGATGGCTGGATCAACAGAGCTGTGGCTCTGGGTAAGTTTGGCAACTGTATTGAAGAGAAATCTAGGATTATTCTTATTCTCCTCAATTAATGATGAAAAATATGCTGCTCTAACTCTGCGAATGGTCTTGTTATACAACAATAGACTGTCCCTCCAGATTAGGTAGGATTCCTCTTGGTGTGTAGAGCGCCATTTTCTCTCCAATTTCCTAACATTGTGCTTCAAGGAATGCAGCTCTGAATTAAACCAAGGAGCCAGCTTCCTGTGAATAATCACCTTCTGTAAAGATTTGTAATGATGTAAAGCACTTTGAACCAACTTGTTACTGAAATATGCTATTCAAATAAGCTTGACTTGACTTGAATTGCAGGATTTACTTAGATAGAAAGCTTCTTAACTTAGCTGTCTGGATGATTTGATTGTATTGACTTGGTAAAATGCCTTGAGATGACATGTTGTGAATTGGTGCTTTATAAATACAATTGAATTGAATTGAACTGAATTATTTCTAAAGGGGTAAATATTATATTTGATAAAATTTCTAAATAACATAAACCAGCTGTTAGCACATTTTTAGTTGGTAAATGAAATACTAAAAGATTGAAAGATAATTATTAAATATTCATGTGGTGATTTAGGGCCTAAGGATAAAGACGGGTTTGAAAACCTAACATACAGCGATGAAGGGTTAGAGGAGCAGTCGGTGTAAGGGATACGATAGAAAAATGTTTATTTCAGTCATTACAGACTCAGACTTGGCACATAATTGGGTGCTTCAGACTTGGACTCGGAATTGGGAAAAAAGGACCTGTGAACGTCTCTGGACCACATCAGTCACAAACAAAAACAAAAAAACACACATTGTAGCAGTATTCTTTACATTTTGTGGTAGCTGTGACAAACATGTTTTAGCTGCATATATTTCCATACAGTTTCTTTTTTTTTTATCCTGACTACTTCAAAATAGGAATTAGCTTTACCTTATTTAGACCAAGCAGACACATTTCCAGTAGGTGTTTGAGTGCAGTATCTTTAAAAAGCTAACTTTAGATCAATGTCACCTCAAAGACTACATTTTAGTGTAATGTCCTGCTTTTTAATTCTTATTGATCTTTGTTCCTCTGTTTTCTTCACATGCGTTTTACCAGGAAGCAGTCCTCTGGACAGCCCCCGCAACTTCTCACCAAGCGGACCTGCCCACTTCTCTTTTGCCTCATCTCGAAGGTTGGCTTTCCCTTTTAACGCACCGTCCGTAAATAAACATGGACTTTACAAGAACACAAGAAGGCAGTCCAGTTAAATTTTACCTTGAATTGCTTTCACACACACAACGTCTATCACAGATGTATACTACATAAAAAGAAACCTGTCTTTGTCCTGGCCTGCTCCCGCTACGCCTGTGTGACGAAGACTTGACAGCAGGCTGACACGGTTTGAATCAGGCGAAATGCCAGGACTGTGCCCCTCATTACTCACTCAGAGGAGGCGTCAGACTCGGGGATGATTGGAAAAAATCCCCGAAGGACAGGAACGAAAGAATCCAACATGTAATTGGATTGGAAAGAAGTGAAGGTGGCAGATTTGCTCTTGTTTAACTGCCAGTTGCATTCTGCCATGAAAATAAAATAGAAACATAAGGTGACAGAGAATTACAGTCCTCATCCTCTGGGTGTCTAACAAACAAACTATTTTCTCACTTTAGATTTGTGTTTCTTTTGGCAGGGCTGACGGTCGTAGATGGTCTTTGGCATCTCTGCCTTCCTCAGGATATGGCACCAATACACCCAGTTCAACGGTAGGTTCAACAGTAAATACATGCAGTTTATTTCAAATGTAAGAAAGAGAATTTTGATTTATTCTAACACACAATACTTAGCAAAAAACATACTCTTGTCAGAAAATACAAATAATAATAATAATAATAATAATAATTTTTATTTCTACACAAGGACACTTTACAGAACAAACAGAACAATATAGACAAAACAACAAACAAACTTCCTAATCACAGAGAGTATGCACTTTTGAACAGATGGTTTTGAGTTTTTCATAGAGGGTGTTGGTGTTGCGGATGTTTGGAGGAAGAGAATTCCAGAGTTTGGGAGCAGAGTGGGAGACAGCTCTGATCACCATGGTGCTGAAGCGGGAAGAGGAGCATCTGAGGGTGTGGGAAGGAGTAGCGATGTGAAAAAGATCAGAAAGGTAGGGGAAGTGAGGTGTGGATGGCCTTGAATGCGTGCAGAAGGATTTTGAATTGTATTCTGAATCTAAGCGGGAGCCAGTGGAGTTGCAGTAGGACTGGAGCGATGTGATGAAATAAAGGGGTTCTGGAAATAATGCAACCAGCTGAATTCTGAACCAATTGAAGTTTATAGAGGGAGTTTTGAGGAAGGCCAAAGAGAAGAGAGTTAAAGTAATCAATGCGGGAGGCGAGAAGGCTGTGGACAAGAATTGATGCACGGTAAAGGGAAATGTTGAGACGATTAATGTTGCATAGATGAAAATAGGCAAAACGAGTGATGTTATTGATGTGAGACATAAAGAATAGAGGAAAACAGAAACAGGGCAAATATTGCTGCTGCCTTAGTCTGCTTCATTCTTTGGATTTTCTTTTTCATCTCCCCCCTCTTGGTATGCTTTTATATCATCACATCCAGGATTTGGCAGGTGTGTAGCTATATGTATTCAAGAGTTTTACCTAAATTTTGCTTCTAGGGAGGCAACCATAAAACTAGCTGATCAGAGGAGACTGTGCAGGATGTAGAATTCATGAGGATGAGATTTTAACTATGTACGCAAGTACGTTATTGTGTGCTTCGCAAGTACACACTTGGCAAGTATACGAAAGTACATTCTTGCAGAGAACACACAGACGCAGTACAGTGGTCCTGCAATTGGAACAGAGCGTACTTGGTGATGTCACCACTTGGCTAAGATCTTTACCAGAGTTTCATTAAATGTTCCTGTTTTACTGGGGAATGTGAACATTTTCACACATACATGTATATTGGATAAGAAAGAAATCTTAATTTGACAAATATCAAATATACATAATTAGGAAGAACTGTCAGTACTAAGTTGAAACATATAAAAATAATGAGCTGAAGTTTTTATGTTTATCATAAAAAAGCTTCACTCAGCAAATAATGATGGTTTATCACCTTATATTACCTTATCATACTTCTGTTACCAGTGAAGCACAATCGTCCACTAAAATATTATAACATTTGCTCTCTTCAAAAAACTATTTGCTTATAAATCATGCTTGCCTCAACTGAGTAATATTAGTAGATGATGACCAGCTTTAGAGGTCTTACCTGCTCTTCCGCTCCTCAGGGGATAGCGTGAAAAAAATCTCCCAAATCCACTCTGGTCTTATGTTTTTCTACGGAGGCCTTCCTCTTCTTCTCATAAACTTGTAAGGAGCGGTTTGCTTCTTGCGTCTTACAAGTTTACTCTCAGCCATGTTCAAAGTATAAAGGGAGTGCAGCGGAGCTACAATGAACAGCTAACACCGAAGTTAACCGCTAAGCTAACCGGATACATAAACACTAGAAGCTGGGGTTGTCAAAACTATCAACACTCAAATTCTGTATCCGGACACAACACTTAATTTGGCATGGTATCGATAGTAAAGCACCCGTCGCAAGTGTGCGTGACCTGCACTGTGGGCGCGTGTACTTGACAGTGCAGCTGGCCGGCCAGGCAGACAGAGAGCCGTCACCATGACCCACCTTGTTGTTTTTGGACCCACCCACATATATTTGTGACCACTATGATCACCACAACTGCAGGGCGGCCAGACCAGCCACTACCAGTAGGGCTGGGTGATATATAGATTTAATCGATTAATTCACATTTACAATTTTTTAAGATTTAATTTTTGGAAAATCTGGATTTTATTTTCCCAATGCACTCATTGGGCTTCCATGAAGATAAGAGAATGCAATTCTGAATATATGTTTAGGAAAATATAATGTCAAAATATTCTATTGTATATGTGTTTTTACCATAATACGAGGCACTTTAATTTACTCATTTATCAATTTTTTTTTTAAGATAGTTTGAAGTTACACAAGTGAAGTGAAACCTGTTCTTAGCTCATTATGTAATACCCCTAACAGCAAACATTTTGTTATTTTTTTCATTGTTTATAATTGATAGTTTGATTATCGAATCATAAGCAAGTATTAATATAATTGAAAAATGTAAAAGAAGATCAGGAGACAGTAGAGTAGATGACGGTAAGATGCGAGGGGGAAAAGGATCACTGGGAGATGTTGGGGAACTGCATCCAAACTTGGAACTGTAGTCTCTCCTCCTGCAGCGCTGTCTGCATAAAAGAATAAAAAAAATGAAAAATTGAGTAGAATGGAAATAACCTTTTATTGTCCCCCAGTGGGGAAATTCATGTGTCCCAGCAGAAAAGGGTAAAAAAATTTATAAAACCATAAATTAACAATAGTGTACAATAGGGACAAATTTGCAACATAAGAAAAACATACTGTGAAAGTTGTTGGTTGTTGAAAATAGCATAATCAAAAAAGGAATGACCAGTGCAACTGAGTCTGGTGATTTTGAGAAATGTGCAAAACGTGTATGTATACTTATGCATAAGAAGCACCAATAGACTATTTACTAGGAATGAAAAAGAAAACAGCAGACATGTTAACACTTATTGAGTTTGTTGGGAGCAGTGATGGTTATAAAGTTTAACAGCTTCTGGGAGGAAAATAGTAAAGAGTTCACATTCCCCTTAATTAGGTTCACATAAAAAGGCAATCTAGGCGAAATGTTTACTTTCTATGTTCAAGGAAAAATGAAAGTGCTCTGTTCAGTCATAAATTGGTGCTATATTGACCATTTATTTTCTTACTATGAATTAACATGACAAAAAGTTGCTTGGAAGATGAATAAAATTAATTGATAATGTCTAGTTTCTCACCTGAAAAGATCTTTAAACTACACTTTGTGACAAATACATTTTCTTATAAAAACATTGAATTTATGCATTTCATTTTTTGACTTTTCCTGGTGGTGGTGGCAGTGCAATGCATTGTGGGATACCTTGCTGGTCCAAGTCAGCAGAAGACCACATTGATGCATCCTCAATAAAATGGGTGGAGCAACGACACTTCCAGGCCTTTTGAGCATACTTGCCTTGATGCGTACTTAGGATTGGAGTAGTACTTGGGCTATTGTTGATGACGTTTCACACGTACGCGAATGAATAAGTACAGATAAGTAAGCATGTTGCAAAACCACCAGCATTTCTAGGAAAACTAACCATCTCATTTTTTGCTTTTAAAAATAAAGGATGAACAAATAAACACTCTAAATAAAATTCTAATGTGTCAAATATTAGTTAGCAGCTAACGGTGAGAGAGTAACTCTATTCTCTTCTTAGAAATCAATCATGTCTGGTTTTGCCACTCTGCTGCGCAGACTACATTTAAATCAAGTATTTTTGTTGAGTCGACCTGCTACAACAAACAACGTCACAGTTTTGACCCGTGTATTGGTTTTGCAGATAACATGAACTTTATGGATTGCTGAAATTGAATTCTTACAGGAAAAACCTTTCATTTCAGATGTTTTTATTTAAATTGGAATTAGAGATAGACATTTTTTTTATCAAACATTAAAATGGCTTGCTATACTTGATAGCTGCTCATACGTGGCAGCTTTTTGTGATAATGCACCCAAAAAAAAGAACATTCTGATTCGTCATTAAGCACATGTTTACTGTTATAATTTCTAATGGACTTGCAGGCCTTTAATAAAAAAACGAGACATTGTTGTAGGTAAGTCTAGGATGTTTTTTTTTTTTTTTATCTGAGACTCAGGCTCTCTTGTGTCTCCATTATATAGAACGTAGAGCCCAGGTAACTGTCCAACAACATGCAGTAGAAAGCAAAAGCAGCCGTAACCTCCCTTGAGTCTGTTGTCTTATTGTTGCAGCAGCAACTTCCCTTTATCCCTTCTCAAATGAAGGATGCTCCTCACGAAGTCTGTCCTTTTTAACAGAAAACCTGTCTATCAAACAGCAGCAGTTGATTTCTCTTCCCCCAGCACAGTGTGAAAATGAAAACTCACCGGGATCACATGCTTTCATCTCCATTTATACCCAAGATGCTCAGGAAGAAAACTGACATGAAAGTGAGAGTTTTGGGTTTCCTCCGCACTGATCTTTCTGCCTAACTCCAAAAATTCAGATCTTAGAGGTTTTCTTATTTCTGAGTGAACTGTTAAGCATCATTATCATACATATGTATTCTTGATTTGCATATCTTTTAAATCATTAAACCAGCATCATTGCGTGAGAAACCATGTCCTGAAGTTACATGTGCCAGTATTTTTGTGTTTTGCTTTGAAATGATTACACGCCGCAGATGCAGCCAAATGTCACGGCTACACAAACATGCTCACCCGTGCGTTCTTTGAGTTTGTATTCTCTCTAGTGAGTCTCGGGTAAGTAGTTTTTTTTTCAAAGCTTCTGAGTTGTAAGAACATGCAACTCGTGTAAAGCAGAGCTAAAAATATCTAATCAGTTGCTAAGATATGACCGACCTGGCTTAGCTGCAACTCATAACTTAGCAGTTGAGCAAGAAAAAAAGAATAAAAAGTGCAGCAGGGATAATTGAAAGGAAATGTAACCAATCTTTACCCGTGCCTCGGATTGCAAGCTGTTTCTCTTTTCATGGCTGAATCTTCAGAGAGGCGGTGAAAGATGATAAAAAGGGCCAGCTGAGACAAATGAAAGAGTGAGGTAAAGATGAAACATGATTTGAAGCAAACACAGAGACTAAAACAGGGTTCACTTTAGTCTGAAAGCAAGATGTTTGGAGCATGAGAGCATTTTCAGAGAGAGATGAACACTGCCAAAGCCCATTTGGTAAATTGTCCATTTGGGAAATGGACCTTGATGCGCGTGAAGCTCAGGTGGATGTGTCAACTCACAATCCGCTCGCACTGCATTTATTTATATCCTGAAGAAAATCCTCTCCCCTGCATCCTTTCTGCTTATCCCTCATAATTTCTGTGCTGCAGAGACAAAGTAGCTCACTCTACTGACTCTTTTTACTGGTAGAAAAAGCTGAAGAAATCTGCTTTGTCTCTTCCCATTCTCCTTTACCTCAAACACGACCCCCACAGCCCTTCCACAGCATCACATTCTCAGAGGACTGCTGTGGCTGCAATATTTGGTACTATACACTTAGATTTATAAAGCTTTGATTGATCAGTGAACAGTCAGGAGTTTTCCTCTTGGGATCTTTGGAGTCAGGCACAGGCAGATCCATTGATCTCCATTGGCTGTGAGCTGGAGTCCATGTAGGTAAAGTACATTCCAGTACAGCTTGCAGATGTTTGCTTCGTACAGTGCCTTGCAAAAGTATCCGTACTGGTTGAGCTTTTTCGTGCTTTCTCACGTCACAACAACAAATTGAGTGTGACACACAAACCAGAAAAGTACACGGTTATAGAGTCCAAGGTCAAATATGTCCTTGGTGTTGTTGTCAGCTGGAAGGTGAACCTCCACCCCAGTTGCAAGTCTTTCACAGCATCCAACAGGTTTTCCTTGAGGTTAGCCCTGTATTTCGCTTTATTCATTTTACCATCAACTCTGACTAGCTTCCCTGTGTCTGCTGAAGAAAAGCACCCAAACAGCATCATGCTGCCACCACCATATTTCAAAGTGAGGATGGTGTGTTTAGGTGAAAAAGCCCCACATAGCTTATTGGTGTTAGTCTGAAGAGATGACAAACTGTTGGTTTTATCTGACCAAAGCACCTTCTACAAATGGAAGTTCTTATGGCTTTCTTACATTCAACAAAGGCTTTCTTCTTGTAAGTCTTCCATAAAGGTTAGAAAGTTGAGTTCCTGACTAAGGGCTCTTCCGTCAATAAATTTGCCCACCTGAGCAGTAGATCTTGCACCTCCTCCAGAGTTTGCCATTTTTTTTCCTTGTACTTTAAAGGAATGCATTGCAATTTATTGGATTAGCACATACATCCCAATAAAATGCATTAAGGTTTGTGGCTGTAGCTTAAGAAAAAGTGGAAAAGCTCCATTGATTGTTAACACCTTTGCAATGCACTGACTTATTCCAGGGAAGCAGAGTGCACTGTCCTGTTTGGCTGCGGCAGCTGTCATCTTTCAGTCCTGTTGAAATGGAAATTGTTTTGTTGTAGACCAGTGATTAGTCAGGTACAGCAACAAAGCAGGATCTATATTAATTCTAAAACCAAAGCTTTTCCAGCAGAAAGTAGCATCATAACATCATGATCAGCCCTTCTTCTGTTACTGCTTTGAATGTTGGGTGTCATCCTGAATCTGTTTGCAACCAAAATCAATAAAACCTCATCGAAAGACTACAAAGTCTTGAAATTGACTGTTAGGTGGTCCAACTGTGCCCCCTAATAGAAAGCAGTTGTAGATGTAAGTGAATAGAAATGCTCCCAGAAATCTTTGGAACGTGAGACAAATACTAATCACATTTCTTTTATAATGATTACTATATTAAATTACATTTCCATTAAATGTCCAAGCTCCTCCTAATTGATTAATTTATCTCAACTTTTCCCTTCAGCTTGCGCGTGGCTTAAGACCTTAATTGAGCCTCCATTGGACTTTTATATCAGGAATGATTGTGTGACCAAAGCCAGCCTTGAAGTCCCTCTGGGAGATGTGTTCATTAAGCCTCACATTGATCCAGGCCGTTTTTTCACTTCTGTGCTGAAGAAACATCTTTTGTTTGAGCCCAAAGAGCGTTACCTCCAGCACCATGTGGCATCAGACACTTAAAGCAGCAAGTCAACTTGTACTTTAATTTAGCTTTCTAAGCCCTGAAGTCTTTCTGATGTTTTGCTGGACCACTACATGTGGCTGTCCTCCTACACAAACCCCTTCTGAATACTCTAATTTCTCCACCTCTCTCATTTGCTTTTTTCCTTTTACTTCTTTTACTTAGTCACTTCTTTTAATCAGTTTTCTACACACACACACCATACTGTGCCTTGTTCTTGTTTCTTTATCTCTCCTATTTATGATGTATTCTTTGTTATCACTAGTTGTCTATTTTTAAACTTTTTCCTTCAAAGCCTCTAAAAAACAAAGAAAGAGCAGGCCACTCTCAACCCCTCTTGTTCCTTCTTCCTTTCTGACTCCCTCTCCAGTCATCCAGTTCTTCTCAGGAGCGTCTGCACCAGCTGCCCTTTCAGCCAACCATGGACGAGTTGCACTTCCTGTCCAAGCACTTTGGCAGCACAGAGAGCATCACAGACGATGACGGGGGCCGACGTTCGCCGCATGTGCGCCCTCGCTCCAGAAGCCTCAGGTGAGAGGGCGGCAGGTCAAAGGAAAGATGTCGGGATTGCAGTGAGCTCCAGTTTGTGATTTATCCTCCAGAGCGGTGGTTTTCAACCCTGTTCCTCAGAACCGACTGTCCTACATGTTGCAGATCTGTCTCTGCTCCAGCACACCTGAATCAAAGGATTGCATTACTTTCTCAGCAGCTGTCCAGGACTGCAGAGGCCTCTTCATCATCTATGTATTTAAGTCAGGTGTATGAAGGCAGGGGACCCCTAAAATATGCAGAACATTGGGTCCTGAGGACCAAGATTGAAAAGCGCTGCTCTAGAGTGCCAGAAGTATTCCGTCTAGACTCTTAAAAACATCTTAGTTAGTATGCATGAACAACATGTGTCCTGATGAAAGGTAGAGGGTCTGAATTAATTGGTTTTGGACACACAGCAAAAGTGCTACTCACTTGCCTGAACCACCTGGAAGAAGATAGAAAAGCATTTTCAGGTCCTCCGCTTGCTCTGGTGTTAATTTAAAGATCTCATGAGTAATGGTGAAGGTAGATCTGATGTCTGAAGACCAAGAAAAGATTTTGCTTTAAATAAATAAAATATCAAAATATAGTGAGCACATGATACCCTTTTCAAATGGTCTAACATCAGGGGGGTCAAAATCCTAATTTTATGACACAAAAAGCCTATTTCATAAAGGCACGGCTATTCTTAGAGCAATATTTGTGTTTGTGCGGTTCTTATAGCATGCAGTTATATATATATTTTGTCACATTTATTGTCCACAAAAAATACAACAACATATTGTCATAAAATTGTAAGTTATTATATCATCCATCGCTACCTGCAGCCCTTGAAAAGGGAGATGTTTCAGGGATATGCTCAGAAGCAAAACAGTGGGACCTGCATTTGCAAATTCCCTGAAAATAAGTAAATATTTTCTCAGTCAAAATATATTTCAGCAACAGTCCTTGGCCAAGACAACATATTGTTTCTTCAGTACTTTGACTGCCTTTATGTTTGAGATGTACGCATCAGAGATATGACTTCAGATTCCTGTTCAGCTTTGACCTGCTTTTTGTACCTAAAAAAGTCAGGTATGAAACAACCTAAAGTTTAAAGCAATGAAGGCACCCGACGATGTCTGTTGTAGCAGCCTGAATGAACAGCAGACATGTCTATGTAGACAATAGTTTCCTTTTATTGTCTTTCCCCAGACTTCATTTGTATGCGTCTTACTGATACTGAAATTAGCCAAATATGAGCGTTCTTCCTTCAGCATCAACTTCCACACCAAAGAGTGTTGTGGTGAGCACAGCCTGTTGGCGCAAGGTGCGATGCATTCACTGACAAGAAGGAGATCGCATTTTAAGTTTCCAACTGCCCACTCGGTTGGATGGTGTTTATAGAAACCTAATAATATTAAACTCCAAAGTTTCTCTTTCTTCTCACAACTGTGTGATGATTCTGCATAAAATCTGTTTCTGGTGGTTAATGGGGATCTCCCTGGAAACATTACAGAAGCAGAGTGCACTGAATTACTGATGAGTTTATTAACATAATGGACCAAAACAACTCTCTTGAAATGAGTTAGAGAAATGCTCCCCTTAAGTATTAGAGAATAGCTTTTCTTAACTGCTTCATTTTTGCCTGATGCTCTCAGTCAGGGCTGCACCATTTTATATAGGGTGTGTGTGTACGTATATATAGGTATTACTCTCCCTCTATCTATGTTTGTTTCTCCTCAGCCCGGGGCGCTCCCCATCCTGCTATGACAATGAAATAGTGATGATGAACCATGTCTACAAGGAGCGCTTCCCCAAGGTCAGGCTCACACAAACAAACACATTATTCTAAACCATAACCCGAACACTCACACACACATCAGACACCGTGCGCAATGGTCAAGACTTATCTACGGAGAAAACTGAGTTCCCTGGCATCATTATGAAACAACAGAGAGGGCACAAGTGATTATTTTATATAGCTCACACTGAAGCGGTTGCATTTGTTACAGAGCTGATCAGAAAATAAAAGGTTAAATCCTGCCTTCAGCAGCTGAGGCCAAAAAAAGGGCAAAAATATAATGTCAACTTTTTACAATAACATCACATTTATGGGTTTCTGGAGTAAAAACAAGGCTCTTTAGAAATATATCTTACAAAACTTTTAGGCCAGATTATTGTTCAATTTTATTTGGCACTTTTGCCAACTTGTGTCAAGTTCAACTGACAGTTATTGATTAGGTCATGAAGTATACTCAGTCACAGACTGTTTAGCCAAATTTAAATACTGTGTGTTTTGTATAAAAGATGAACAACATGTTCAGTGCCTTGCAAGAGTATTTTAGGCCTTGTTTTTTTTACCCTATTTTGTTACATTCCACCTTGTAATTGATGTTTTTAAATCTTATTTTATGGGATGAACCTGCACAAAATAGTCTAAGTTGGTGAAATAGTGTAAAAAAAGAAAATTAAAAATGTCTTGTACGCATGTATCCACCTCCTTTCCTATGAAGCCCCTTAAAAGTGGTGGTGCAATCAATTACATTCAAAAGTTGCATCATTTGTGAAATTAAGTCCACCTTTGTGCAATTTAAACATTCATTGGCCACTTTAGTTAGCCTGGGTGCCATTCCGAACTTAGTCCCGCCCACAATGTTTTTGGTCGGGAAGTTCAGTCTGGCATTTCTCAATACTTGCGCGAGTATGCTCGCCCAATATCTGGCGGGCCAATCAAATTGTCAGGGCGGGCTTTATACGATGATGGACAGATGATCAACAGTAACGTAATCAACCACGTCACCAAAGCGCGCTTGGGTTGAATTCGTTTCGTGAAAGATGCAACTGAAATAGGCATCACGGCGATGCAACTCGGCGTGAACGACGAGGTGGATATAGCCAGCGGTCGTTGCCAGCTCCTTTTCGGAAGCCCGGAATCCTGGCTGCTGAACAACAAGTGGAGGGACATGCTAGGCTCCGATGTTTTTCAAGCCAACGTTATGGGTATCGTCGTGGACGAAGTTCATCTAACTTACAAATGGTAAGAGATCATCTGACTGTCTGACTTAGTAAATAACTCGCAATGTCGTGATATGAATCCCATGTTGTAAACATAGTAGGTATGCGTCGCTTAACATACGGCGCACACTCCGTTGCTCTTATTGGTTGTAGGTCTATTCAGTTGAGTGCAGAGGAATTTTTTTTCCTGGTTCGTTCGAAACACGCCCCATAATCACAGCTCTATGGAGCAGTATCAGACTCAAATTCTGACTAGAATTGAGTATGACCATGTCAGGCTACACTTTAGTAGGCTCACCTACCCAATTATTTTACCCAAATAATGGATCAATCAAATAAACCAATCCTGAGGCAGCCACCTGTTGCATTTAGACATTGCGAAAACAGCTTGGCAAAGTTTTTTATTTCCTGAAAAGTTTCTGTCACACCTTTCTTATCCTCTTATTGTATATATTTTTGATTGAATTGTTAGACATTGTTGATCCTCTATTTTAAATTAATTCTCAACTAAAACCGGTTTTCCATTATTCGTCCTACTTTGAGGTAAAATGTGTTGCAGACGGTAACCTCCAACTCAACAGCAGGACACTGTAACTCAAAAAATGGAAACGGATCCTTGGTTTTGCTTTGAAGAATAAATTCTTCTCAGCACTTAGCTTAGCTTTAATTAGCTACACTAGAGTTAAATCTATTTAAAATCTGTTTGTTTTTGTATTCACAGTAATGACATACCTTTTAGAAGAGTGTAGGACAGGCTGTAAATCAGGAGAATGACGGAGCAAAGTCATTTTTTTGATGCAGCTGAATTCTGATGAGGTAGAATATCGCAATACATGTTTACATCGTGTCAGGATTGTGGAGGCGAGGACCTAGGCGGCAACGAGGCAGAGGCAGGCGCATGGGGTTAAACAAAAGATATTTTAATGAACCAAAGACTTACATGGGAAAAACTCGGGAGCGCAGGAGACCGTGGAACACAGGATGACCAGAAGGCAAACACAGAATGACCCGACGACGGGGAAACAAACTGAGGCAACTTATATACACGCGCACACACAACGGGGATAATTAAACACAGGTGAGTCCAATCGACAGAAACACAACACAGGATCCTGACATTACCCCCCCCCCCCCTTAAGGGCGGATCCCAGACGCCCACTAGTGTCCAATCAGAAAGGGAAAACAACCCGGCCAGGGCGGGTGGAGGGGGTCTAGGATGGCGGGCTAGAGTCCAACAAAGAGTTCAGGTGGCTCAAAACTGCGGCAGCAACGACTTTGGGACCAGATGGGGCCGGCGGAGGACGGCCCGGGCGTGGCAAACGGCGGAGTAGAAGAGATATCTGCAGGTGCCGTGGAGGGCGACGGAGCAGCAGGGTCCTCGGAGGGCGCCGCGGAGGGCGACCTCGGCGGCGGCGAAGCAGCAGGGTCCTCGGCGGGCGCCGCGGAGGGCGACCTCGGCGGCGGAGAAGCAGCAGGGTCATCGGCGGGCGCCGCGGAGGGCGACCTCGGCGGCGTAGAAGCAGCAGGGTCCTCGGCGGGCGCCGCGGAGGGCGACCTCGGCGGCGTAGAAGCAGCAGGGTCCTCGGCGGGCGCCGCGGAGGGCGACCTCGGCGGCATAGAAGCAGGGTCTCAGGCGGCCGGTGACGGAGCTTCATCCCGGTCTGCCAGACGTGGAGCTCCAGAGCAGGACCCTCAGAGGACTGGGGAGCGGAGACTGGAGGCGGGTCCCCCTGGACCGCCTCGCCGGACTGGGGAGCGTTGTGGAAGGGAGGCGGGTCCTCCTGGAACCCCTCCCGGGACTTGAGAGTGTCGGCGGCCTCGGACTGCGGCGGGACGTCAGCGAAAGCCGGCGGTGGCGGGACGTCAGCGAAGGCCGGCGGCGACGGGACTGAGCTCTCTTCGGCCGGCGGGACTGAGCTCTCTTCGGCCGGCGGGACTGAGCCTTCTTCGGCCGGCGGGACTGAGCTCTCTTCGGCCGGCGGGACTGAGCCTTCTTCGGCCGGCGGGACTGAGCTCTCTTCGGCCGGCGGGACTGAGCCTTCTTCGGCCGGCGGGACTGAGCTTCCTTCGGCCGGCGGGACTGAGCTTCCTTCGGCCGGCTGTACAGGTACGTGCACACCCACGCAGGCTTGGGCCGTGGCGTGTGCAGTGGGATCTTCAGCGTCGGCCAGTGGGATTGCGCTTACTTTGGCGGCCGGCGGGACTGGGCTGTCTTCTGCGGCCGGCGGAGCGGAGAACTTGGAGACGAACACGTCTGGCTGGGCCTCGAGGGAGGTTCTGTGCCGGTGAGCCCGGCGTCTGCGCCGGGGGAAACCAGATTGCAATGCATAGACCGCTGGTGGTGAGGCAGCGGTGGAGACAGCAGCAGAGGCGAAGGTCGATGAAGGTTCGTGCGCACCCACGCAGGCTTTGGCCGTGGCGTGCGCAGCAGGCATGGTCCAGCTGGGGAACAGATCATCTCTGTCTCCATAGAAGAAGTCCCACAGACTGGATTCCTCCACGTGAGGCGCTCTAGGACAGCTTGAAACTAAAGGAGGCTGGTCATCCCAATTATCCATTTCGGAGTGGCTGGACTGGGGCTGCTGCAGGGGCCTGGGCACCATCCTGTGATTTCCTTTATACGCCCCTGCTTTCCCCGCAGACCGGCCGATGAGAGGCTGCTGTTTGCCGGGCGGAGGAGGTGCGGTCGGATGCCTCGGAGCCGGGGTGAAGGTTGTTGGGCGGCAGTGAAGGGAAGCAAAAAGATGAGTCGGCGACAGTGGCTGACCCTCGCGGGAGGAATGCGGGGCGTCAGCCTGGCACGACGCGGGGTTTCCTCTTCTTCGCCGTCCTTCATGCCTGCCCCGCGCCGGTGGCTGACCCCCGCGGGAAGTTTGCGAGGCGTTAGTCCAGCACGGCGCGGAGACCTTCTCCCTCTGTCTCCAGAGCTGATTAAACAGCCCGATTATTTCCAGCCCCGTTGCCTGGCCCTCTCTTGGTCAGGTCATTACTGTCAGGATTGTGGAGGCGAGGACCTAGGCGGCAACGAGGCAGAGGCAGGCGCATGGGGTTAAACACAAGATATTTTAATGAACCAAAGACTTACATGGGAAAAACTCGGGAGCGCAGGAGACCGTGGAACACAGGATGACCAGAAGGCAAACACAGAATGACCCGACGACGGGGAAACAAACTGAGGCAACTTATATACACGCGCACACACAACGGGGATAATTAAACACAGGTGAGTCCAATCGACAGAAACACAATACAGGATCCTGACACATCGTAAAGTGACGATCCTCCACATATCTTTATTTTACTGTTTTGCAACCCAGGTATTCTGGTCACACTTTCCATTATAGATGTTTCACAGCTCCAGCAGATCTAAAGCAAAGGGATGAATTACCCCGAAAGCTTCTTAACAAACTGTGCTGTTGTGGAGAATATTTCAGTTAATTACATAAGTAAAGTGCATTGAAGCAGAAAGACCTATAAAACTTGCCCATCCATTAAACATCGCTTGCAATGGTTATTACTTACCTTAAGTCTGACCTTAATTCAGGCTAGTTTGCTCAGAAAGGGTTCTAAACACAGGGTCATTTTAACCTTTTTGACTTCAGAATTTTTTTTGTCATGTTAATCTCACATTAGTATCCTCCCAAAGCTCAGTCAAATGCGTACATTCTCATACATTCATCTATAGAGGACCCATGTGCTTACTTACATTTAGCTGACATCCACTGAGGAGCAGAGCAAACTCCAAGAACAAAGAACAGTATTGATGTTTTATGAGGACTTTGTGAAAAGGGGATCCCCAGGTGTTCAGTCAATCAAACTCTTCTTGTTACAGTTCAATAGCTTTCGCAGCTAAGGGAGCAGACGAGCACTAGACAGGTGTCCTGGTTTTTATGTTTCCATCAGAGACTTGGATCTGATTTCAGTTCCTTCTACTAATGCAGGAGTAGCTAAACTTGAGGAACAGGCAACATTAGTTATAATAAGGTAGTCATGATTAGAAGTACATCCTCTTTTCTTCTTGGGTTTTATGCAAGATGCCTCGTGAAAGTTAGCTGGTCTAAGTCTACATTCAAGTGTAAAAAGCACAAACTGGATTAGACAGTCATATTTATTGAACAAAAAGGAAGCCAACTATTCTGTGCATTAACAGTAAATACATCTCATTATACAATTGCTTGTAAAACCATATTTTTCAGCAAAAAAGTGAAAAAGTCATTTCCTGGATGACTTTACCCCTTATTTGGCTCTCGTATTGTTGTTGATAAATGTCTGTAATTCATTTAGGTTTCTGGGAATTTGTCCCATTTACAGCAGAAGGTCTTAAAGTCCATAATTTTAGCTTAGTTGACTTTGGAGCTCTGGACCTTTGCAACAACTTCATAGTTTTTTTTCTTCTTTTTTAAGCTCCTATATTGTAATTCTGTTACTGCTGTGTTTGGGATCATTGATCTATACATGAATTTTCTCTTTTATTCCATGTATTTTATGTACAGCACTTTGTGAACCCTGGTTTTGCTTTAAAGTGCTTTACAAATAAAGATGGTATGGTAATGAGCCAGTGTTAGTGTACTAAGTTCACGGTTGGCTCAATGACTGCAAAGTGCCCAGGTCCTGACATCATCACCCTACTGCTCTACTTCTCATCTCATCTGTGGAAAGGACTGTGCACACCTAAATTGAGAAGCCATTCTAAGGCTTCTTTCTTTATCCACTTGTGCTTTCATAAGATTTATAATCTAACCTGCAGACTAAGGCCTGTTATATCCTAGATGGGAGCTCTGTGTTTTTTGCATTTTCTCCTGACATTGCACGGTCTGACCTTGGGGTAAATTTGCTGGGGCAAACACACGTGGGAAGATTGACAAACGTCTTAAATGTTTGCTCTTCTGAAGGACCTTTCTCTCTGTAGAATGAGGGACTTCATTATTTAAAATTGTCTTTATAACCCTTCCCAGACTGGAGGGCAGCAACAATTCTTTCTTTAAGGTCATTGCTGGTGTCTTTCCTGCTTGGCATTGTTGATACACACCTAGGCTGTATGCTCCAGATTAGCATACATGTGCCAAAGCTCCTTCTAGAGATGCCTACCTCTTGCTGGGGTGGGGCGTGGGTCAAAATGTGCTTTTAATTGATTTGATTCTGACCAGTTAGATTATTTGCTCTGACCATTCCTAGACTGACGTCACGAGATGATGAGATGAAGATAATTGTGTTAACTTTTCATAGGACCTATAAATAAGCAACATGAAACAACATTATAAGAATAATATCCCTACCTAAGACAAACACAGGAAGTAGTAGCTCGTGTTAGCATTCCGTCATACCCAGCAAAAATCGTCATATCTCTTCAGATTTTCCACATTTTGACACCTTACAAATGCAAACTTTGCAATATTTTATAATAATTTAGTTTTATGTAATTGTTTACAAATAAAAACCTGAGAAGTGTGGTGGATATCGCTGATTGAACGCTACCCAGCTGTCCCACCTTTCTCCGTGAGCTAAAGTTTATATGATTGGATCTTCTCCCTATATCTCCACAAAACATAATCAGTTCTGATTGGATGTCATCTCTGTCAACATTTTTTAACAAAAGAGTCAATTCATTTTGTCTTAGTTTTTGCTATCGTATGTAGTTTTTATTTCGTTATCGTGTTGTTTCTGTCATGAAATAAAGATTAGTTGCCGAAAACAATAACGAAAAATAATTTGTCAAGAAAATTAACACTGTCTATTTATATTAAGCTCTGCTCATCTATGTTTCTTTATAAGACAAGTTAAGCTCAGTCAGACAGTTTTGAGAACATCTGAGACTGGGAATTTTCTTAAGACTCAGTCTTTTGACAGTTTCTCCATTTGGTTCAGGTCTACACTTTGGAACTTCTAACACAATTATGTTTTGACCGAAACAAGGGTTGTCCAGATCCAGCCCTCAAGGGTTGATGTCCAGCATATTCTAAACGTGTCTCTACTCCAACAGAGCTCATTCAGATGACTAAACTTCGTTCTTAGTATGTCATTCAGCTTTGCAATTGCTAGGATCCATTCATTTGGGGAACATGTAAAGCATGGAGGCTATAGGCCCCTGAAGTCTTACTTTGGACAACACTGATATAAACCATTCCTGTTAAAATTCTTTTTCCTTTGATTTAATAATGCTGTGTGTTCAGTAATATTCTCTAATGAACCTGCAAGGCCTTCATAGAGCAGTTAGATTCAAACGTAAATTACACATAAGCATTCACAGTTTACTAATGACGAGGGATATCAGATTAAAAGGTATGAATGCAATTGTACACCACACTTTTGAAATTTAGTGGATACTGTAGTTTTCATTTCACAATCATATGCTACTTTATGTTGGCCTATCGGGTGAAGGCCCCCAAAATACAGTGTGGTTGTAACATGAAAAGAATTTGAAAATGTAAGAAAATAAAAAAAAGTTCAAGGGGAGTAATTTATTTTGTCACATACTGTAAAATATAAATGAAAATGCTTTAATATAAGAGCGATTTTCCCTGAAACGTTTCTGAAGTGCACGATAAAGGTTCTACAGAGTTGTTTTGTAGCATAACCATCACCTGTGTCTCCAATAAGGCCACAGCACAGATGGAGGAGAGGCTCGCGGAGTTCATACACCATTACTCTCCAGAGAACGTTCTTCCCCTGGCCGACGGGGTCCTCAGTTTCATCCACCACCAGGTCGCTGAGATGTCCAGAGACTGCCTGACCAAATCACACGAGGGGCTGATCACAAGCGTTTACTTCCGAGAGCTACAGGAGAAACTGGAGAAGCTGTTGTACAATGTGAGCTACACGTGAATCATGAAGATGGGGAGAATTGTGAAGTGATCATTGCGGGCTTCACAACTCACCTAACGATACCCTGTCTTTCTTTGCCAGGCGTATGAACGATCAGAGAGTTCGGAGCTCACCTTCGTCACTGAACTTGTCAAAAAGCTCTTCATCATCATATCTCGTCCTGCCAGGCTCCTGGAGTGTTTGGCAAGTTCCTTCCAAGCATTTATGCATTCACTTTATCAGTTTGGTTCATTAAAGGTCCAGTGTCATAGATTTACATGGGCTGGTTAGTCTTGGGAGGAAAAGTGAAAAATCATTAGTGATAATCATTTTGTATCTCTAACAATCCCAGCTTGAGCTTTTTTCATTGCTAAAGTTTAGAAATATGGGACAATGGATCACAACTTAGGTTACCTCTTTGTTAACATTACATTGTTGTTTGGCCAAGTCAGTCTGAGGAAGGCTGAAAAAATTATTCCCTCATAGCACAGTGTAGACAGTCAGACCTAAATATCCACAACTCACCCAATCTGTCTGGTGATCAATTTAGCTAGCCTCATTTAAGTTTCAGCATAGGGATGCCTGTATAAAAACAGGTAAATGAGTTTGGGTAACCCATTTAAATTTTTTTTTTTTTAGCTCTTTCAATTGTTCTGTGAAAAAGACAAAGGCAGCGTTATGGTCTGATTCTGCAAAGGTTTTTTTTTTTTTGAGTTACCACGGTAAACTTTTATGTTACGCTCTGTCTCATGCATTTCACTTGTTAAGGAGAAGCACTGACATGTGACAAACAAAAAGGAACCTTTAAGTCACCTGACAACTTCCCAGTGCATCTCTATCCCCCACTGAAAGCTCACCCTGTATACTGGTTTCCTATTTGAAATATAATAAATAATAATAGGTTATTTCCAGTGTAAAGGCTTTAGACAGAACATTAGGTTAATGAACGTCATGCATTGTGATTATCTATAGTAATTCTTCAGTTATGATACGCATTCAGCCTGTGTCCTTGCATTGGGAAATATGCTTTCAGCATTTACTTGGCCTTTTTCATTAAATAGCAGTATTATTACTGCATGGTATGTTGATAAAGTATAAATGCATTGTGTTATGCAGTAGAGGTCAGGGTCTTGTTAAAACTATGCCATTCGGTGTATCAGATATGCCCTGCTGCAGCAGCATATATACTTAATGCTCCAGGATATTTTTTCACTTATCTGAAAACTGTGAAGGTATATGGAAATTGGAATATTCTTTCCTCCTGGACCTGCCTATTCTCTCAGCCTCAAATCCAATCTGTTAGACGGAGCCGTGTCCTTGGCATGCTGATACATATTTCTCCCGAATTTGTCTAGGAATAATAGTAGTTTTGTGCACATGTAATGCCTAATCACACCTGCATATCTGCTTGCTGATTGATGACCTCCACTGTTCATTGGCAAAGGGGTCCCTGCTCCTAAACCCTGCGGCTCATCTTTCCGTTGTCAAGACAACCGTCAGAGGAGGTCGACAGGGTCAGTCAGGATGTGGCGGGGACTTCAGATCCTTATGGCTCTAAGGTTATGAAGGAGAATACTAACAGAGATAAAATGTTGTCCGTGGTGGTGGAGTTCATTTGGCATTCAGGTCAGTCATGATGTCTGATTTGTTGAAAATGTCACACAGTCAGTAGGCTGCTAGCTGCCAGAATATTATCCCTCAGCAGAGGAAGCGATCAGAGAGCCAGGTTAATTCCTCCTCTTCCCTTTTTCTCTGATGGAGAGGAGCTGAGATGAGAAAGCCTGCATGGAAATCATCCAACCTGCCCTTAGCTTTCTAATCAAAATGTTATTCCAGCAACAGGAATGAAACTGAATCCCACAGAAAGGTGTTGCAGGTGAAAAAGGGAGGCGTTTAGAAGATAAAAATAAGCAATTTGAAGGAGTGTTAATGCTGTTTTTTGTCTGATAGTGGATCTGTTATGCTGCTATGAATTAAGTTAATTATTTTATTATTGATTCAACAAATTTGTATATGAGCAAACTGTCACTTATACTATATAACGTTTTTCCGTCCTTTTCCCTGTGTTCTTTTTTTTCCCTTTCTTGTATCACTCCAACACAAGGAGAGACAGAAGGAAGGAGTTCCTTCCTTCCTTCCTTCCTTCCTTCCTTCCTTCCTTCCTTCCTTCCTTCCTTCCTTCCTTCCTTCCTTCCTTCCTTCCTTCCTTCCTCCAGTTTCTGGAATTTCCAGAGTATTTGAAAGAAACATTGCACAACTTTAAATAGGATTTTTTTCTCTTTCCCATACATGCCCTTACAATTGCTGACATGTAAAACGAGTTTTCCTCTATTTGGCGCAGTTGCCACTCGCTCCATTAGTCACTTCATGAGAGAGTGATCAGGCCGTTCAGCTGGCTACTTTCTTGAGTCTTCGCCGACATTGACGCATTAGGGAGAGAGCACGGACTAACTTCAATATCTATAGCTTTCTTACCTCAGAAGACATTAGACCTCTAAACAAAAGACCTGTGCAGTTGCAGCAGCAAATTCTTTTCCTCTTCTCCCATGCTCGTGCACAACACTGGTGTAATTTCAACTTGTCGCCAGAGGGGGCAAACTTATGCAAAAATGCTGGAACTTACGCTATGCTCCTTTAACCCCACTATAGAAATGTATTTTATTAACTTATGGCGAACTTGCTTATATTATATTATTAAATTAATGTAAACGACAATGAACTCCATAAAGTAAGGTCTGTAAAACTTACAATTTTAGATCCTAAATGTTTAGGAATGCTGATTAATTCTTAGGATTGGTTCTTCAAACCAGTGTCCAACAACATTCTGTCCTTCTGCCAAGTGTAGATTGCATCTGTGATTGCATACTTATCTTTGCTTTTTCTTCGACATCTGACCATCTATTGACAGGAGTTCAATCCAGAAGAGTTTTACCACCTACTGGAGGCTGCAGAGGATCATGCCAAAGAGGGACAACTAATGAAAGCAGACATCCCCAGATATATAATCAGTCAGTTGGGGCTGACCCGGGATCCATTGGAAGGTAAAAGAAAGAACAAACACTTTTGGTCCTATTCCACAAACTTCTGCCTGAAGCAAGGCTTCAATATTTTCACCATCTTTCCTGTAGTTAAAGATCAATATATTTCTGCTAGATGCCACGTTGGAGCCTTGAGATTAACAAATAATTCATCATAAGCACTTACAATGGTTGGAAAGATGAAGGAAATGCACCATGCCAGAACAAAAGCACCTGAGGATGAGAAGCTCCCTGTTGTTTAAAATAAAAACTAAAACAACAAAGGTGGCACATTTACTGTGGTGGGACAGAGCCAGATTATCTGTTTTGGTTACCTCTAAAGGAAGCAGCTCTATTCTGTATTATACTGAATGTTTGACTAGCAGCCACAGTTATTGAAATGCTAGTTTTGAACTAAATCACATTTCAAATAAAATAAAACAAACCTTGGTGCAGGCAGGATAAAGTCCTGATTAAGGCAGGGGACAGTCAGAACTGACAGCAGGGGATGACGGCAGACAGGGCTGGAGACAGAGAGCAAATAAGTGAGGCAAACTGGGGCCATGCACGGAGAAGTCAGGCAGCAATCTATCAGATGATGGAGATGAGGAGTTTACAAACCTATCGATTTCATAACCTTAATTTATCACAGAGAGGTGTTTTAAGATGATTTGAGGCAAAAAAGTACACCTCCAAACTTAATCTATGCAGTTTTATCATCAGGATTATGAGCCTATTTTAATTCTGCTCGGACTTGTCGGCAGCGGCAGAGACCCGCTGACAGGCGAGCCTGGCCAGGGTGACTGCAGTGTTACGGCCGCTGCTGCGGTCTGTGATTTCCCACGAACTGGATCATGTTCATTGTGGCTGAAAGGTCACTATAAAGCTTTTACTAAGTTAGTGGGGGATGTTTGTGCATAACAGATATCAAATGTTAAAACCTTGGCTGGATATTTTCGGCGTTTTGAGTTAATTATAAACTGTTTCGCCACAGTGTGTTTGTGTGTGCGTGCAGAGCAGACTCACTTTCCGTGGCAGAGAAAGAGGAGACCTTCTAAGCGCTTACCTAAAATACTTTACTTAAAAACTGAACTCATCGTGGCATAAAAAATGTTGCTCATAAAGCTCTTAAAATCAGTCTAGTCTCCCCTCCACATATGTTACATCCCACACACACAACTGCGGTCCCTGAGCTATGCAGGCAAAAAGAAGTCCGGATGAGTGGCAACGCTTGATTGCCAGCGTGAGTGGCAGGATCTCTGCATTTGTCTGTTTGACCGCAGTCTTCTTGCCACCACCCACTGGACCGGAGTGGTACTGCAGTTTTTACTCACTATGTCCCATACTTCATTCGGCTGTTTTACATAAATGGGTACTGATTCTCATCCCGGCAGGTTCACACTTGACTGTGAGTGAGGCATGGTTGGGCGGAACGGCCCACCTGATATGAACCTGAGTGGTGTTCAGTTGTTGGACTTCTGTGCTCGTCATGGATTGTCCATCACGAACACCATGTTCAAGCATAAGGGTGTCCATATGTGCTCTTGGCACCAGGACACCCTAGGCCGTAGTTCAATGATCGACTTTGTTGTTGTTTCGTCGGATCTGCGGCCACATATCTTGGACACTCTGGTGAAGAGGGAGGCAGAGCTCTCCACCGACCACTACCTGTTGGTGACTTGGCTCCGATGGTGGGGGAGGATGCCGGTCAGACTGGGCAGGCCCAAACGTATTGTGAGGGTTTGCTAGGAACGTCTGGCTGAGTCCCCCGTGAGACGGAGCTCCGGGAGAACTTAGAACATGCTCCGAGGGAGTTGAGGGATATTGAGTCCGAGTGGGCCATGTTCTGTGCCTCTATTGTTGGCTAGTAGGAGGTGTGGGCGCAAGGTTGTCAGTGCATATCACGGTGGCAGCCCATGAACCCGCTGGTGGACACTGGTGGTGAGGGATGCTGTCAGGCTGAAGAAGGAGTCCTATCGGGCTTTCTTGGCCTGTGGGACTCCGGAAGCAGCTGATGTGTACCGGCAGTCCAAGCAATATGTGGCACACCCTCCAGTCCCCTATTCAAAAAGGGGGACTGGAGGGTGTGTTCCAACTACAGAGGGATCACACTCTTAAGCGTCCCTGTTCAGGAATTCTGGAGAGGTGGGTCTGTCGATAGTCAAACCTTGGATTCAGGAAAAGCAGTGTGGTTTTCATCCTGGCCGTGGAACACTGGACCAGCTCTACACCCTCAGCAGGATCCTGGAGGGTGCATGGGAGTTTGCCCAACTAGCCTACTTGTACTTTGTGGACATGGAGAAGGCATTCCACCGTGTCCCTCGCAGGATACTTTGGGGGTTGCTCCGGGAGTATGGAGTACCAGGCCCATTAATACAAGCTGTTAGATCTCTGTATGACCGGTGTCAGAGCTTGGGCTGCATTGCCGGCAGTAAGTTGGACTTATTTCTGGAGAGAGTTGTACTCTGCCAAGGTTGCACTTTGTTGCTGATTCTGTTCATAAAATTGATGGTCAAAATTTCTAGGCGCAGCCAAGGTGTTGAGGGGATCCGTTTTGGTGGCCTCAGGATTGTCTTTGCTCTTTGCGGATGACATAGTCCTGTTGGCTTCATCAGGCTGTGATCTACAGCCCTCACTGGAGCGGTTTGCAGCCAAGTATGAAGCGGTAGGGATTAGGATCAGTGCTTCCAAATCCGAGGCTATGGCTCCTAGTTAATGGAAACAGGAAAACCCAAAAGCCCAAGGTTTTCATTTACTGGGATAATACTGGGGCTTTAAATCCTGGGGTTTTCAATGGAAAAGGGACCAATGATGTATTTAGGTACCGAAACATGGTACCGTTTCATTTTGCGTGAATTGGTGCCGAAGGGATTTGCTTGGTATCCTATAAAAGTACCTATAAAAGCACCAAATTCAGTACCCATCCCTACAGGCGATGAGACACTAACACTGAAAGGCAACTCACACGAAACTTGAAGACGATCTAGCAGAGACTAACTGTGGGAGGTAGGTATTAATAGGCAGCAACCCAAGTGGAAGTAGTGGAGGTAATCAGGGGTAAAGGCAGAGTCAGAGGTGAAGCTCATTCCAATTAATGGAATGGAGCAGCAGAGAGAATAGTAAACAGCCAGCCCAAAAAACAACAGATGATCACCAGAATGCTTGACAAAAAAGTGAATTTGATTGCTGTTTTAAACATTGGATGACAGCCTCACCGAGCTGAAAACAACACTGACAAGAAGAAAATAAATAAATTGATTTAACAAGTCATAATAGTTCAAAAGCCAAAGGAAATAGGTGGGTATTAAGAGCAGATTTAAATATGTCTACTGCAGAGCCTTTTTTAATTTGCAGCAGCAACTCATTCCATAATTTGGGAGATGCAAAAGCCTTGGTACCTCCAACAATACCTGGTCAGTTGATCTAAGGGACCAAGACGGGGAATGCAGGTGCAGTTCCCCGTCTTGCTCACAGCTCCTATACACTTCATGAGTTAAAAATCCAGTAACAAAATGCTTCATTTACATGTTTTCTAAAGAGATCAGAAATTTTGTCACTCGTATATAAAAACAATTCTTACCTAATACAAGATTTTTCCACCGCTAAATAAATTAACTCAGACTCAATTTGCTGCTTCAATAAAAGTTAGCTTATTTTAAAGCTTCAGATGCATCCTTAACTACCAACAAATGTGGCTTACATTATATACTGCTCAAAAAAATAAAGGGAACACTTAAACAACACAATGTAACTCCAAGTGTCTTTTATATTTTTCAGCAGTATATTTTATGTCCCCTCCCACCCTTCAGCTGACTGGTTTAATGGGATAGAATAGTTCCAAAAAGAGAAACCACATGGTTCTATTTCTGACTCAGTGAGACATTTTATTTTAGTTAATCGCTGCTAACAATGTGCCACTTCATATCTTGATTTCACACAGCCTTTAACACCCGCAGTGTCATGCACAGGCATGCACGCACACCCACATCACTGCTTGCACGTTCTTACTTTCACACTATTGTTTCTTTTCTGGGTTTGTTAGTGATTAATGACAAGACTTCCAGTCTGAAACAGAAAAGAGACCGAATATGTGATTCCCTCCTCTGTGACTTCTATCTAACATTAAATTAGTAACCTCAGCGACGCAGAGTTTCAGTGCTTTGGCAAAGAAATCCTCATTCCATTATTTCTCTGCCATGTCAAAACTGTGGCACAGTCAGAGTATTCAAGCAGCTGTCACATACAAAATGCACGGATGTAAACCGTTAGCTGACAGTGGTGCTGGTGAAGAGGGAGAACAGAACAAGCAGGAGGGAGAGCAGAAAGAAATGGCATCAATTAAAAGGAGGCCATTTATGGCTGGATGTTGGGGCCTTTGGGGTTTTCAAACCTGATGTTTTGTATGGGGTTCCCAAAAAAATGGGATGTATGTGTTTTTTTATCATTATAACACTAGTTGTAATGTATGCAATCACAGATGCAATGTTCCTCTACAGAAATCGTGAACCTTGACAGCTATGACAGTGAGGGTCCACATACTCCAGAGACGGATGACTCAGCGGAGGTGAGGAACTAACGAACAAACGTCGACACATACACCCCTGTGTCATATCAGCAGGCACACAACATTTCATATGAATGTCCCAACAGACTAGCATGAAAGACGTGGACAGTCAGCTGTTGCAAAATAAATTGCTTACGTTACTGTTTGAGCTTTTATTTGAGGATGTTGGATGTTCCCAGGGAAAAGGCAAATCCATCAAACCACCCTGTGAGGAAGACTTTCAGACCATCAAACTGATCAGCAACGGAGCTTATGGGTAAGTAAAGGATTTGCACCTCACAGAGCCTGCACAGACGGAAAGTCACATCGACTTAAGCTATATAAAGTTTTTTTTTTCTTCTTTTTTTTACCACAGCCTTATTAAGAAGATAAAATCTAGGGACTTACAGTCAACCTAAAAAGTTTACACACCCCAGTTAAGAAGTCAGGCTTTTATGATGTGTAAAAATAACCCCATTGCTAATCTTTTGATAATCCTCTAATGTGGCATATTATTAACTACATAAATTAAAAAAGTCATTAATCTGTTTGAGGGTAAAATCACAAAAAATAAAAAGTGCTACTGTATCTCGGATGCCTCAGTAAGCACACCCTTAAACTCCCACTTTGCTGAAACATATTTTGATGTCATTTCAGATAAAAGTCTGTTTTGGTAGGTTTCTATCTGGATGCTACATCTTGTCTTTTATCTATTTTTATATTTGCCTACGCAACCTTATTCTTCAAATCTATCTGACTGGGAGGAGGTTTCTTATCCACAGGCCTCTTCAGGTGTGACCCTACAGATTATCCTTCAGATTTAGTTTAGGGCTTTTGGTCTGATGAAGCCCTTTATTTGTTGAGGTGGATGCACTGCATGCTCGGACTCACTATGGTGCTGATAAAGTAAATCTCTCTTCATCTTCAGCTGGCTGTCAGACAATTTAAAGTTTTCCTGTCTAAAGCGACTGGTATTCGGAAATGTTTATAATCTCTCCACCATGACAAAAACCCCACTTCAACCTGGAGAAAAGTAATCCCACAGCATGATACTGCCCCAACCAAGTTCATTAAGGGTATATGTATTGTTTTTTAGTCTAATATATCTTTTTAAATGTGGAAAAGAAGTTGAAATTTGATTCATTATTGGACTATAAAAAAAACTATTTAGGCACCCATGTTGCTCTTTTGCTATAATGTCAGGAAAAATTAAAAGAGACTGCATTTATAATTGGAGAGGATAAGACTGAAAAAAAAAAAAAAGTCAGAACTGTTTATAGAATAAATCTGTGGAATAATCCGTCTAAAGAAACCAAACAGGCTAGATAAATTTTTATTTCATAACTTGCCTTGCCTTTTAAGAAAATAATCAAATATAATATGCTGTCAAGATATAATGAAATCAGGGCTGGGCAAGTTAACGCGTTAATATCGCGTTAATTCATTAGACTATTAACGGCGATATTTACTTTATCGCTCATTACCGCATGTTGCTCACATGCTTTTATTTTGTGAAGGTCTGTTGCTGCGGTGTAGGGGTTTAAATCAGAACAGTAGGTGGCGATAATGCGCCAATAACCTCGCTGTCAGCCCCATAGACATAATATAAGAGTAGACGCGTCATGGGCGGGTTCTGCCTATGCTGCGTTGCGTCAGAGCGTCCGCCATCTTAAATGTGGCAAATCTGCATTTACTCAGTCACTTAAACAGAATCAGAGGGACTTTAATCTCTGAATATACTTTGTATTCGTAGTATTTTTTTTGTAATATTACAAGTTTATTTTCTTATCCCTTTAGCTTCATTCTCCTGAATTTATTCTCCTAAAGAATAAAAATATTTAAAATAATCTAACCTGGCCCTATTAATCCAGGAGTGAAATAATTCTGCAAACTGTGATTATTCTGGAAATGTTCCCCCTTAATTCTCATAATATGATGTTTTTATCATAACATTATCACTTTTGTGTTTGTTTGTTTATTTTTACTTTATTGACCTAGGATTTTTTTTTTGCTCATATTATTAATTTTACCTCTTTAATACTCACCCAAAAAGTCTGTTCCTAAAGGTTCACATGTGACATGGTTTTATGAAATAATGAAGACCACAATGTTTAGATTTAACAAATTGATCCTTATATTCATAACACACACACACACACACACACACACACATATATATACAGTATATATATATATATATATATATATATATATATATATATATATATATATATATATACATATATATATATATATATACACATATATATATATATATATATATATATATATATATATATATACACATATATATATATATATACACATATATGTGTGTGTGTGTGTATTTATTGCAGCACAGGAATGAGGCATCTTCTCTGATCCACGTTCACAATAACAGAACTCAACTTTTTTCTGCCACATACAATATGGCGGTGACGTTGACGTGCGAACCTGCGCCCTATGACGCGTCTACGTATATATGTCTGTGGTCAGCCCAGCCTCGGATTCAAACAGGAAGAAAGGTGCTGACTGGAAAAAGGAAAACGCGGATAAAAACAAAGCTGACATGCGGAAGGCGGTGTTTCCCGCAGGAATTTGCTTAGGCGAGGCGGTGAGTTGGCGGCCGGAACAAGTTTTGTGCGGATGACTGGCGGAGCGGGGGGGAGAACAAGTTTTGCGCTGATGACTGCTGGCGGGGGGGGGGGGGGGGGGGGGAATAAGTTTGGCGCGGATGACAAGTTTTGCGCGTCTGCATCGACGCCGTCGGTGAAGTCGCTTCTCGCTTCAAAGTATCCATGTATTTTTGCCTGTTTTTTCGCTGCCATTCACTATATGCACGCGAGAAAGCAACAACAAAAAACCGCATGTTAACGTCAAATAAACATGCAAGCATTTCAGTTTAAAGTTCTTCCAGCAACGAATATGACAGACACAAGTTAGTTGTAACCACTGCCAAGTTAAACTTTCTTATCACCGGAGCACCTTGAGCTTAACATATCACTTAAATGCCAAACACACTGTAGACATCACCCAACAATTCAATGACTGAGAAGCTAACCAATGTAATGGCGAAGTGGATAGCTACTGTAGACCTTTTTTTGTGCTTCACACTTTGGTATTGAACATAAAATGGTAATGCTGCTCCCAGCTGTTACCTCAGAAATTCCCTGTTTTTGGTAGATTTTTTCCCCATAAAGAGAATTTCCTGTCAGTGGCAATAAGCTTTAATTTATTATTATTGCTATTTTTTGTTTTACATGTTTAAGTTGAGCTTTACACTAAATATGTATTACTGATAAGTGCTACAAATGTTACAACACTTTTGTTCATATGGCAGCAGAACATTAAAATAAAAGTGCTCTTTACACTACTTTTGAATTCATTCTTGGAGTTTGTAAATACAATGCGATTAATCATGATTAATCAGGCAAATTATGCGATTAATGGCGATTAAAGATTTTAATCGTTGCCCAGCCCTAAATTAAATATATTTAATGATACAGCACTTGAGTGCTGTATCATTAAAAATATTATATTTTCTTCCTTATTGCCCGCTTTGTTTTTAAAGAGGTATCAACTGAGAGTTGATTAAACTAACTCACACCAGCCCTTGTGAAACCGAAATCTGAGTTTCGAACCGCAGACTAGATCAATTCAGTCAAGGATTCGACTCTGAGTTTGTTAACACTGCTTCGTGAAACAGACCTATGCTTAGTTTGTTAGTTTGCATGTCTTTTTACTAAAGTTTGCTAAATATCTGATTTTTTTTATTTATTTTCAGGAATATATTTACCATGTATGCAGGATCTTTTTCACATGTACCAGCTGAAACCCTAAAGACAAAAGGTTTTTCCTTATACCAGAAAACCAAAATGCAAAGGACTTGGCCTCTGTTTGCCACTAAACTGTGTTGACCTGTGATATTTTATAGGTGGATAAAATACTGTCTTTATGTCACCACTTAGCCTTTGGACTTCATGCATACAATACATAGTTATGTCTGCCAGTGTCTCATTGATATGTGAGACAAAGCATTTTTGGCATGGCACAGAACAGAACCAAAGCAAATACACTTGAAAGCACTGCTCTAGGTTTTTGTCTTCTTGTTCTTGTTCTTGTTCTTCTTGTTCATTGCCCTCAGAATATTTCAAAGAACAGGAAGTAAAAGCAATGGGATTTAGAGTGGACCCATTTTATAGGGTCCATGTCTAATATCTAATCTAGGAATGAGTTTTTCATTGATTTGAAAGTCTGTTACATGGCTTTAAATGGATTCAGGAAAAAAAAAAAAAGCCCATAGGGATTTGAAAGCATGAATAACATACAGTGTCATTTCTATCTTGACATGTGCACATGCTGCTGCATGATGAAAGCTGCCTAAGGTGGCTTAGTGACTGTCTCTACAAAGCCTGCTGTAGTCAGAAGATATAAATACACTTACAAATGTTCTGAACCTAAAGAAAATGAGGTTACTGTAATAAATCTGTTGTATATTCTATGTTCAGAACCACTTTTGTTCAATGTCTCTTCCCCTGTTCTCCACTCTGCTTTGCAGTGCTGTCTATCTGGTGCGGCACAGGGAGACACGTCAGCGATTTGCCATGAAGAAGATCAACAAGCAGAATTTGATACTGAGGAACCAGATTCAGCAGGCGTTTGTGGAGAGGGACATTCTCACCTTCGCAGAGAACCCCTTCGTTGTGTCCATGTTCTGTTCCTTCGAAACACGGCGCCATCTCTGCATGGTTATGGAATATGTGGAAGGTAACTGGGTCGGGACTGGAGGAGTGAGATGGAGTGAGGTCAAGGGCATACCCTTCCTTTGTCTTTGTCAGATACACAGGGTGTGGATTGAGTCTGTAAAACTTACTAAATTTATTAACTCCATGAAGGGTATTTTATGAAGCAAAATGAGCTTAAAGACTTTTTAGAGTCAAGAATGTGTCTATTTTTATTAATGGAGAGAGAATTTCAGCATGATATTGTCTTTAAAACAGTGTTACTCTGAACAAACATCCCAAACATTTAAATATGAGAGTGGATTTCTGTATTTGATCCAAGTTAATGTTTGATATTGCTAGCGCACTGAAAGCTCCTGATATTTAATAGATATCAGGCTGACAGAAAATGAATTATTGCTGTGTCATCTCATTTATCTAGTTTAATCTCATTTCCTTTTTTTCACACAAACAAACCCCCATCTGTGAATCCAGTTAAATGTTTTCAGTAATAAGTCTTGACTGTTAGATTATCGCTAATTTTAATTAAAATTTACAATGCCTGGGCTAGGTAAAAACCCAGCAATGTCTAAACGCTGATATTTACAGTCACTTTATAAAAGAGGTCTTTTTTCTTCCCATCTCACTGATATACACACTGATTGACACAGAACATGTACAATTTTGCTGTTTTAGCCTAGTTAAGATTAGCAAATTAATATCTATTTGCGAAATACCGGAATAATGAGCAGGCAAAATCTTTTGCAATATTTTGGCTTTCTTCGAATTCAGAGGTTTATAAACCTTTCATTAGTATTTGGTATAATTGCCTTTTATTGTATGATTTAGCTCATATATTTTGGGTATCCTTTCACAAGCATACTGTATAATTTTGGCCCTTTCCTCCTGACGGGATGGCTGTAAGTGAGTCAGCTTTGTTGGCTGCCTGGCCCATGACACTATCACCCCTGACCACAAAACATTGTGCTGCCAGAATGCTTTTCTGCCAGCTCTGGCCTTTATCCTCTAACTCTAAACAATGACCGTTGTGTCCAAGGACTTTATTTTAGTTTCATCAGACATCAGGAAATGTTTCTAGAAATTATGGTCTTTGTCCCAGAGATCATTTGCAAACTGTAATAGGGCTTTTATGTTGCTTTTGGATTAATGGCTTCCACCTCACTGAGGGGCATTTCAGCCCATGCCTTGGACTCATTTCACTCTGGATAAAGACTCTGTCTTGCCTGCTTCAACCAGCATCATCACAAGGTCTTTTGCTGTGGTTCAGTGGCTGATACATACATTTCACACTAAATCATATTTCACTCTAAGTCACGCTCCTTTCTGGAACACAGCACCTGTCTCCTTCCTGAATAGTATGATTGCGGGACCCTTCCACGCTATTTATACGTGAACATAATTGTTTGAATAGATGAATGTAGCACATTTTGTGATGAATTTAGGAGGACCCAAGAAATACCCGAAAGCAAGTGAGTACAAAAATGATATCAGTCTTTATTTTGACGCTGGCGGCTCGGTCCCTGGTTCGGCTCGCACTCTGCGACTGGCCGCTCCTGAAGGCAGAGTCGCAGGTTAGTGACCAGCAGATATTAACAGGCTTGTTAGAGAGAAGTGTGGTCACTAACCTGGACGTGCTGAGGGCAGAACTCTGACTCCTTGTTATGAAGGCGTCCGAGAGGGGGTTATCCAGGGCTCTTTGTCCAGGTCCGGTCCAGGTCTTTGTCAGGGGGAAATCCGTTTAACTCAGGCAGCGGTCTCCAAGGGGGAATCCAATAGAGCGTCCAGGTCCAGGTCAATCCAGAAGGCACAGACAGAACAGGGGGCAGGCGAACTCGTTTACTCACGGACAGGCTGGGGTCGGAATCACGGTGAGGCAGTCCAATACTCTGAGGCTGACAGGCAGGACCCAGGCAGGCAGACAAATCCAAAGGGGCAGGCAGGTATCCAAAAAACAGAGGCAGAACAGGTCGAGAGGCAGACAGGCGGACAGGAATACAAAAATGCTGGAAGCGCTCACCGAATGGCTAGAGACGTTCTGGCACTGGAGGCTGCGAGGAGCAGAGCTTTTAAGCAGCCAGGGCGGAGACGGGCACAGGTGTGCTGATTGCAATCAGCAGCTCCAGTGCCAGAAACGTCACAGAGCCCCCCTCTCAAGGGCGGATTCCAGACGCCCCAGGTTGGTCAGGATGGGCTCTGTGGAAATCCCTAATGAGGGATTTGTCCAGGACGTGGCGAGCCGGGACCCACTGCCGCTCCTCAGGACCATAACCCTCCCAGTCGATGAGGTACTGGGTGCCTCGACCCCATTTACGGGACTTAAGGATCCTCTTCACGGTGTAAACCGGAGAGCCATCAACCAGGCGGGGGGGAGGTGGGGGCGTGGTGGTGGGAGACAGACTGGAGGTGTTGACAGGCTTGATACGGGATACGTGGAAGGTGGGGTGAACCTTCATGGTTGAAGGCAGACGGAGACGGACCGCCACTGGATTGATGATTCTAGAGATGGGAAATGGTCCAATAAAGCGTGGCGCCAGCTTCTTGCTGTCCACCCTCAGAGGGAGGTCCCTGGTGGACAGCCAAACCCTATCTCCCACTCGATAGGTTGGGGCAGGAACCCGCCGACGGTTGGCCGCACGGGACTGATTCTGAGATGCGGCGAGTATGGCCTTCCTGGCCCTTCTCCAGGCTCGCCGACACCTCAGAGCAGAAAGACGGGCGGACGGGACTCTGGACTCGACCTCTTCTGTGGTAAAAACTGGCGGTTGGAAGCCGTAAACCACATAGAAGGGAGAGAGGCCAGTAGAGGAGGAGGGTGTAGCGTTTATCGCATGTTCCACCCAAGGTAAGTTCTGCGCCCATTTAGAGGGGTCCGCCTGGCAGAAAAGGCGGATCTTCGTCTCGACCTCCTGGTTCATCCGTTCAGTTTGTCCATCTGACTGGGGGTGGAAACCGGAGGAGAGATTTACAGAAATCCCCAGCATCGCACAGAACTCTTTCCAATAACGAGCCACAAACTGGGGACCCCGATCTGACACAATGTCAGAGGGCAGACCGTGCAGCCTGAAAACCTCCCTGGCAAGGATGAACCCCATCTCCTTGGCAGAGGGAAGCTTGTTTAAGGGGACCAGATGGACCATCTTAGAAAAACGGTCAACGACCGTGAGGATGACCGAGTGACCGTCAGAGGAGGGGAGACCCGTGATAAAGTCCATTGAGAGGCTGGACCACGGTCGAGGAGGGACTGGGAGAGGATGAAGCAAGCCAGAAGGGGGACGACGAGACACCTTAGCCTGGCTGCAGGAGGAACAGGCTGCAACAAACTCCCCGACATCTCTGACCAGAGACGGCCACCAGAACTGAGACCTGATGAGGCGAATGGTCTTGCTCACGCCTGGATGGCCGTATAACCGGGAGCAGTGACAGAACTCTAGCACCTTTGATCTGAGTTCAGGAGAGACAAAGAGCCTGTCCTTGGGGCAGGCTTCGGGCATCTGGACAGAGGCGAGGGATTCCCTTACCTCCCTCTCAAGTTCCAGGCGGGAGACAGCACACCTCACTGAATCCGGCAAGATGAACCCCCGTTCCACCTCCGGATCCCCCTCGTTAGCCTCGAAGACCCTTGACAAGGCATCCGGCTTGGTGTTTTTAGACCCCGGTCTGTAAGAGAGGGTGAAACTGAACCGACTGAAAAATAGTGCCCACCTGGCCTGTCTGGGGTTGAGTCTTTTAGCTGTCTTGAGGTACTCCAGGTTGCGATGATCAGTCCAGACTAGAAATGGTATCTTGGAGCCCTCGAGCCAATGCCGCCACTCTTCAAGGGCCAGTTTAACTGCCAGAAGTTCTCGGTTGCCCACATCGTAGTTCTGCTCAGAACTGGATAACCTCCTGGAAAAAAAAGCACAGGGGTGCACACGACCATCCTCCCCCTGCTGGCTGAGGATGGCTCCGACTCCAGAGCTAGAAGCATCCACTTCTACTATGAACTGCTTCTCAGGGTCAGGAGAAACGAGGACCGGGGCTGAAGTGAACAGCTCTTTAAGGCGCCTGAAAGCCTTGTCTGCCTGTTCATTCCACATATACTTAGTTTTACAAGAGGTGAGGGCGTGGAGAGGAGAGGCTACCTGGCTGTAGTTTTTGATAAACCTCCTATAAAAATTAGCAAATCCCAGAAATCTCTGGAGTTGCTTACGGTCCACCGGAGTAGGCCACTCCGTTACGGCCCGAACCTTGGCTGGGTCCATGGCAATCTGCCCAGGCGACAGAATAAACCCAAGGAAGGAGGTAGAAGTAGTATGAAACTCGCATTTTTCTGCCTTAACGTAAAGTTGATTTTGAAGGAGGCGGAGGAGGACAGAGCGGACGTGTTGCTGATGAGAAGCCAGGTCCTTGGAATAAACGAGAATATCATCAAGATAAACGAAGACGAACCGGCCGATCATGTCCCCAAGAACCTCATTAACCAGGTTCTGAAAGACTGCTGGGGCATTAGTTAGGCCAAAAGGCATCACCAGGTATTCGTAATGGCCGGTGGGGGTGTTAAAAGCGGTCTTCCACTCGTCTCCCTCCCTAATCCGGACTAAGTGGTAGGCGTTGCGGAGGTCCAACTTGGTAAAAACTTTAGCCCCTTGGACCTGGTCAAAAGCAGAGTTCATCAAGGGAATAGGATATCGGTTTTTAACCGATATGTCATTTAGGCCCCTATAATCAATGCAAGGGCGGAGGGAGCCGTCCTTCTTTTCAACAAAGAAAAATCCCGCCCCAGCTGGAGAGGACGACGGGCGGATGATGCCTGCTCTTAGGGACCCACTAATGTAGTCCTGCATGGCCTGGGATTCTGGAGGGGATAATGAGTAAAGGCGGCCTCTGGGTGGGGCGGCGCCTGGCAACAGGTCGATCGCACAATCGTATGGGCGATGAGGAGGTAAACTCGTGGCCTTGGCCTTATTAAAGACCTCCTTTAAATCATGGTATACGGAAGGAACTCTGGACAGGTCCGGGTAAAACTCGTCTGCTTTACCTTCGGGAGAGCGGGGAGGGTGAGCAGAGGACAGACAGGACTCGGAGCACGAAGAGGCCCAACCCGTAATCTCGTTACGCCTCCAATCAATCTGGGGGTTGTGTTTGCGGAGCCAGGTAGCGCCCAGGATCACTGGAACCTGCGGGGAGTCAATAACCATAAAGGTGAGTCTCTCTTTATGATTACCTCCCAAGGTCATTTCCACCGGCTCCGAGACGAGGCGTGATTGGTTGAGCTCGTGCCCATCCAGGGCGAGAACACTACGGGCTGAAGAGGCGTTCTGTAGTGGGATGTTAAGCTTCCTGGCCAGACCCTCATCCAGAAACTCAGTGTCGGCTCCTGAATCAATGAAAACCGAGAGCCTGTGGGACTGTGAGGAGAAAGACAAGGTAGCAGGAATTAAACGGTTAGGTGGGACAGCAAGCTTGGTGTAGCTCAGTAGGGATGCCCCACCCCCTACTGAGCTTGGTCTTTTAACGGGCAGTTCCGGACTTGGTGGCCCACCCCTCCACAGTAAAGGCAAAGTCTCTGCTGTTGCCTGCGCTGGTACTCATCCTTGGTTAGGCCCACCTTACCCAATTGCATGGGCTCTGGCTCTGAAAGCTTAGGCGAAACCGGTGAAGAAACAGGGGAAGGGGTCGACACTCGAGGGGGGATAGATGACGTCGAACGACGTTCCCTTCGCCGTTCCATGAGGCGGAGGTCCACTCTGTTAGCCAGCTCCTCGAGCTGCTTCAGGGATTTAGGGTACTCTCGAGTGGCGAGCTCATCCTTAATCCTATCGTTGAGCCCAAAAATAAAAACGTCCATAAGGGCAAACTCGTTCCAGAGACTGTCGGCAGACAACAAATGAAAATCAATAACATAATCTGCCACAGACCTATCTCCCTGTCTCAGGGTCAGAAGCCCCCTAGAGGACTCCCGGCAGGGCAGCAAGGGACTGAAAACTCTTACAAGCTCCGTGGAGAAGTCATGATATGAGTGGCAGATGCGTGAGTTATTTTGCCACTCGGAAGTTCCCCACAACCTGGCTTTGCCGGCTAGCAGTGAGATCACGTACGCTACTTTGGACCGGTCTGAAGGGAATGAGGAAGGTTGCAATTCAAAATGTATCTCACACTGTGTGAGAAAAGCCCTGCAATGTTCTGGATCACCGGAGAACATTGCCGGCGGGGAGAGACGGGGCTCTGACGAGGACGACGTCACCGGAAGTGACGGAGGGCCAAAGGAAGCGGCTTGCGGAAGTGAAGGCTGCGTACTTCCCTGAGTACGAAGATGGCCTAAAATCTCCGAGACGCCGGCTTCTAACTCAGAAATGGATTTCTCTACCCCCGCGCGCCACTGGGTTTCGGGTACAGGGTCCATGTTTGGCCAGAACGTACTGTGATGAATTTAGGAGGACCCAAGAAATACCCGAAAGCAAGTGAGTACAAAAATGATATCAGTCTTTATTTTGACGCTGGCGGCTCGGTCCCTGGTTCGGCTCGCACTCTGCGACTGGCCGCTCCTGAAGGCAGAGTCGCAGGTTAGTGACCAGCAGATATTAACAGGCTTGTTAGAGAGAAGTGTGGTCACTAACCCGGACGTGCTGAGGGCAGAACTCTGACTCCTTGTTATGAAGGCGTCCGAGAGGGGGTTATCCAGGGCTCTTTGTCCAGGTCCGGTCCAGGTCTTTGTCAGGGGGAAATCCGTTTAACTCAGGCAGCGGTCTCCAAGGGGGAATCCAATAGAGCGTCCAGGTCCAGGTCCAGGTCAATCCAGAAGGCACAGACAGAACAGGGGGCAGGCGAACTCGTTTACTCACGGACAGGCTGGGGTCGGAATCACGGTGAGGCAGTCCAATACTCTGAGGCTGACAGGCAGGACCCAGGCAGGCAGACAAATCCAAAGGGGCAGGCAGGTATCCAAAAAACAGAGGCAGAACAGGTCGAGAGGCAGACAGGCGGACAGGAATACAAAAATGCTGGAAGCGCTCACCGAATGGCTAGAGACGTTCTGGCACTGGAGGCTGCGAGGAGCAGAGCTTTTAAGCAGCCAGGGCGGAGACGGGCACAGGTGTGCTGATTGCAATCAGCAGCTCCAGTGCCAGAAACGTCACACATTTAGGCATCTGGGCATTGTACCCAAGGATAAACCAGACTTCTGGACCAGTTCTCTTCCTGATAGTTTCCTTGATTTCTTTAGATTTTCCCATGAGCTCAAGGGAGCAGTGTTTTTTTTATATAGTTTTGCCTTAAAATACATCCACAGAGATGGCTCTGTTTCACTCGGATGTTGTGTCTTGCCCTAAATTGTTTGAAGGCCTAGCAATCTTATTGGTTTTATATTTCTGATTTTGAAATAGTAAATGTTCTCTAAAAAAGTTATCTTTCATGATTCTGAGATTGAGCAAATATAAGTAATTTTGGTAATCTAATGGACCAAAAGCAGGAAAGGTTTAGTCTGATGTAAGGTCAGACAGCAAGAAAAAAAGTTTGTTTCTTTTTGTACAGTATATTGAAACACTAGATATCCTGGACCTGCACAACTGAATACGAAATCTGCACCTAATGAATTTTTTTCCAAAGTCCTGATACTGTATCCAGGAGAAATAAGAAAAGGTTCGTCCGTCCGTCCGTTTTCTTCCGCTTATCCGGGGTCGGGTCGCGGGGGTAGCAGCTTCAGTAGGGAGGCCCAGACGTCCCTCTCCCCGGCCACTTGGGCCAGCTCCTCCGGGGGAATCCCAAGGCGTTCCCAGGCCAGCCGAGAGACATAGTCCCTCCAGCGTGTCCTGGGTCTTCCCCTGGGCCTCCTCTCGGTGGGACGTGCCCGGAACACCTCACCAGGGAGGCGTCCAGGGGGCATCCTAACCAGATGCCCGAGCCACCTCAACTGGCTCCTCTCGACGTGGAGGAGCAACGGCTCTACTCTGAGTCTTCCCCGGATGACTGAGCTCCTCACCCTATCTCTAAGGGAGAGCCCAGACACACTACGGAGAAAACTAATTTCGGCCGCTTGTATCCGGGATCTCATTCTTTCAGTCACGACCCAAAGTTCGTGACCATAGATGAGGGTAGGAACGTAGATCGACCGGTAAATCGAGAGCTTCGCCTTTTGGCTCAGCTCTCTCTTCACCACAACGGATCAGTACAGCGCCCGCTTCACAGCAGATGCAGCACCAATCCGCCTGTCGATCTCCCGCTCCATCTTCCCCTCATTCGTAAACAAGACCCCAAGATACTTGAACTCCTTCACTAGGGGCAGCACATCCTCCCCAACCCGGAGAAGGCACTCTACCCTTTTCCGGTTCAAGACCATGGTCTCGGATTTGGAGGCACTGATTTTCATCCCGGCCGCTTCGGACTCGGCTGCGAACCGCTCTAGTGAGAACTGTAGATCACGCCCTGATGAAGCCAATAGGACCACGTCATCCGCGAATAGCAGAGACGCAATCCTAAGGCCACCAAAACGGATCCCCTCAACACCTTGGCTGCGCCTAGAAATTCTGTCCATAAAAGTTATGAACAGAATCTGTGACAAAGGGCAACCTTGGCAGAGTCCAACTCTCACCGGAAACGAGTCCGACTTACTGCCGGCAATGCGGACCAGACTCTGACACCGGTCATACAAAGACCTGACAGCCCTTATTAAAGGGTCTGGTACTCCATACTCCCGGAGTACCCCCCACAGGATCCCTCGGGGGACACGGTCGAATGTCTTCTCCAGATCCAAAAAGCACATGTAGACTGGTTGGGCAAACTCCCATGCACCCTCCAGGATCCTGCTGAGGGTGTAGAGCTGATCCAGTGTTCCACGGCCAGGACAAAAACCACACTGCTCTTCCTGAATCTGAGATTCGACTATTCGACGGACCATCCTTTCCAGAACCCCTGAATAGACCTTACCAGGGAGGCTTAAGAGTGTGATTCCTCTGTAGTTGGAACACACCCTCCGATCCCCCTTTTTAAATAGGGGGACCACCACCCCAGCCTGCCAATCCAGGGGAACTGCCCCTGATGTACACGCAATATTGCAGAGTCGCATTAACCAACACTGCCCTACAACATCCAGAGCCTTAAGGTACTCAGGGCGAATCTCATCCACCCCCGGGGCCTTGCCACCGAGGAGATTTTCAACCACCTCGGTGACCTCAGCACCAGAGATGGGAGAACCCGATCCAGAGTCCCCAGGCTCTGCTTCCGCAATGGAAGACGTGTTGGTGGGATTAAGGAGGTCTTCGAAGTATTCCGCCCACCGACGCACGACGTCCTGAGTCTAGGTCAGCAGCACACCATCCCCACTATAAACAGTGTTGGTACGGCACTGCTTCCCCCTCCTGAGACGCCGGATAGTGGACCAGAATCGCTTCGAAGCTGTACGGAAGTCTTTGTCCATGGCCTCTCCGAACTCTTCCCACGCCCGAGTTTTTGCCTCGGCGACCAGCCGAGCCGCCTGCCGCTTCGACTGCCGGTACACATCAGCTGCTTCCGGAGTCCCACAGGCCAAAAAAGCCCGGTAGGACTCCTTCTTCAGCTTGACGCCTTCCCTCACCGCTGGTGTCCACCAGCGTGTTCGAGGGTTTCCGCCGCGACATGCACCGACAACCTTGCAGCCACAGCTCCGACTAGCCGCCTCGACAATAGAGGCGCGGAACATGGTCCATTCAGACTCAATGTCCCCTACCTCCCTCGGGACGTGTTCAAAGTTCTCCCGGAGGTGGGAGTTAAAGCTCCGTCTCACAGGGGACTCTGCCAGACGTTCCCAGCAAACCCTCACAATACGTTTGGGCCTGCCAGGTCTGACCGGCTTCCTCCCCCACCATCGGAGCCAACTCACCACCAGGTAGTGGTCGGTGGAGAGCTCGGCCGCTCTCTTCACCCGATTGTCCAAGACATACGGCTGCAGAGCAGATGAAACGACAACAAAGTCGATCATTGAACTGCGGACTAGGGTGTTCTGGTGCCAAGAGCACATATGGACACCCTTATGCTTGAACATGGTGTTTGTGATGGACAATCCATGACGAGCACAGAAGTCCAACAACAGAACACCACTCGAGTTCAGATCAGGTGGGCCATTCCTCCCAACCACGCCCCTCCAGGTCCCACTGTCATTGCCCACGTGAGCGTTGAAGTCCCCCAGCAAAACGAGGGAGTCCCCAGGAGGGGCACTCTCCAGTACCCCTTCCAAGGACTCCAAAAAGGGTGGGTAATCTGAACTGCCATTTGGTGCATAAGCACAAACAACAGTCAACACGAATGCGGAGGGAGGCCACCCTCTCGTTCACCGGGGAGAACCCCAACGTGCAGGCACCGAGATGAGGGGCAACAAGTATGCCCACCACAGCTCGGCGCCTCTCACCAGGGGCAACTCCAGAGTGGAAGAATGTCCAGCCCCTCTCGAGGAGACTGGTTCCAGAGCCAGAGCGGTGCGTCGAGGTGAGTCCGACTATCTCTAGTCGGAACCTCTCAACCTTGCGGACGAGCTCAGGCTCCTTCCCCACCAGAGAGGTGACATTCCACGTCCCAAGAGCCAGCTTCTGCAGCCGAGGATCGGAACGCCAAGGTCCCCGCCCTCTACTGCCACCCGTTGCACAATGCACCCGACCCCTTTGGCCCCTCCGACAGGTGGTGAGCCCATCGGAAGAGGGACCCATGTCGCCTCTCCGGGCTGAGCCCGGCCGGGCTCCATGGGTAAAAGCCCGGCCACCAGACGCTCGCCAACGTGCCCCACCTCCAGGCCTGGCTCCAGAGTGGGGCCCCGGTGACCCGCGTCCGAGCGCGGGAACACGAGATCCAATAATCTTACTCATCGTATGGGGGTTTTGGGCTGCTCTTTGTCTGGTCCCTCACCTAGGACCTGTCTGCCTTGGGTGACCCTACTAGGGGCTTAAAGCCCCTGACAGCATAGCTCCTAGGATCATTGGGACACTCAAACCCCTCCACCACGGTAAGGTGGCAGCCCAGGGAGGACGAAAAGGTTCGTTTTAGGGATTAATTCATGTATAAAATAACATTTCTTTCTAATTAGAGAGTTTGGTGACGTTGTTATTTTGGGACAGTAAATGCCGTTTTGGCGAAATTATTTAAAACGAAGAGAGCTTTTGCAGCTGCCAAGAGATAAAAGGCATTCATATCTTAACTTGGTTCTTTGCAGAGTGAGCAATTTTCTTCCTGCAATTCTTTGTCTCATATTTATTATCTTGTCACGCAGTCACATGTCTACTTTCCTTTTATGCTGTCTATGTGTTTTGACGGGAAAAGCATCAATTGTTTCCTCAATGCCACTTTTAGGTGCCTATTCAGAGAGCCCACAGATGAAAGCTTTATTTACCAACCAAAGATTATTTCATTACCTTTGCAGTGCTTGTTCTTTCTGAACATAGCATTAGCTTGGATGTGTTGAACTTGCTCAATAGAATACCATGTCAATAGTTTGGAGCTTGTGAAAAAAAATCTATGCCGCTTTCATAAAAAATAGCTTTCACATTTAGGCTGAGGGTTTTATTGAAAACAGTCACTAATTATAATATGCCATCAAAAGGTGCAGCATTATTTACTATGATTTCCTGTTTTATGCACGGCTGCAGCAAAACAACGGTCAGCCCTGCAGTAATTCTAATTCCTAAATTTCTATGGCTTTTCTCATTTTTCATGACTGCTGATCATTCATTAGCCAAGAAGCATGATAATTATAATATAAAGATTTTAACAGAGCTATGTAATACAGACTTTAGTCGCAGTCTGAATCTGTTATAGACCTCTAGTTGCTAAATTTACATAAATATTGACTTCATAGTTACTATGATTACTATGGTAACACGGCCATGTGTAAATGTCCACACTTAATGGGCTTTGGTGATCAGATCACCCCAGCTGCGTGGTTACAGTCAGCTATGACATGTCAAGGGGAGATGTGAATATATGATGCATAGGAGATTTAAAGAGTCAAGGCTGTCAGGAAATATGGATTAGAAAGTAAAATTTGCAAGAATTGTAAAGATTAAACTCAAAAGGAAAATGCTTATACTATGGATATTAAAACATTTCTCCTTAATCACATAATAGAAAGATATCATCCACTACAGATGGATGGTAGATTTCTATATCATTGGGGCAACTGACAATGGTAAGAGAAGTCGCTTTGCAACCCAAGAGCTGTGAGTTCGATTTCAGCTTCCTCCTGTCCCATGCCATTGTAACTTGGCCCAGGGCAAGAGTACTTAACCCCAAGTTACCTACCACTCTACGTATCGGTGTGTGAATATATGTGCTACTAAGTGAAACTGGGTTAATGTGCTTGTAGTGCACTTTGCGTGGTATGACTAGAGAAGTGCTACACAAATTCAGTTCGTTCCATTTACAGATTGAGCCTAAACTGTATGTCTCCAGTTAGAGTTACAACATGACTACAGAACATACAAAAGTCACTTGAAATGGCTGTTTGTTTTCCTCAGGAGGAGACTGTGCTACTTTGTTGAAGAACATTGGAGCTCTGCCTGTAGAGCTAGCGAGGATGTATTTTGCTGAAACCGTTTTGGCCTTGGAGTATCTGCACAATTATGGTATCGTTCACAGAGACCTGAAACCTGACAAGTGAGTTCCCTGTGCTACAATAATGAATTTATTTGAATGTGTTTTCATACTCTTCAGGTTTTAGAGGTTACCCTGCTTCAGCACATCAAAGTTAAATAGATGAGTCAATAACAGACTGTTGGAGGTTTATGAGCTGCTGAGAAGTGAATTACATTTTTTTGTTTGTTTTTATCAAGCGATCCTAGTGACTACCGGAAATTATTAAATTTCTTTTTTAACTCATAGTTTCAGAATGTTATAACCATTTATTTATTACTTATCAAAAAGCAGTAGCTCTGAACAAAGAAGTGCAAATGCTTGCACTAAACAGGGCAATACCAAAACATGACGATTTATTTAAAAAAAGAAAACATTAAAGGCTCGACAGCAACAAAGTGTAAAGCCTTTTCCCTCTTTCCATGCAGTCTACTGATCACCTCCATGGGACACATAAAGCTGACAGACTTCGGCTTGTCAAAGATGGGTCTAATGAGCCTCACAACCAACCTGTATGAAGGACACATAGAGAAAGACGCTCGGGAATTCCTGGACAAACAGGTAGGCAGACAAGGCAGCAAGAAACATACTTGCCTTTGTTTAAATGTTTACTTTAAAAGCTTCTGTCACACTGTTTCAAATCTCACCACATGTCTTTGTTGCATGTATTTTACATGAGTTTAAATGTGAAGAAATTATGCAATATTTCTAAAAAACATAATTTTTAAGTGCAACACCGTGGACTTTTGATCGCAGCAGAATAATTTTTCTAGGTTATAGGATATACATGCTGGACTCACACACACACACACACACACACACACACACACACACACACACACACACACACACACACGCACACACACACGCACGTAGGTTCAATCAGAAAACTTTCAGTTTGTGTAAAATGAGAGAAAGCCTCACTAAATCCATGGTTGTGATTTAGGTGATTAAAGTGCACTTGTCTGCATCTAGAAAGCTGAAGAGTCTTATACTTTTTTTCCTTCAAACATGGTTCATGGTTTGTAAATGGTAAAAGAGTTCACAGTCCACAAACTTAGGTTTACATGAAAAGTCAGTCTTAGGGAAATGTGTGTTTTCTGTGTACAAGGAAAATAAAAAGGCTCTGTTTGATCATTAGTCCTAAAATATCAGTCTTACAGTCTAACTGTGCTGAAAAAAATAACTTAAAATGCAGAAAACATCCCGCTAAGATTTTCACGTTTGATATCTGGTACTTTTAGATATTCCCCACAAACCTAGGCCTAGTCCACACATAGCAGGATATCTGGGGAAAAAAGAGACATTTTTATGTGGTTATGCCTTTCAGCCACATAAACGGCGTTATACATCCCTGAAAAGGAATTATCCTAAAATCTCCGGCCAAAATGGAGATTTATAAACGCTCCGGTTTTTACCCTGCGTGTATGAAAAGATGGATATTAACGTCCGGCGCATCACGGTCTGCGACGAATATTGCTGCGCTGCGTCACATGTGCGACCATTGTTTATACACTTGGCCATACGGTGGTGCTAAAAACGATTCCCAATCGACATTGTCTTGAGTTTTATTGACTTTATATTCTAATATGATGTTTAAAAGAAGCTCAACTTCTTTATCTGTCCACAACATCTAACCTCCCGGCGCCATGATGCCTTCCTAACAGGAAGTCATCGTTAATTTAAGGATTCTAATTGGCTGACATAAGTTTTAGTTTTGCGATACACTGCCCCCTATGCGTCTGGCGTATTTAAAAAAATGCTCAGTGGAGTATTTCTGCGGGTTGGTGTGGATGAAAACTTTTCTAAAAAACCTCCTGTGTGTATGGTATTATTTTTAAAGATGGTGTAGGGGAGATATTACATTTTTTAAACCCTGCTATGTTTGGACTAGGCCTTAGTAAATGTTTTATATTCAGTTTTCAGCCATGACGAACAGAACCAGTCTGTGGGAAATCACAGACGGTCTGGCTGACTAAACGCTACAGGAACGGGGTTTCCCACAGCAGCCTCCCCGGTGAGACCGGCCTGTCAGCAGCTCTCTGCCACTCCTGACAAGTCTAAAAAACAGATTCAAAATGGGCTCATAACCTTGATGAGCTGAGGTGTACATTCTTGCCTAAGAACATTTTAAAACTACTTTTTGTGCTAGGGAGCATAAAGATTGGACTCTGGAGCAATGGAAGAAGGTAATATGGTATGATGAGATTTACCCTGTTCCAGAGGGATGGGCGCATCTGGGTAAGAAGAGAGGCCGGTAAAGTGATGTACCCATCATGCCTAGTGCGGCAGTGCCTGTGGGGCAGTGCTATGATCTGGGGTTGCTGCAGTTGGTCAAGTCTAGGTTCAGCAATACTATGTGCTCAAAGAAGGAGGTCAGCTGACGACCTGAATGTAATGAATGACCAGGTTATTCCAACAGGTGCATGCAATCAGTAGGATTACCTGGAACAATCCACAATGCCGAGAATGACTGAAGCAGCCAACAACAGGAACAGAATCACAGCGGTAGCTGTGAACATGACAGCTTTGTTGCTTTGCTCAAAAACAATCAGACCAGAAAGCAGGTTGTCTTTCTACGTAATTCATATTCTCCAATCAGAGCGCACTGTCAAGCAAACAACCTTACCCCCTCCTCCCCCCAGCTGATGCACCGGCCGTGAGTTGAGCTAGCATGTCTGACTGCTCCTCCTGAGAGGAGGAAGGCAGAGGAGTGCCAGCCCCAGATCAACTCCCCTGTATCGGCTCGAACAGAAGGCAGACATCGCTGAAGCTGTGGAGTGCAAACATCCCATATTTAGCTTCACAACGGTTACTAAGAAGGAGCTGCTCCCGAGGGACGAGAGAATCACAGGGTTGTTGGGAGTTAATTTATGGGGACTTTACTGATGACTGTTTCCTGGGGGGGAATTTTCAAACAAACAGATTTAAAAACAAACTTCTGTACCGACACAGAAGGTTGCAACCACAACGCTGTCATGACCCGTAAGTTTATTTAATTTCTAAATGCTGTCAAATGTAAGAGACGTGTGTTTGTAACTGAAAAAACTGGTTGACTGACTGAAGCTAAACCGCAGCTGCATGATCTTCCTGTCACCGCGGTGGAGAGCTGGCAGCCAGCTGCATAACGTTTCTGCAACGCGACTGCACCAGCGACGAGTTCTCCGCTGCGGTACCGCAGTGAAGAGCTGGATCCCTGCTGCATAAGTGCCGCTGCAGCGAGGTCCCCGCCGTGGTCTGTGTGGCTGTTTATTTCAGTCCCACTGTGTCAAATCACGGCACCAGGTTAAAGCCTTTGGCCAGCTTGGCCTCGCCTGTCCGACATCCTGCAACACAACCACTTCAACATGCCAAAAAAACATAATATTGATTTGTAATGGAGTTTTGCACCAAGAAGGGAGGTGTGGATGGAGGGGGGAAGTTGTGTGGGGCGGCCGGGTTTCACAGGTTTTCCAAATATGGTTGTAGCCAATCAGAGTGAAGGCACCTTAGTAGAGCTGCATATCATTACTGCAAACAACACTTTTACTAAAGAGGGACCTTTGGCCTGACAAAAAAACAAGTTTACTTTTTTTGTGAAATTCTTTGGGGAATCAGCTACATGATATGGTTTATACGGTGATGTTATGCCACCTTTAATGCATTGTACCTTTAAAACATTGTTGTTTCCTTTTAATAAAACAAGTTTTAAAGAGACATTATCCAGGCAACATTTAATTTGGAAGCGTTCTGATTATTCAAAGCATAGTAGTGCCCAGAACCATGTGTCTTTCTGTCAAGTTTACTGTGTTTATGTGCCTACATCATGCAGACTTTACAAAAGACAAGATGTCCGGTGGTTGCTCAGCAATGTAAGATATGGTTTTGTCCCCTCCAGCTGTTCATGCAATCCTGCCAAGTCATCCTGCAAAAACCAATACGCTCTAAAAACATGCTACATCACAATGCTTCCTGTTTAGCTGCAGTTACTGAATCATTAATGCTCTCCATCTCTGTTACAAATCAATTTTGCAATCAAAGTTATTATTTAGGCTGTAAATTAAACTGTAATCAGTCAGTCTGGCTTCTGCATGGATGCTACAGGCGTCTGTGGGTCTGCCAGTAATCATCTCATATTTGTTGCAAGCACAGACCACAAATTAGCTTTTTAAGTTCTTAATGGATACTCTTACTGAGTCAGTAGTATTGCCTGTCTTTGTAGGACAGCAGGCACAAGTACAAAACTGACCACTTAGTACTCGGCAACAGATTGCAAATTGCACATTAATGAATAGAGTGTGCTCAGTGCGGGTATATGAATGAAACCATGAACATGTAAACACATTACAAGTAATTCACTGAATATCAGAAGACACCATGGCACCCCCTTAAATCCAGTAAAAGGCCCTTTTTTCATCACATTGTTATCAGGTCCAAAAAAACTTTCAACGTGTTTTGGGAGACAAGCTTTTTTTGATGAGTCAGTTTATAGAAATAGAAACTTGCTGTAAAAAAGTACCCACACGTGAAAGTATTTTTCATTAAGAAAATCAACTTGGAGAAATTAGCAGATGCTAGCCTGACGAAAGCAGATAAGGGCAGATCTTTTTTGTTTTGAGACTGGAATGTATAAAGTCATCACCCACTGCATTACGTACATATTGCTAACATCAGGTTGGAGTGACGAGGTTTTGACTTCAGATCTGACTTAATTCTGCATAACATAGATTCAATGGGTGTCAGAAACATTCCTTAGAGATTTTGGTCCATATTGAAATCACAGCACTATGCAGGTACAGGTTTCCCCAAGAAAACTGACAACGCCTGGCAATAGTTTCAGTGAAGGGGGACGGGGTTATGTAGTGCTGTGTGCGTGGTGCAACACTGCACAGCTCAAAGCGGGTGCCAATGCTAGCTTAGCTTTTCTTCGCTCATGCCAGGCACCTACATCCGCTTGAATGTACGGACGGCAAACAAGGCAAGGCAATGGGATTGTTATGAGGCATTTTTTTTAAATCAACAAATAGGCTACAAGCTGCAAACTGTGGAGAGCGCGGTGAAGGGCGGGGATGCAGTTAGAGGACCCGGCACACTGAGGGGTCAAATTTAGAAGTGTCGGTACGGTGTACTGGTGAAGACCGGCCCATTTAAAGCTCCGTCACAAAGGTTCTATATTGGGCTAGAATCGTGATGGTTAAATTCACTAATTTAGAGTGAACTAAGTATAATGATGAAAAATCCAGTTGGGGACAATTTCAGGCAAGGCTAGGCAAGTTTAATTATAAAGCACTTTCCAGTAACAAGACAATTCAAAGTGCTGTACATGAACAGAAAAACATTACAGACATAGGAAAAGACAAACACTACATTAACAAATGAATAAGCTAAGTAGACTTCTTTCATACATTAACAAACATACAGAAATACTTAATTGTTTCTATTCATAATAAGAAATAAACTAAGTATATTCTTGGGGATTTCTGATCTAAAGCAATGTTGTCCAACCCTCCCAAAGCTACAACCAGAACAACTTCTTTTGTTTCATTGTTTCACTGGAATGAGATTCATCACTAAAAATTCAAAGCTGAATTGTTTCTATTCATACATTCCTCAAATCTACAACTTAAGGTCTCTGATCTGACATTTCTAAACCACAGCTAAAATAGGAGAATTGTTTCTATTCATAATAAAGTTTCACTTGAACAAGCTTCATCATTAAAAATTCTATTTCCGAAGGTAATTTTAATTTCCCCACGGCCAGATTCTGCTTACATCTGCAGAACACTGATACAGCTTTATTAAACGCTGCTAGAATTGTTAGAACTGTTTCCATAAGAAAAAATAACAATGGGAAGCCTTTTTTATTTGTAAATGACAGGCTCCCGTCCTCTGATAGGATTAAATTTCTTCATAAGCTCTCTCTCTATTGTATGTTATGTACTGTATGTTGCATTGATTTTTCCAGTTTTAGCTAAAATTGTAGATCACTGGAGTTTTCTGCTATTTTTGTAACAATGTGCTCTTAGATGATTAACTGGAAAGTTATATTTCAGAATAATTCACTAAAGATGGGGGACTACTGACAGTCTTTTTATAAAAACGGTGGTTTGTTGTTATCTGTTTGACTCCCTGAGGAAGAATTGTTTGCCAACACACTTTGAAGATTTCATTGGTCTGGGTGACCTGGGAATAAAGCCATTTTAACATTTTTTATTTGAGACCCTCTAAGGTTTTTGACACTGAGGTTTATGTCTATCCCAACAAAGAACTGTGCTGTGAAAACCATATTTCTTCAGTTTTTGCTTTTTTGCCATTGTCAAACTAAACTGAATGTCAGAGAAAGATAAGAGTAAGAACATAAAGCTGGTTTGAAATCATAATTTTGTTTATTAAAGGAGCATTGTGCAAGTGCAACTGTTTGGTTGGTCGGGAGATATTTTGGCCTTGGGTCTCTCTCATGGAGGAAACCTTGTCCATGTGTCTTTCTAATAGTTAAATACAGACTTAGCTGAGGAAAGTGCATTTAGTTCTGGGTTGTTTTTGTGACATCTTGTGGATGAGTGCTTAATGCACTCTTGGAGTAATTTTGGTGCCACTCCTTAGAAGGTTTAGCACTGTTCCAGGCTTTCTTCATTAGGTGATAATGGCTTTTACTACGGTGCACTACCAGAGGGATCAGTTTTAATAAATCTGTTCTCTTCCCTTGTTGAATGTCTTTAGATTGGGGCACGATGTGCTGCTTTTTTAGATCTTTCAGCCTACTTGACAAAGTCTGACAGGTTCTGTTTATAGGATATCTTCATCCTACAAGTCAGTTCATAATCAGGCCTGGATTCGTCTAGTAAAGTAAACCTATGATTTCCCATTAATATTTGTTTAATGAGATGAATTTTTTAATCGTGACTGAAAAGCAAAGAGAAGAACTCTGTTAGGTGGTTAAAAAAATAACACAATATAACCTAATTTTAAAATCAACACTGAATCCAGAGGACCCTGTACATGAATAATGCTGATTATTGGACAAACGACTTGATCCAGATCTCAGACTGAGTCAGGTGGAATTAAACCCAATAAAAATATCCGCTTATTAACTGATGTGTCTGCTTCTCAGACACATTTTCTGTGAAATGAAAACGAACAAAACTTTAGACTCTCATGAATCACCTCATCATAAATACAAACTGGGACTTTTGATGCTCCTCTAACAACAAACAAAGCTCAGTATTTACCCACTGGCAGAGATTTCAGCAGCATTGAACGAACACAGCCTTCACAGGCGTTTGTTTGAAGTTCGGATCAACTGATCTTAATTTCAGCGCCTTTCATGACAACCACAACAGTCGCTTACATTATTAAAATGCATAGCTCATCTTTCTCACCATGTTGTTCTCCTCAAAAACCTCTCCGTCCCTCCTCACAGGTCTGCGGGACCCCCGAGTACATTGCCCCTGAGGTGATTCTCCGTCAAGGATATGGAAAGCCCGTGGATTGGTGGGCCATGGGCATTATCCTCTATGAGTTCCTGGTGGGCTGTGTGCCTTTCTTTGGAGACACTCCTGAGGAGCTCTTTGGACAGGTCATCACTGGTGAGAAAACCTATTTCATTTGGACTACTAGTGATTTATCATCTTAACATTTCCAACATTTACTCTCTGTTTGGTGTCTGTTGTAGACGACATAGTTTGGCCAGATGGTGATGACGCTTTGCCTGCAGACGCTCAGGCTCTCATCTCTGCTCTGTTACAAACCAACCCTCTTGTAAGGCTGGGCACAGGTACCGCTTCATGCATTTACTATAACTGAGATCAACATTGTCCTTGGAATGGGGCCACACTGAAAACAACGATCAAAAACAAAATCAGAGATGTCCCCTGTTTTAATTTGAGAAATCTGGTACACTAAAAGCATGAGCTTAAGCCTAGAAGAGCAGATAGCTGATCTGAGCCAGTGGTTAGGTTTGTAGGGATTTAGCCGCTCAGAGAGGAAAGGTGGGACAGGGCCATGGAAATGTGTTGTTCTCGTTAAAGATATATGTGAGCTTGAAGAAGTATGGGATTCTGAAATAAAACATTTTTAACAACCGTGGTTACAAATCTTACTCATTAAAATAAAGTTACGCTTTTTTATTTTGTCACAAGCAACATACACTACTCTGACTGAGTGTACTATCGTCATCTTAAAAGCAGATGACACAATAAATATAAAATTTACAGATCAGTGCTTTCAAAGCAAATTTGACAAATTTGACTGGGAACCATAGGTAGGAGTTTAGGCAAAAAATAAAAGGCTTTTACTAACAATTTTAAGGTTAAAAACTAAATTTTTTTTTAATATCTGCTTTTAACAGACCTAATATTTTTCATTCTTGCAATGTCACACTATACAGAAATATAGAGTTGTCAGCCCTTGTTATTGTGGTTCATCTCGGTTCATCTTGTCTTGACAGTGCTACAGTATTGCCTACAGCTGTCTTTGAGATGCTGCTGTCAGACACACATGTTGACCTGCGTTGTGTATAATTTCAATCGACTAAAGAGCCTTTTTAATTGGTCTCAAAAAGGTTAAGTTGAAAAAAAGAATAACATCATTGTAAAATTGGCTCAATAAAAGAGGCACATAACAGATGTCTGTATGTACAGAGCTGCTGCCCAGGCCAGAAAACTCCTCAGATCTTGAGCTTTTGATTATGTTGTTTCTTTTTCTGCCACCAGGTGGCGCGTTCGAGGTCAAGCACCACTCTTTCTTTTCTGCGCTGGACTGGAACAGTTTGTTGAGACAGAAAGCAGAGTTTGTCCCCCACCTGGAGTCTGAGGAAGACACCAGCTATTTTGATAGTATGTGTACTTTGTGGGTCTGGATTCATGTGCCTGTTAACAGCAGTACCTGCATTTACGGGAGCTTTGCGTTATTTTCCTACACCATTCAATATGTCGAAGTCACCGCTCCTCTCTCTGTCAATCTCCCGTCTGCCAGCCCGCTCAGATCGTTACCACCACATCAACACGTACGATGAGGATGACACCAATGATGATGAGCCTGTGGAGATTAGACAGTTCTCCTCTTGCTCTCCTCGCTTCAGTAAGGTATAATTCTTCGTCATTCTTATCCTTTGTTTTTCTATATACCCATTCTTTTTCCCCCCCTCATTGTGTCGACCCATTTTACTTTCTTTGCACTTGAGACTACATGACGGGTTGATGAAGAAGGGGAAAAATCTCGGTGAATCTGCACCGGGAGGTTTCATACCTGGTGTTAATGAGGTCTGTGTGGATTTTCTAACAGCCACACATGCTCCTTTCACTTGTCTCCAGTTTCTATTTAAAGGCCCACAAAGTTTGTGCGCCTTTTTAATATGTTGCCAAAGTATTCATGCCCCTTTAACCTTTTCACATTTTCTCCTGTTACAACCAAAGAGTACAGTGTATTTTGAGGTCTTATGTGATAGACCAATACAATGCAGTACATCATTGTAAAATGGGAGGAAGATGATACATGCCTTTTTAATTGTTTTGCTAGCGAAATGCTAATAAGCGTGGCATGCATTTGTATTCTGCCCTTTTTAAACTGGATACCGCGAAATAAAATCCTGTGCAATAATTGCAATAAAGGCCTCAGAGGTTTAAATGAGAGCAAACAGCAGCATGGGGCATGTTCTGTAGTGTGAAAAGAGGGCTCAAAAGCAGAGAGACAAGAGGCATTCTGAATGCAAAAAGCGAGATGTATTTAATAACTAACAGAAAGTTCCAACTTACGCATCAAAGGCACAAAGGGAAAAGCTCAAATGAATTAAGAACCGTAAGTGAAACAGCAAAAAGGCAACCAAATCAGAACCTGGCAGGACATAAGAGAAACTAAGTGCTTAAATAGATTGAGTACTGGAAAGCTTCACAGGTGAGTTAATTAGGAGAATGAATGTCAGCTGTGAGGGAAGCAGGACTGACAGATTGAGGGAAAGTGAAAAGTGAATGAATACAGATGAATCTAGGGAACACAGAGACCAGAAAAAACCTACATGAGAATGAATAGCAGCCAAAAGTGACTTAGAAAACCAAGATATAGAGAAAAAAACAGGCAAAAATCACCAGGACAAAACGCAAAGTTATCAAAACACAAAGTACTATTGACTGTGACATCATCAAGACCAAGGAGCACTACAGACAGGCCAGGGATAGAGTTGTGGAGAAGTTTAAAGCAGCGTTAGATTAGATGATCTGAAACTGGGAAGAGTAGGGCACAACTGCCAACAAACCAAAACATGGTCCTCCACCTGAACTTGGTAGCTTTGCATTCATGCCGTTTTCAAATAATAGCTTAAATGTTCTCTAATAAACCTCTGAGGTCTTCACAGAACAGCTGGATTCATACTGAGATTTATTTACACAGACTCTATTGGCTTATTAGGTGTCTTCTGAGGGAAATTGGTTATGCTTGATTTTATAAACAGGGGCATCAAAGTAGGGAGGGTTAAATATAAAGGCATGCCAAATTGTTCATATTTCTGTTTGGGAAAAAAATAGTTAAAAAACTGTGTATCCTTTTCACAACTGTGCACTACTATGTGATGTTCTATCACATAAAATCCAATAAAATACAGTGACGTTTGTGGTTGGAACTTGACAAATGAGGAATGAATGGCTTGACAAAGTACTGCATCAGACTGTTAACAATGTTGTTTTGCCTTCTGAGAAGACAGCTGGGTCTTCAGCCAATACTGGTTTCCATGGTGCACTCCAGCAGCTCGTCTCATTGTCCTCCCCCACAAAGTGTTTCTCTGCACATAATGAGAGCCTTACAAGCCATGACAAATAAAAAATGTGAGCAAGATTAAACCCCAAGTAAAAATTGGTACACTACTTACTCGCCACAATTACATAGTGTAATCAGCTTTACAACCTGGCTTCAAAGGAAACAGAAGCACTGCTTGGTGTATTCTAAACAAACATCTAATCACTAGTCTTGGCCAAACAGATGACATGGGCAGTGAAACCCAAGGCAGAAATTTGGGTATTTGGCTTTACGCTGCATGCTGCATGCAGCGTAAAGCCAAATAGCTACATCTGTTCATCAGTCGGTGACATTATTTGAATCACTTTTTATTGAAGCTTTCTAAACGACCTCAAATCCCAGTGCAGGAACTGTCTGAGTGTGTTAATTAAAGGATCAAGCTGCGGTGTGACAGGTGGAGGGCGGTTGGTTTAAGGAACAAACAAGCAGTTTTGTTGGTGTCCTAAGACAGGAACCCAGAAAAAAAACAGGCAGAAAGAAATCATGCAGAACTCATATCAATGATCTGATTTCTGTGCACACAAGGAGAGGTAATCATCAGAACCCAAGGTGTGCAGCAAGCACTGGAAGCAAAGGAAACAAGAAAGAAGACACAAAGAAATGCCTTGAAAAGATTTGGGAGTTCACAGTATTCATTCCACCTTACATTTTGTCACCTTACATTGTGTTACTGTTGCCGTGTTGGAAGGTGAGCCTCTGTCTCAGTCTCAAGTCTTTTGCAGCCTCTAACACCCTTTTTTTCCCAGTATTGCTGTATTTAGCTTGTTCCATCTTCCTATCAACTTTAGCCAGCTTCCAAGCACCTGCTAAAAAACATTCACACAGCATGAAGCCGTAGAATCTTATGTGTCACAAAAGGGAATGATGCATTCAGGGTGATGTGTAGCGTTACTTTTTGTTACACAAAACGCGTTCAATATGGGCCAAATTGGGATTTATTTCAAGATACCAGAATAAAAGGCTCAAAACCAATCCTGATAAAACACATTAACATTTGTGGTTGTACCTTAACAAAATACGAAAAGGGTCAGGGATCTGATTACTTTTGCAATTCACTGTTACAGCTTCTTTTGATTGTTAAAGATCATAAAGATGGAAAATATTTTTTCTTAGATATTTTGACTTGTCAGACACCAATGTGATCAAAATCCTCCTATACTGAGACCTGTCTTTGAAAGATTATGAAGGAAAAGCAAGTGTTCTTCCTTCTTGCTGAAACCTTCAAACATTAAAGGAATTATACCTGAATTTATTTTTGTCTGGTTAAGCGAAATGCTTTTTGCACAATGTATTATATTTTAAAAGACGTAATTTGATAATAGAAATTGACTAATTGCGCGATCGAGGGAGTCCAGGCTTTTTTAGTAGGACCAGCGAACTGGGGATAACCCGGGACGACTTTTATCTGCCAGTGGCACAACGAGGGGTGGAGCCATTGCTAAGCAGCAGCTCCTCCAATACATGTACGACAGGATATGTAAACAGAACAGCATGGCATGTATGTAAGTGTTGACCATTCACATAAGAAAATATTATTTATCCAAGACGGAGCCATTTATGTCAAACAGTGAAGAAAAGTCCCTCGATGAAGCCTTGTTTCCTCTGGAGGATTGTGCACAAGCCTGAGGGGTGTGTTTAGTCTCGTGCATGTTGACTGGGAGGGACAGGAGGGTTTCTCGATTGGAAAAAAACAGTTGGGGGCGGGGCTTATAGTTCAAACTAAACTGTTCTCAATCACCATTCGAATTTGTGCAGAATCGGGTATAGTTCCTTTAATCTCAATGCAACATAAGGGCATAATGGTTCTGTTTAAAATGCGACCGCATTTTCCTGCAACATTTATATAGGCTGATGGGTGATATAATCACTGCACAGAAACCCTGCGTTGATCTTTGTAACAACTCAGCGGTGGCCTTATTAATTTAAGATACCCGACCAAAGGATCCATGAGCCATTTGTCTTCTGGCAGGTGTACAGCAGCATGGAGCATCTTTCCCAGCTGGAGCAGAAAGCTACGACCTCTGTGTCCCGTCGGGAGCACAGGAGCCCACGGGAAGACAAGGTGACGAAAAGAGAGAGCCTGGGAAGCTTTGGCATGAGGGAAAAGAGCTGGAGGACTGGATCACCTGAGATGTGAGTTGCTGTCAGCCTTGCAAGAGGGACTCTAAAGGTCTTTTTCCAAATGTATTGTAATACTTAAATAAAACATGTAGCTATTTACTATTGTGGTACCAGATAAACTGTGGCTGATTTCCAAGTCTGAAAAGCTCTTATCTGCTAATACCAACTTTAGCCAATTCATATTTATCTTAAAGAACCAATACTAGATTCAACACATTTTGTTTCTGCTCTCTTCTCACACTGGAAATGTAATTGTCTTAACAGTAAAACGTTTATAGTAAAATAAAAACTTATATTTCTCAAATACTGCCTCAGATTCCCGAGCTGTCTCTCTCTGCATCACCGGGAATCCTACTTTATAGATTAGCACAAATAGAGCAGTTGGCATTACTAACTATAGACATGAGTCACTGTGTGTATTTCCTGTAGAGTTGTGCCTTTTTACCCTTAGAAAGAACAACCAAAGTTTGGTTCACCGAGTATAATAAGTTCACTCTTGTGCATAGTTCACAACCTAAACATTCTGAACTAAGTTCATACGTCCAACATGAACTAGTTCTCATTCATTGGAACTAGTTCATTTTGTCTAAAATGTATAGATCCTAGCAAATGAAGGGAGCCTGAAAATGTAATGCATTAAGCTGCTGCTTCATGCTATACTCCAATAGAACCACCTGGGTCAGATTCCCCAGGACCACTTCCACTCTGCATGCCAGAAGTCTGAAACAGGGGACCAGACATTACTGTTGCCTCTATGTTCCTCCAGAATGTGTCTGGTCCTTTCACAGTACGAGAATACAGGAGAATACCTCCTCGGATCACTAAAAGAAAAATAACAGAAACCAGCAAAACTAAATCCAATGGCCTATATTCAAGTCTTAGAATAAACCATTTTCTAAAGCAACCTCAAACTGAAGAACTGTCTACCACCAAGTCACTAAGACTGGCTCTGCTAAATATAAGGTCATTATCAGCAAGAAGGACTTCTGGTTCATGACTTCATCACTGAACATAATATTGATGTTATGTTTCTAACTGAAACATGGTTGGGTGACAATAACAAATCACCTGTACTAATCGAATCAGTGCTTCCTGACTACAGTTTTTTAAGTGAAAATAGAAAGCATAGGAGGGGGGGAGGTGTTGCTGCAATATTTCATGATTCACTGAACTGCAAGAAAGTTTTCCTTGGAAAATTTGACTCTTTTGAATATTTGGGAATTGAGGTAAAAGGTCCTAAACAAACTCTGACACTATTTACCAAACCCCAACATATGGAAAAATTCTTCAATGACTTTATTAATGAGCTTTTACCTGCTATATGCAAAAAAGCTGTGTGGTATACTTGATAACTTTGGTTTGACTCAACATATCAAACAAGCAACGCACAATCGAGGACACACTCTGGACTTGATTATCAGCAAGGGTGTAAATATTTCTACAGTCACCGTAACTGATGTCGCCCTGTCTGATTATTTCTCTGTTATCTTTGAAAGTACGATCTCTGTCGACTCACTTAACAAAACAGATATTATAACAAAACGTTCTTTTACAGACAACACAGCTGAAACCTTTAATCAAATCTACTCCTCCGTCTCGTTTCAATGCTATAACACAATAAATGAGTTAGTTGATAATTTCCATCTTAAGATTTCCAACATCAACGATTCCCTTTCTCCCATTAAAGTGAAGGTTGTCTCTGGTAGGAAGAAATCTCCATGGAGAAATGCCCCATTGGTGAGATGTGAAAGAAAACTTTGTCGTGGGGCTCAATGGCATAAAACCCGACTTCACATTTATTATGAAATCTACAGAGAGAGGCTGCAAAGCTATCACTCATCACTAACGCATAGGAAGGAAACATTCTTTGCAGAAAACATAAACATCAACAATACTCGGGCTTTATGCACCACAGCTGAAAGACTCACAAACCCTCCTGTTATTGTACCACCAGAGCTCCACTCAGCCAGGCCCTGCAATGAATTTGCTAACTTATTTGCAGAGAAAAGTCAAAAAATCATAGGGTTAATCTGCATATCCACACCAAATCCAGCACCAATGTTTTCCATCCATCCATCCATTTTCTACCACGTCTATCTCTTATCGTCACGTGGGGTGCTGGTGCCTATCTCCAGCTGTCAATGGGCGAGAGGCGGGGTACACCCTGGACAGGTACCAACATTATACTGCAGAGTAAAAGACTATATTTCAACCACTCAACTGTAAAAGCTTAGAGAAAATTACAAATCAGTTACGCTCCTCCTGCTGTCTTAGTATCCTACCTACAACCTTCCTTTAAAAAGTCCAGTCTGTCATTGCACCCAATCTAATATAAATACTAAATGCATCCCTCTCATCAGGTGTTGTCCCCCAGGCTTTAAAAACAGTAGTTATTAAACCACTAATAGAAAAGAGGACTAATCACATCTGCAGAATTACAGGCCAATCTACCATTTATCAGTACAATTATTGAAAAAGCTGTGTTTCTACAGTTAATTGGCTTTCTTACAATGACCAACTGGTTTGATGTTTTTCAGTTTGGTTTCCGTGCTCACCACAGTACTGAGACTGCCCTAGTCAAAGTGTTCAATGACATTCATATAAATGAATAAAATGACTGTGGATGAATCACAGTGCTAGTTGTGTTGGACCTATGCGCAACATTTGACACTGTTGACCGTGATATATTATTAAAGCGACTGAAGAGCTGGGTCGGACTCTCTGGTACAGCACTTAGTTGGTTCAAATCCTACCTAAAGAACAGGAACTTCTTTGAGTCAATAGGTAACTTCTCATCAGAGCGGACAAATGTCACAATCCTGGGACCCCTTATACCGCTATTCAATGTTCCCACTAACTGATATTATAACAAGGAACAAGATTAGCTACACATATGATATATGTGTAGTTATGGACATTACAATATCACCAGGTGACTCTGAACCCATCCATGCACTGAACAGATGCTTAGAACAAATCAATGCATGGATGTGCCAAAACCTTCTCCAGCTGAACAGAAACCAAACTGAAGTTATTATCTTTGGACCTAAAGAAGAACGAACCAGAGTCAGCAAGCAGCTTCAGCTAATACAGCTACAAACTAGTGATAAGGCCTGAAATCTGGGTGTAGTGATGGACTCAGACCTGAACCTTCAAGGACACAAAGACAGTTACAAAGTTAGCCATCTTTCACCTGAAGAACATTTCCAGGATTAAAGAACTGATGTCATTAACTGATGTCTCAACAAGATCTAGAGAAGCTCATCCATGCATTTGAGTCGCATTGATTATTGCAATGGTGACTTCACAGGTTTACCCAAAAACTCAATCAAACAACTGCAGCTGATCCAGAACGCTGCTGCTCGTGTTCTCACTAAAACCAGGAAGATAGAGCACATCACCCCAGTTCTAAAGTCCTCAACTGGCTCCCTGTAGCTCAGAGAATAGAATTTAAAATACTTAGTTACTTTATAAATCACTGAACTGCTTAGCACCAAGATACATTAAAGACCTGCTGTTGCTGTATCCACCCTCCAGACCACTCAGATCTTCTGGTTCTGATCTACTTTGCATTCCCAGATCCAAACAAGGACAAGCAGCATTTAGCTCCTATGCTCCACAAATCTGGAACAAACTTCCAGAAAACTGCAAAAGAGCCAAAACACTGAGTTCCTTTAAATCAAGACTGAATCCCACCTGTTTACAGTTTCTTTTGACCCATAATAACTGGAACACTGACCAACATATTTGATGTGTATTGATGTTTTCACCTGATACAATTAATGTTTGTTACTGGTATCACAAGCGGTGACCTTTTGATGTTTTCATGGTTTCATGATGTAAAGCACTTTGAACTGCCTTGCTGCTGAAATGTGTTATACAATTAAACTTGACTTGACTAGGTGTGGAACATTCACTGACATGAACATTTTTAGCTTCCAACCGGTCAACAACACATCAAGGCAGGTAAAGCTTAATTGCTGCTCACTTGATACATTGCTACTGTTTACAGTGAGTTATTTAGAAGCATTTTTTTTCTATTCGGTATACATATTCATGTATTTATATTAATAGCCTTACAGCTACAGTCTAAAACATATTAGCAAATGTTCTCGTACTGAAACAAACAGATCTGTGTTAACCATTATACGCCACCACCACTTTCGGTTGCGCAGGAAGCGGCTTTCTTGTTCGGAGTCTCTGTACATGGAAGGAGATGCGAGCCCTCCTCTTGGTGCCAGGCGACGCTTCTCAGCTTTGATGGAAACCAACCGTTTTGCCTCACCTTTTGAAGGGGAGTCAGATTCCATGACCCGCCAGAACCTAATGAAGTTCAGAGGAACCTCACTGGATGGGACTACTGTTCCTTCAGCAAGTCTCCTGGAGCACAGGCCCATTGTGAAGGAGCTCAATGGAGCAGGTTGGTTGGCAAATTTTAGAAGGCATGTGGAGAAAAGAACCAGTGGGGCCATTTCTAATCTTGGCTGAAATAACCCTGTAATCTTCATACAATTTGGACTTCTTGCAGATAAATCATCCAGACTTGGAGAGAGCACTGGTGTAAGCTCTGCCGTCATGACATTATCCTCCGGTCCTGCCACACCCAGTCGGGATGTGATCACCCCTTTGTATGACCCCCTGGGGCCCAGAGCTACCAACGACCTGGTCCTCCGCCGGGCACGCCACCACCATTTATCTGGTGATGGAGAAAAACGGAACTCCAGACAAGGAAACAAGGTCATCAAGTCAGCGTCTGCCACAGCCCTGTCTGTTATCATCCCATCAGGTGGGAGGCTGAAGGTCCTCAAACACTGCTACCTTTTAAAACATACTGATGTATGCCAGTGTACTGCACTATATTTTCTTTGACCTTTCCTTCCCCTTGCCTCCAGTGGATCAACACGGTGGCTTCTCTCCACTGGCCAGCCCCATGTCGCCCCACTCTTTCTCCTCCAACCCATCGTCGCGGGACTCCTCACCCAGCAGAGATTTCTTTCCTGCAGTCAGTGTTCTGCGCTCGCCTATCACAATCCATCGCTCTGGGAAGAAGTACGGCTTTACCTTAAGGGCTATCAGGGTCTACATTGGAGACAGTGACATTTACAGCGTCCATCACATGGTTTGGGTAAGAAAAGTCCTAACTTTGTGTCCGTTTTCTTTGTGCCACTCACTCTATTGAAGCTAAACCTTTATTAGCTCAAAATGTTTTAGAGTATTTTCTCTTTGACTGTTGAATGTGCAAATTGAAGTTCATGGTCTGGTCCAAAAGAGACTGAAGACTGAAAAAAATAAAACTAAGGTTATGCACTGAGCAAAACTGTTCCATCTTTGAACCACATATGTAATGAAATCCAGGTATATGTGTTGGCACCCCTGGTGTAGTTGCATAACTATGGGGTCCAATTAATGTTACCCATATTAAGGCAACATGACATGTAGATATACACCATCTGGCTCATTTAAAAATGTCGTAAAAACTAGATGATGCTGTGAAATTTATGCAGATGTGAATCTATCCTGGACAGATTTTGTTTCCCTTAATGCAAACTTATACTTTTTGTGTGTATCTGCAGCATGTGGAGGACGGAGGTCCAGCGCAGGAAGCTGGTCTGTGCGCAGGCGACCTAATAACACATGTCAATGGTGAACCCGTCCACGGTTTGGTCCACACTGAAGTGGTAGAACTCATCCTCAAGGTTAGCATCAGCAGTTACATTTCGTCTCAGTTATGGATTGGTTTTGCTTAAAAAAAATGACATTTAATCTCAGCAATATGTTGTTGGTGCTAAAACTTGAACAACTTGTTTGTGACTTTGACGAAACGTGGTGTAAACAGGTCAGTATTTCAGTAATTGGGAGCTTTCACTGCATAACCAAGCCTAATGTTCTGTGCAGAGTGGGAACAAGGTGACAGTGACAACCACCCCTTTTGAGAACACCTCCATTAAAGTGGGCCCAGCCCGTAAAGCCAGCTACAAGTGTAAGATGGCTCGAAGAAACAAGCGGACAACTGGGAAGGAAAGCCAGGACAGGTAGGAGCTAGGGTTGTCATCATACTAAAATGTATAAACTCGATACCTATACTAAGCCAGTAATTCCTTTACCTTTGAACAGTGGAGTAATTTAGAGCGTGAGCTGCTTCACCGTGTTGAATCCAATGAGCCATCTGCAGCCAGTGTTTCCCTGCATCCGTTAGTGCCCTTTGTAGATGGAGCTAATGCAGGGTGGGGAAGAAAATCTTAATTGGGAACTCAGTCAACATCTCACAATAATAGGGCTATAAGTAAACTGCTAATATTTAAGTTAACTAATGTCATCTAGTATGCTTACTCCTTCATTGTTGCAGAAACAGGATCTTTAATGACTTTTTAAAATCTCAAGCATCAGAGCATTGGGATTTAATGCTGGGTTCACACGGCAGGATAATTAGCCTGATTTTTGCCCCAATCTTTCCCTTCCAACATGTCCGATTATCGGGATGGCACTTAAGATAATCTTAAGAGATATCCCTGCCGTGTGTGCTGTGTTAAGAGTGATCTGGTCCGCTCCGAAGGACGTCGGGACTGCTCCGACCTCAAATGGGGGATATTCGACATGTCGGATTGTCTTGCCCCGGTATCCTATCATGTGGGGTGTTTCCCGAGGACAAACAAGCAGGCAGCCTGTTGAATGTGACGTGTAGCCCAGAGTGCGTGTATGTTCCTTGTTAGTTTCCACTTTCTGGCTGCGAATGTGGACTTCTAGTCTTTATGTATCCTGTTAGCTTCGGTGTTAGCCGTTCATTGTAGCTCCGCTGCTATCACTGTATACTTTGAAAATCGCTGAGAGTTGCAAGAAGCAAACCGCGTTCATGTTTATGGAAAGAAGAGGAAGGAGTCAGTAGAAGGAAATAAAAACAGAGTGGATTTGGGAGATTTTTTTCACGCAATCCCCCTGAGGAGCGGAAGAGCAGGGAGTTATTCAAAAACTGACTTTGGGAAACTTCCGGAAAAATTGGAGACTCTTCCTTTAAGACATTAAAGATAAAATCCCATTTTGAAGCATAACCATCACTGCTTATAACCGTCACCGCTCCCAGCTAGCTCAATAAGTTATTTATATACCTGTTATTAATTTCACAGTTTTTTGTTTTTTTTTTGTAGCCTGTAGCTGTTTTTTTAAGCACCATAATTACATGTGAATTTTGTCCAAATTCAGGTCCCCCTACTCAGTTGCACATTTCATTTAATGAGACTTGGCCATTTTAATAAAATGTACTGTATTTTATTTTGTGAACAGCCTACTTGCTGCTGACACACCAGAATTTCCCCCCAGTGGGACAATAAAGGATTTTTCCACTCTAGTATCCTAACTGTAATCTTAGCCAAACCGATTTATTCAAAGAAATCTGGAATAAACCAAACCTTAACCATTAGATATCATCTGACCAAATTATAGTTGTATATAACTTCCACTCAGTGGTGACAGCCAGCGGGAGTCACATGTTCTGTGGGTATAGCAAGCCTTGGTGCATCTGTGGAGCTGCTGTGTGTGTAATGCCAAATACTGAGGACCCGAAAATTCAACCGAAAGCAGGGACCATTTCAAAAGGTTTATAAAACAATCGTTCTGTTGGGAATCAGGAAACAGACTCTCTTGAACAACTGTGAGGAACAGACAAGTTAGTAGCCAAATCTGTAATAATTATGTGTACGCTGGGAACCCGATAAGCTAACAGGACACAGAGGTTGCTTTTAAAATGTTTATTTAAAAAGAAAGAAGATGACAGGGAAGACAGGCAGGCAGGAATAGCTGACCAGGGCAGGAACCAACAGATGCAGGTTGACCAGGTGATGCAGGCAGAACCAGACTTGACCAGTGTGGGCAAAGCGAGACACAGAATCCTCAGGAACGACCTGAACCAGGCAGTGCACACAAGCACCAGTTAAGGGAATTAGCGAGGGCAAGGAGACAAAACAGTGGGTGGAAACTACATGCAGATGAGACGTTCTGGCGCTGGGAGCTTGAATGAGGCAGGTATAGATAGGGAGAGTGACAGGTGGTCCAGGTGAGTCTGATTAGCGGCAGCAGCAGGTGGAACTAATTAAGGTGAGTGATGGCTGGGAGGTGACTGAGGAGCGCGGAGTGAGAATGTAAAGTTCAGACAGTCCAAAAAACAAAAGCCAGATCATGACAAAATCCACCCTCCTCGATTTGGCCGTATGATTTGAAAGCAGATCAAATGTAGCTCTTGAGTATTTCTGTTGTGTGGGTTTTAATGATCTCCCAAGGAATACATTTTTTTGTTTGTTCTTTACTTTTCCGCTGCATGATACTGGAAATAAACTACAACAACATGTGGAATCTCAAGATATTGGGTTTGAATAATCTGGAGTCATTTTCGCCTCCGATCTCTCCTTGACATGTGTATAGCTCATTAGTTTATATGGCATGAGTATATATTAATTCAGGTCCAACCCATTTATTGTGTGCACTGTCTTTCTGTCCTCTGTCCATCCAGCGGTAAGAAGCGCAGCTCCTTGTTCCGTAAAATCACAAAGCAGTCCAACCTTCTCCACACCAGCCGCAGTCTGTCCTCTTTGAATCGCTCGCTATCCTCCAGTGAGAGTCTTCCTGGCTCCCCAACTCACAGTCTGTCTGCCAGGTCCCCGACTCAGGGCCACCGCTCAACCGCTGAGCCCTCCTACCTCGGTATGTTGCAACGTTTTCTTGGGTTATCCGGCGGCAGTGAGCTCAGCTTTCCCGTTGCAACTGTAAACGTTTTCCTCTGGTCATTTCTCAAATCTTCCCGTGTCTTTGCTGAACTCCTCAGGTGCTTCGTCCCAGAGCAGCTCTCCTGCCTCCAGCACTCCGAACTCACCCTCTCCCTCGCAGCACATGAGGCCCAGCTCCTTGCACGGCCTCTCCCCAAAACTTCACCGCCAGTATCGCTCGGCCCGCTGTAAATCTGCTGGAAACATCCCGCTGTCTCCTCTGGCACACACCCCCTCTCCCACACAGTCTTCCCCTCCTGCAATGCCAGGCCACACGATAGGGAGTTCCAACACCACGCAGTCCTTCTCTGCGAAGCTCCACTCCTCGCCACCCGTGGTCCGCCCCAGGCCGAAGAGCGCGGAGCCCCCGCGGTCACCTCTTCTCAAGCGGGTCCAGTCAGCAGAGAAGCTTGGCTCACCTCTTACCCAGTCGAGTTCTACGGGGGGGCTTGGAGGTCCACTGAGGAAGCACAGCTTAGAGGTGCAGCACTCTGAGTACCGCAAAGACGCCTTCCTCTGTGAGCTCGGGCTCCAGAGCCTGCTGGAGACGGAAGGAGAGAATCTGCCTCCCAATGTTCCAGCGCCGCCTGCGTCCCCCGCCGCCCCGGAGACTGGGGTGCTGAAGCCTGTGAGGAGACTCGGGAGACAGGAGTCACCACTGAGCAGAGAGACCCTGCTGGCTGGAAGGGAGAGGGAAGAGAGAGAAAGAGGAAGAGACAGGGAGAAAGACAGAGAGGCAGGGGCAAACCAAGCAGGCGGGACAGGATCACAGTCATCCTTGGCAAGAAAATCTTCTGCAAGTGATACTAACATGAGCTCCAAGCAAAGCGAAGAAGCCAGGAGAGTCCCAACCCTTGGTTCTCCTGGCAAAGCTGGAGGCATACCCGCTGCTCAACTAGAGGTTAGAAACAGTAAAGACCTCCAGCTCAAGCAACAAGGAGGAAAACCTGAGCAAAAGCAAGAGGGGGATAACAAAACTAGGTCCTGTCTAACAACTGCTGCCTTCAACAAGACCTCGTCCACCCCGGATAAATCCAGTGGTATCAACATGGCCGTGACAGGAGCGTCTCTAAACATTAATAAGACTTTTAAGTCATCAGGTATGGGAAACAGCCAGCGGAAATCTGACAGCAACGATTCAAGAACTGCTGAGCTCGGCTCCAAAAGCCCCAAACTCCCAGCTAGGGTCCTGGCTCCTGTGGTTCCCTCACATGGGCAGCCACTCTCCCTGGGTAAAGTGAGGCAAGGACTGGGCCCTGTTAATTGTTACAGGGGAACTCTTGACTGGGAGGACAAATGTCGCCTGGAAGTGGTGGAAGAGCATTCCCCCTCCCCCTCTCCAACCGCTGTCACGCCCTCCCTCTGCGGACCGTCGCTGTGTAAGTCGCGGCCCGTTTCCCCTGGAGACAAGACGAGCTTCGTCAGCCAGCTCACCACCGTGGCCAAAAACGTCCTCGGACCAATCAAGCTAGGCTCCACCGAGGGGACTAAGAATAAAGAGCAGCAGAACAAGGCATCAGAGGAGAAGCAGGGAGCTGCCACTGGGAAGTCTGACCCTCCTCCAGGAGCTCGAGGGGCTCTGGGCGCTGCAGTGGTGACTCAAAGTCCTGGCAGTTCTCCGCTGGACAAAGCAGCAACACCTGGAAACCTGCCAAAAATTTGACCGCCCTGATCTTTAAATCAGACTTTAGTTGAAAATAGTAAAAAAAAAAAAATGTGTGTGTTTTTGTTTGGAGGGACAAAAACCCACAAGACAGGCACTTAAAGATGTACATTCCAGTTTCATAGTATACAAAGTCTTATTTATTAATTAAATCCTTGAATAAATCTAGCTTAAAAGCAGTGAAAAAAATAACTGTAAAGGTGCATTAAATGTTGGTTTTCTATGATGCATAATTTATGAAGACACATAGTCGTGTAAAGTGAAACACTTTATCAGATATATATGTGTGGGTCAACGTGAATGCATGTTATGTTCTATGTACTGTATGTGCATAATAGGTACAAGAGGGTCAAAAAGTGCTTTACTGATCAAAACATGCTGAATACTGTGAATACCAAATTCTCTAACTCTTTTTCTGTTTTCAACCAGACCAAACTTGTCTTTTTTTTAACCGCTGTTGAAAATGGGAGAGTGAATCAGTCCAGGTGTAACGTTTGCTTCAAGCAGCACATATTACACACGGCATTGGTTTGGCTTCTGTGTAAAAGCAGCAACGTGATTAGGCATGTTTTACTCATCATCCAGCAGTTTACTTCCTCTGGACGGTCAGACGAAGCCGCGGCGACCCTGTCAGTGGATGTCACAATTAGGACCCGTCTAACTCCCCGTCTGTCTCACAGAGGATTGCCTGCGAGTGCGTGTCCATCCTCTCCTTCGGTACTTGTGATTCTTGAAGGCCGCGGAGGAGAAAGGGAACGACTGAACTCGGGCTCGGTGCTTATCTCGTCCTCGCAGGAAGGCCACGCCAGCCTTTCTTCTCCCTCTGCCTCCCAGCGCAACCATGCGCACAAGCACAAACGCTCAGAAATACTCGCATTGCCCCGGGAGACGGCTCTGTCTGCAGCTGATTTTTTTAATCCATACTCCTGTTGTGGTCTGTGAAACAAGTGGGCTTCTAATTGTGATTTTGGGAAGTTTAAACGGGGGTGTGGTTTCTGAGAGGCATCATAGCCATGAAGGCAACGAGACAGAAAGCAGCCGGGAATTGTGTAGCTAGGATCCAGGAACAGTTGGACACCAGCGGGTTTGAAATCCTCTAACTGGCTTATCACACTAACACGATGCAGGCTGATTTTACTGTAGGAGCATGGGACAGTGTAGAATACATATATGTCATAAGCACATAGAAAAACTGAAGAGTTTTCAGCCAGGCAGTTGCTGATGTAGCATAAAATCATTTGTTGAATGGCTTTGTGGCTAAAGCAGAGGTTGTGCAGATGAAACAGTACAACGAACCAATTTTGAAAAAGGTTTGTCTGGTCAAAGCTCAGATGGTCTTTCACAAGACACAAAATATGTCTTACAGTGACTGGCATCGTTATTCATACCCGTAGAACTTTTTACACGTTTTCTTGTGTCACAACAAACCTCTGTATTTTTTTGTGGGGGTGGGGTGGTTGTATGCGATAGACCAACACAAAGCATCGAATATTTATTACATGGTTTTTAAAATCTTTTAAATCTGAAAAGTGTGGCGTGCATTTTTGTTCAGCTCCCACGATTGGATATTTTGCAGAACCGCTTACAGCTGCAAGTCTGCTTTGCACACCTAGAGAACGAAAACTGTTGCGTTGCAAAACGCCTCAAACTCTGACAGACTGGATGGGGAGCGTCTGAACACCAGTTTTCCAGTGTTGCAACAGACCCCCAGTTGGTTTTACGTCTGGGTTAGACAATCCTGACAAAATGAATGTGCTTTGATATTGAGCGTTCCATTACAGCTGTGGCTGTAAAACAAAAACAAGCACATTTAAGTGTTTCTCTGGTAAAATGGCTGTTGTCCCTTGACTTGGGAGAAAAGCGTGAAGCGTGTCCTCCAGAAAGAGCCATTTTGGTCTCATATGACCGGAGCACTTTATTTCACGTCCTGAAGTGACTTGTGGCAAATTTGACTAGGACTTATAGCTTTTTGCAAGGGTTGTTAAGTACATTGATAAAAGTTGTGTTGTCCACAGATTCTCCCACCTTAGCTGTGGATCTCTGCACTCTCTCCAAGGTTACCATAGACCAGTTGGCTTCTTCTTCTTTTTCTTTTGTCTTCACATTTCCTGTCTTGGCAATTTCAGTCATGCCATACAAAGAAAAGGGATGTGACAGAGGAGCTTTACTCTACAAAAAGGATATTTCCATCCTCATTGTGTGATTGCTGACCCAGGACCTGCCTTGGTTGCACCTGAAAAGAAATGCACAGTATACATTTTTTTTTAGATTATTTGTGAAAGTTTTCATGTATCATTCTCCTTCAAATTATAAGCCATTTTGTGTTGGTCTAGCACATAAATCCCCAATAAAATTCACTGCAGTTTGCAAATGTAATATTAAAACGTGCAAAACTTCATAGGGTATAAATACTTCTGCAATACACTGTATTTGTTATCATAGTCTCCTTATACGCAAGCATCCTAGCCTATCCGTCCATTGTAAAACAACGGAGTTAGACACTAAGTAACTTATGCAATTTGTCTTTGATATATTTTGATTAGCTCAAGTTAACTTATGCAAAAAAAAAACATAAAATCAGCCAAAAGCGGCACATGAATTTGACAGCAAGGTGAAGTTTAAAAGCTGAAATACTATGTTTAAATGTGTTCTTTAACTATAATTGTGATTTTACTGAATTAGACTCCTATGTTGTCCGAGGTGAGATTAAATCTGCAGGACGCTACAGTAAAGTGTAAACCTGCTTCTGTTTCATGCAGTTTTATCAGCTCTTGTCCTTCACATTAAAGCATACACTATGTAATAGATGCTCTGAAGGATTTTCCTACATCCATGCAGTACTCTACTGCCATCTTCTGGTTTCCAGTGATGACTGTAAAAGGCTGATTTGTTGCAGGATTGACGCTACAAACCGTTGTTGTCCTAAATATGCATTCATGTTTCTGAACAAAGACTTAAAGTAACTATTAACTGAACACATGGAACAAAAAGTGTTTTTTTTCCCCCTGCTGTTCTTCTTGTGACTGTTAATTTTTTATTTGGACTCTATTTTTGAATATAATGTATGAATAACTCTGACAGGAAGTACTGCTACGTATATCTTAATATAACAATGGGAACATCATCATTAACTAATCTGATAAAGAATCAAGTTTTTTTTCAGTATGCAGGCATTAGCCCAAACAGTGGTGTCAACAAAATTACTTTCTTTTCTTTTTGGAGAGAATATCATCCAAGCACTTTATTTGCAGGAAGGATGTCTTTGTTTTTGGAACTGCTCAAAAGTTACTGGATGCTAACAAATATACAGTAGATGGTATAAATGATCCCAGTAATCCCAGCATAAACATTCCACTCCTCTCTGTTCACTCAGTGTATTTAGTTGTTCCACTGGGGTCTTTTTTGTTTGTGATAGATGCAGACAGCTGAAGTGCAGTATGTGGAATAAAGTGAAGAGATTTGTTCTGAAACCTTCCTCTGTTGTGACTGCAGCTCTTCTATTGTAGATCATTTATCAGTCTTCTGATTAGCTAACTACTCTGCGCCTGCATCCACTGGTAATTAGGACTTGTAGGACCATTTACAGGAACATGTCAGTGATTTCAATATTGGTAATTGGCATTTTAGTAATTCACTTCAAAACAGGGATCACTCATAAATACTTCACACACATACTTTAAGCTTTTATTTCCGTTAATTTAGATTATTGTGGTTTATAGATGATGAAACACAAAAATGAACCTTTCAGAACATTAGAACATCATATAAATAATATGGATTTAAAAAGATTTGTTGTGAAGACATTTTATGGCCTTGTTGGGGCATACACAATCATGGGGAAGACTGCTGACTTGACAGTTGTCTATCAGTTAGCAACACCCTCATCGAGAAGAGCAAGCCACCAAAGACCAAGGCTGAAGCTGGTTTGCACAGAGCCATATCTGAGCATATTAATGGATGGATGAGTGGAAGAAAAACGTATGGCAGAGAGGATTGTGAGGCACAGCCCCCCCCCCCCCCCAATTTAAGACATGGGGGGGGGGCTTCACAAGGCATGGAGTGAGGCTGACATCAGAGATTTAAGTGTCACACAGACATATCCAGGACACGTGCTAAAACTGTCACATTATTTGAGTCAGGCCACTCGTGAACAAGAAATAGGACTAAAAAGAAAAAGGTGAGAGGTCTGTTGCTCAGTGGTCGGAAGTTCTGTTTTCAGAAGGAAATACATTATGAAAGGTCTGTACGTAGATGAAACATTTAAAATTCAAGGTCCAAATGTCTGTAGGAAGACTGGCGAGACACGTTGTGTGAAGTTTCCACAGGCAGTGATAACTCGGGGTGCCATTTCATCTGATGGTGGGTTCCACTGTGTTTCATCATGTCCAAAGTCAATGAATCTCTCAGCAAGGAATTCCTGATCAGCTTCCTGCTGACAATCGTTATGGATATGTTGGTTTTGTTTTCCAGCAGGACCTGATAACTGCCCACATTGCCAAATTATTGTCACATTTTCACACTTTTAATATTTTGCTTCACCTTTCTCTCTTCCCTCTCCATTTTTATGTCCATTGAATTTGAAATAATCCCAAAATAATGTCTAATAAAGTTTTTTGCATGCGTATCAAGCGGAGCGCTTCAGCGGAAACAGTAATCCTCCACTTGTGAAAGTAAATCTCTTGGGTTCTCTTAGTGCTACACTGCCAGACAGTACATATTAAAAAAGCCCAAAATAACTTTGGAGAAAATGCAGAGATCCACAGCTTATGTGGAAGAATCTGTTGAGAAAACAACTTGTGAACTCTTGTGGAAGAGTGGTGAGAAGAAGGCCATTGTTGAACAAAAGTTTAGTCATTTTCCACAAGCCATGGATTTCATATCTTTTGTGACAAAACAACACAAAACAATGAGGTCGCTGCATTGTGTTTCTCTTTGGCAGGGACCTGGGAGGTAACCTGACTCCGCCAGATGAATTTGCTCCGCATATGTGAAACCTTATAAGCTCGCGAGATCAGGATGGTCTCACGAGGCTACCTGGGAGGCTGATAGAGCTAAACAGGAAGAAAACGTGTTAGAGAAGACTTGAGACAAAAAGAATGATATTAAACATGCCAAATCTATATTTTGCTAAATCCTTTCTTCCTAAAGAATTTTGGATCTTGAATTTTAAATGACTGTTTCATCTAAGGACAGCAACTCTATATTTCTTACATAATTCTGTACCATGTCATATTTGACTTTATCACTGCATTCTGAACATTCACATCTATCAAGGGGAACCTTGACACCCTGACACCCTTTATTAATGATTGCTAAACATTTAAAAATGCCTGGAGGGAATCTTATTGTAAAGTGTACACCATAACACAAAGTAGAATATTGCATGGTACAGAAATAGGTTTACAAATGCTTATTGAGCTTACAAAGCTGTACTTTAGACTGAAATATTTAGTATAGCAACTCTAGATGAAATACATAGAAATTTAAACGTTTTAGTCAAATATAGATATGGCTCACTATCTGGCAAGAAACTCAGTTTTGTCACTTCCCCTAAAGCCATGCAGCTATAACTCCAGTGAAAAACATTGGCTCATGGGGGTTGAATACCAATGCACACAGCAATTTTCAGATTGTCATTCGTAAAAAAAAAAAGATTACAACCATGTATCATTTCCCGTTCACTTCCAAAATATGCACAACTCTGGGTTGCTTTATTGCTTAAATTGCTACTAAAAAAGATCAAAGTTTGTGGCTGTGACTAAATGTGGATAAGGGGAAAACACCCTGACAAGTTACATGTTGTGCTGGTTTTATAAAATATGCTTTACTTCCGCTTGATTAGTTACTAATTTCTAATTTGATTCGAATCGAGCGCATAATATAACCCAAAGCGGGAACGGGAAGTATTTACGTCAGATTAGTATGATTTGTAGTTCCGATCATAGATTAGCGCACAGTTAATATCAGCCAATCACGGTTCTCCAATTACAGCCATTGCCTGCGAATCAGCCTTCTCGCAATGGCTGCTTCAACCAATCAGATGGCAGCAGGAAAGGACAACAGGAAGTAAATACCTTGACAGATAGAGGGAGACCCTAAAAGCGGCAGCTGAACAGCCCCACGGACAACATCATCGTGGTTTAAATGATACAAACCGACCAGGGTGTCTTTAGGAGGAACATCTACTGTTCTGACATCTGCTGTGGGCTGTCGGAGTATAATGGCGCTCGTTGCTGTCTGGCTATAAATGTCACCGCGCTAACACCGGGGCTAGCGCCACAGTTAGCATATCCAGCCAGCTAGTTTAGGGAACGGGCTCCAGGAGGTCACCGACATGAGTGAATGTGCGACCAGACAGCGGCCCGCCTAACCTCCAGCCGAGACAGGTAGGTGGGCCCTGACCGGGGAAACATGCTCACAAAGTCCGGTTCTAAAGAGGTCCGTGTTGGAGCCAATGTCGCAAGATATACTACATGTATCTGTTGGGTCTTTTCTTCTCATTTATTCGTGTTTTTGTTGTCGTGGTTGGCTGTCATAAAGACTTGACCACATAGGTGGCAAATGGCCACGATCAGGTGACTTTCTGTGACAGAAAAAAAAAGCCCGACATACCGGTTGTCAAATGGTATCAATCACATGACGTCTGTGCCTCTTTTTGACTTTTCAGCATTGTACAACTGAGTGTTCCTTATTGAAACCACTACTCATCAGTTTCAGGGCAGGGTGGGAAAGTCCTTCAGTGTTCCGGGCTTTAGGAGCGTGTTTGCTCTCATTATGTCCCGTTTTTCGCTGCTATGTTAGAATGGAGCTGCTAAGAGGTGTAACATTTCAACCATGGACGCTATAAGAGCTTCCTGCCAAAGCCCGACGTCTCTGCATCAGCTTTAATGGCTCCAAGTTCAACTAATTGTAGGCGTGTTTGCGAGATTTTCAAAAGAGTTATTTGTCAAACAGCCTTATCCATCTGAGGAGTACTCCAAGAGCTTTATGGTACCAAGGACATGTTTCTAGGTTAAAGACTAAAGACTGTCAGTGTTTTAAAATATGAAATTAAGGGCAAATTTATTTCCTCCAGACCAAATCCTAATTTGATTTTAGTTTTAGATATTTTTCCTGCAAAGTTCAACAAACAGCCTTTCATGAATGCCCTGCCCTCCTAATAGATGTAATACATGCCAGTTAACTGACTTGTAATTATACTTTTCTTTAGTTCTTGGTCTTTATGGTGGAGTTTAACTGTTAAAATCCATCTTTTTCTGAGAACCTTTTTTCAGTTGTCATCTAGAAATGTTTTTATAATTCTTGCTTGGAGCATTAACACACACACACACACACACACACACACACACACACACACATATATATATATATATATATATATATATATATATATCAGCCAGCAACAAAAAGCAGCATTTTTCAGAGTTTATCTGTTTTTCCTCTTCAGTGTAGGTGACATCCCTGTTATACTGCAGTTAGACTTTAAAGTTGAAAAGCATTGTCCCTCCTGGACAGACGCAGAGTAGGCTGGTATCATTGTCATGGTGTTAACCTGAGGTTTTAAAACAATATTGCTAAACGTGATCTGATTGCTTTAAAAAAACCTGAAAAGCAGCCATTTTTTCTGCTGCTGCTAAAGTAATATAATATTTACTGTTAAAGTAATAACTGTGTTTCTTCTAACTTTTTTATTTTGTGTTGTTTTGATACCTGGACTTGACCAAAAGTATAGAATAATTAAATTCAATTCAATTGTATTTATATAGCGCCAATTCATGATACATGTCATCTCAAGACACTTTACAAAGTCAAGTTCAATTAGATTATACAGATTGGTCAAAAAGTTTCCTATCTAAGGAAACTCAGCAGATTGAGTCAAAGTCCCGACAAGCAGCATTCACTCCTCCTGGAGAAGCGTAGAGCTACAGGGAGAGTCGTCTGCTCATGGCTTTGCAGCAATCCCTCATACTGGGCAAGCACGCAGCGACAGTGGGAAGAAAAACTCCCCATTAACGGGAAGGAAAACCTCCGGCAGAACCAGGCTCAGTATGAACGGTCATCTGCCTCGACCGACTGGGGGTTAGAGAAGACAGAGCAGAGACACAACAAGACAGACAAAAAGCACAGAAGCACACATTGATCCAGTAATCTGTTCTACATTAGATGGTAATAGCGGGTGAGCCGTCTTCACTGGATGATGTCACAGCTAACAGAACGCCAGACCAGGTATTCCTACTATGAAGAAAAAAAATGACAGAACAAAAAGGTAAAAGATGAAATAACAATCAAGCAATGCAAATTGGAGAACAGTAGGAGAATTCAGCAGAGTGAGAAAAATAGGCCCTGATGTCCTCCAGTAGCATAAGCCTATAGCAGCATAACTATAGAGGTAGTTCAGGGTAACATAAGCCACTCTAACTATAAGCTTTGTCAAAAAGGAAAGTTTTAAGCCTAGTCTTAAAAGTAGACAGGGTGTCTGCCTCACGGACCAAAACTGGGAGTTGGTTCCACAGGAGAGGAGCCTGATAGCTAAAGGATCTGCCTCCCATTCTACTTTTAGAGACTCTAGGAACCACCAGCAGACCTGCAGTCTGAGAGCGAAGTGCTCTGTTAGGAACATACGGGGTAATCAGAGCTCTGATATATGATGGAGCTTGATTATTAAGGTCTTTATACGTTAGAAGAAGAATTTTAAATTCTATTCTTGATTTAACAGGAAGCCAATGAAGGGAGGATAAAACTGGAGAAATATGATCCCTCTTGTTGATTTTCATCAGAACTCTTGCTGCAGCATTACCATGATAATAGTCAGGTTATCTGCTCAATCAGCCAGCCTACAGTCTTCACAGTTTTAAGGACATGCTGCCAGTAGTTACCCTAATAGGAATGATAAATGACACGCATTTAGTTTTACGCACTATGGCTGTTTTCTGTTTCATAAATATTTCCACACGGCCATATTTGTGCAGGAGGCGTCTTACAGGCAGTTGGCAAGCAGTGTACAGCAACAGGTGGAGGAGGGGCGGTGCTTTGATGCTTTAACCCCTGTACAGCTGGATAAAACTCCCATGTCTACAGCGCTTTCTCTGGCATTTCAGTAACAGTACTTTAGTACCTAAGCAGAAGGATAGCTGTTTCAAAACAGATTTTTTTCCACCTCAGTTTGGCTAGATGCATATCTTTCTAACTGAATGCTGATACAATGCTGACTTATTGCTGGAAAAACGGCCAATAAGAGAAGTTTGCGTGTTTATATTTTGTGTCCCTTGTTTCTTCCTCTGCAGTTCAGTGTGGCAATGAGGAGCAGCAGGGTCCACCTGTGAGGGCTCGGAGGCATGAACTCGGTTTCCCCCAGCGCAGCGCAGTACGTGGGGTTAGTGATGCAGGACGAGCAGGTGGAGAGCTGGAGGCAGCCGGCCCTGGAGCGGCAGGGCAGCTTCGGCTTCAGAGCGCCTCAAGTTTCCGATGCGAGCAGAGAGGCGGCCAGAGAGCCGGACGAGATGGACAAAGTCAAAGCCAAACTGATGTCGGCATGGAACAATGTCAAATACGGTAGGTAATTACATCTCTGAGTTTAAATCATGAGAACGAGCTTCCTGGGCTGACTCCTTTCTCTCTGCTACCTGCAGGTTGGACTATTAAAACCAAAACCTCTTTCAACAAAATATCTCCGGTCACCATCCTGGGACACTCCTATCTGCTCAACAGTGAAGGTATATTTATCCCTACTCTCGCCTGTAATAAGTATTTCCTCCCACCACACGCCTGTTTCTTATCTGGAGAAAGAATCAGCTTTGCTAAGTGGATGGCTTCTGTTTCACTTTCACCCCTTCTCTCCTGCTAACTCAGATGAGGTGGAGAGGTTCCGTCGGGATTTTGTGTCCAGAATATGGCTGACCTACCGGAGGGAGTTTTCTCCGCTGGAAGGCTCCACCTGGACAACGGACTGTGGCTGGGGCTGCATGCTGCGCAGCGGACAGATGCTGCTGGCACAGGGGCTCATGGTCCACCTGATGCCCAGAGGTTCGGGTCTTATGGTTATGTTTCGTATGTGAAAGCCGATCAGGCTCCTCTTACTTGTTGAATAATGCAGGATTAAGTTGACTTTAGGAGGCACGGTCAGTAAATGCTGTGTTCTCATACAAGTCGCCCCTAATTGTTCATCCTTAGGTGATGGCAATACAACAATATTGGGTCAAAGTCTTAAAGGAGCCATAAGTAAGATATTTACTGTAAAATCAACCTAAATCATTCTCATTTGTCACCCTGGTTGGACGTAACGGTCTATATAAACAATCAGTCCTCTTCATCAACAATGTCTTAGTCAAGTTTTCACATTTCAACCCTAGAGGTACGGTCAGGAACTACTTTTGGTTCAGAGTGTAGCCCATGTATACTTCCTGGTTCCTGAGCCAATCATATGAGAGGTCCCAGGGTTCCCAACACAACACATTTTGTATTTTATGTTGGCAAAAGACCAGCAGCCTGCTAACCTGGAAGCCAGTCAGAGAAGCAGACCAGAAATAGGACAAAATGCAACATCATAGACCTGTCCTGTGTTAGTAAAAATTCCCAACAGCAACACAGTTTAAAAACAACATATTACATTGTTGTGATTGGCCGACTGTTGTACCAATTTTAGCCACAAGGTGTCAGTATTACTTATAGCTCCTTTAACTCTTAACACTCTGGCAGCACAGAGCAGCTATTAATCATGCACTCAAAAAATACGGTCAAGAAAAATGCAAGAAGAACGACAAAGTTGAAAGACAGTCATAAGACGTGTTATTTGGCACAGTTGGGCACAACAAACGAAGGTTCTCTGGTCAAGTAAGAAAGAAATGTACACTTTTTGGCCCAGTACCAATACGCAACCCTACACCATTATGTGAAGTGTGTACTTGGTTGAAGTGCACATAAGGGTTCGAGTGTGCCAAACTGGAAAAATGGGACAGTATGGGTTACGTCATCGGCTTGTGCCTCTGTGTTGTAACTGTGACATCAAAGATGACGGGGCTGTCGCTTCTGCTAAAAATGCTTCAGATATCCCCTGCTGGTAGTACTGCTGGCAGGATGTTGTCACCAGGTCCCAGCAGAAACTGATATACCTTTTAAGGCATTCTCCACATTTGCATGGATGTTTTGCCAAACAGAGGTATTTTTGTGGCTCTGTTTTCACCTCCTCTCCACAGGCTGAGTTTTGGTGACGAAAAGACGGTTGTTGGATAAAAACCTTTTCAAAGTGGAGATTTTTAAAAACTCAATTAGTACCAGAATTGATACTTGGAGATTCTTAGGAATTGTGCGGCGGACGCCCTATACAGTCATACTCAATAATTTAGATTATTGAAAAGTTCATTTATTTTAATACTGCACTTCATCAAGGGAAGCACATTATATAGATTAACACAGACTGACGATGTTGTAAAGCCTTTATTTCTGTTCACATTTTTTCCACCTCCAGCTAATAAAAACACAGCATCTAAGATTAGAACAATGCATCAGCACAATACAAAGCTACATTTTCCATGCAGAGATGGGGGCTTAATGAAAAGAATCTTTAACGATGGTGTTAAATTAGTTTTTAAGGTGCTTTTAATCTGACAAACCAAGCCTCTTAGAAATGCCTATTTTCATTATTGTATATAACTGTAGTACATCTCCCCTCTCCCTTGGTATGATAGAAGCTTAATAGACAAGAAAAGGTCGCCAAAGCATCAGGAGTTACCACGGCTTTTGAAGAATCCTTAGCCTAACACTCCTTTAGCCATGTGCAGGGTCGTCTTTTGAATATTCATGTTGCGAATGTTGACGTTTTTGCCCCCTGCTGGCGGATCATTGGTATGACGGATAAAATCATTGCCTTCCCTAGTTTAAAAAACGGCTCTCTACATTTACAATATGTAAATGCTCACGTCACGGGTTAATTGCATGTTATTCTCATATATTTGTAATATAATAACAATCCTGATCAAGCAGGTTTAAAAGAAATGTGGATTATTTTTTCAGTGCCTGTTAGAATTAAAATAAGAGTCCCAGATCATTATCCTGACTGCACTAAATTACTGTTTCTAAACTGTTTTCTGATCTGCAGATTGGGCTTGGCCAGATGCTCAGCAGCTAACGGACGTGGACTTTGAGGTTTTCCGACCTCGATCCCCAGTACGGGCTGGAGGCGTCCCTATTCCGTCCTTTGGTTCTTTGCGAGGATCCAGCACTCCAGAGAAACTCCCGGCCAGCGGTCAGGCGCCCAGGTACTGCCAGAGGAGAAGGCCAGAGTCTGCAAAGGACCGGCAAGCGGAGCCCATCCACTCCAAGCTGATCACCTGGTTTGGAGATCAGCCCTCAGCTCCTTTTGGTGTTCACCAGCTGGTGGAAATAGGCAAAAGTTCAGGGAAGAAAGCCGGCGACTGGTACGGCCCCTCCATAGTGGCACATATACTTCGGTGAGTGCTCTACGTTTGGATCAGAGCTGTTTTTAAATTCTGCTCAATCTGAAGTCATTTAGATGGCTTTTTCTGTTTGTTTGTCTGTTTTGCAGGAAAGCCGTGGCCAAAACGTCTGTGGCACAAACCCTAGCTGTATATGTTGCTCAGGATTGCACAGGTAAGAATTAGAACTTAGTTTGGGTCTTTCTCCTCTTAGTTGTTTTTCTGTTATTTCCAGTAGAATGTTTCTCCTCTATTTTTAATATCATGATACGATTTATTTTTTTTCGTATCCCAGTATACAAAGAGGACGTGGTGCGTCTCTGTGATCTGTCACCAAGTCAGAGACCTGCCGATCCTTCCAACCAAGCCTGGAAGTCCGTCGTCATCCTGGTGCCTGTGCGGCTCGGAGGAGAGGCCCTCAACCCGTCCTACATCGAGTGTGTCAAGGTCTGCGTATTCTCTTTAACCGCACTGCTTAAAAATGTCCCGCCTCGTACTGAAAGCTCTCGTGTTAAATTCCAGAACATCCTGAAGCTGGATTGTTGCATTGGGGTAATCGGAGGGAAACCAAAGCACTCCCTCTACTTTATTGGCTTCCAAGGTGAGAGCCGGCCGCTTCCTTCTCCTTCAGCTGAAATAATCAGAGGAAGCAGAGAATGATTCCCTGAAAGCTGAAGGGTAGTGAATGTTTGCTTTAAATAAGCTTCCCCTTATCAAGTGGGGATAGACGTCTTTGTGGTTTTCATCTTTTTCTTTCTTGTCATGCAGATGAGCAGCTGCTCTATCTGGACCCTCACTTCTGCCAGCCGGTTGTCGACGTGGCTCAAGCAGACTTCTCCCTGGAGGTTTGTTGGCACACGTCAGTGCACCTCACTCTGAGCATCCTCAGACTTATCTGACACGGTGGGATTTATCGATCCACATACCCTGACGCTGGTGCAGAACAGACCACAAAACCTGTCCATGTAGCCTTTTGCTCGTATAACACGTCCGCTTGTGTCACTCCGCAGTCGTTCCACTGTAGCTCTCCCAAGAAGATGCCCTTCAGCCGCATGGATCCCAGCTGCACCATCGGCTTCTATGCCAAGAACAAGAAGGACTTTGAATCTTTATGTTCGGCTGTCAGCATGGTGAGCTATTAAATCACTCTCCTGTTTGTGGGTGTCTTTTGTTTTACTGACACTAAGAACCACAGATGGGCTGTTTTTTTTTTTTTTTTTTTTTCATCAAGGTAAAAATAATTGCCGCTAGAAAAATGTCAAAACCTGTGAAGTGAAAGAAAAAGAATAAATATATTGTTTTCGTTTTTCCTTTTTAATCTGATAACGATAAATAAAATCCATTGCAACCAACGGCTCTCAGACGTTACCTAATGAGTAAGTAGAGTCTACCTGTGTGGGATTTAATCTCAGTCTAAATCTAAATGCTCTGTGAAGGTCTCAGAGGTTTATTAGAGAACATTAGTGAACAAACGGGTCAATGGAACCCAGCAGAAAGCTCAGGGATAATGTTGTGGACAGGTTTACAGCAGGGTTAGCTTCTAAAACCAACATCCCAAGCTTTGGACCTCACATAAATCCATTCAGAAATGGACAAACGGCACATCTGCAAACCTGAAAGATCTGTAAGAAAAGCAGCTGGAGGAGACCAAAGACTTCACACTGGGACGCAGGACAACATCCCTAAATATACATCCATACAATGGGAAGGCTTAGATGTCAGCTCCTGAAATTTAAGAACATTTTTAAATTCACTGTATTAAGCATTAATTTCAGGCTGAGTGACTTGGAAACAAGTTCACGCTTTTGTTTTTCTGAATCTGCATATTGTTTGGATGTGGCAGATTTCTCTCCATGGTGCAGCTGTATGTCTCATGCTGGCCAACTTAGAGTTGAATCTCACTGGTATCGTTGTCCATCCAGGCTCTGTCCTCATCTAAGGAGAAGTACCCCATCTTTACCTTCGTGGAGGGCCAGGGGCAGGACTACGGACTCGAGGGTCACAGCAGCAACCACGGTGGACCCTTAGCCCACATCCTGCCTCCAGGCCCACTGAGCAGGAGTAACAACAGAAGAAGCAGCGAGGAGTTTGTCTTCCTGTGAGCCCCTGGGGAACATGATCTCCCACATTCCACCACTAGGTGGCAGACTCTTTCTTCGTCCTTTAAAAACAGAGGCACTTCATTGTGGCGGTGCAGCTGCCGGTTGGAAGGCAGAAACAACTCTCTGTCAGCCTTGCTTCAAAGACTTTGTTAGGTCTGCATGGAGGGGTTGGTAACTCTGCTTTCTTTGCTAGAGGAAGTTGAGTTTCACACCTGATCCTGAGTGAGAATGACTGTTTTTTTTTTTCTTCTCATCAAGTCAGCTTAAAAAATCTAAAACTCCAACGCTCAAGGCTGCTGCTCCCCATTGTTATTTATGTATAATATACCACCTGCTGTACACATTTTTAAGAAGCTTTTCTGTTGCGTTTTATTTATAAGAAGAATGGATATGTGTGTGTGTGTGTGTGTGTGTGTGTGTGTGTGTGTGTGTGTGTGTGTGTGTGTGTGCGTGTGTGTGTGTGTGTGTGTGTGTGTGTGTGTGTGTGTGTGTGGAATTGACTTGTCCCTGCTTGTCCAGATTTATTTAGATGCCAGCGCTGTTGTATCGCCCTGAGGTTTTGGACTCATCCAAGAGCTCAATGAAGCTTTTGCATCTCTGAGAATCCCAGGCGTCATTATTTATGATCAGGAATATTAAATCTGCTGTTACCTTTCTCTTGGTGCTGGAACTGGATATTTACCATCGCTGAATGGCCATGTCTCGTCAAGCATAATTTAAAAATGTATCTGGATGCATTTTCCAGGTAAAACCCGGAGCAGCTCTGTTTAATCAACAAGGTTGAGGTTTTATTCTGTCCTGTGACCATGCTGAGTTGGGTTTGTGAAATGGTCCCTGTTCCTTTTTTATTTTACACGCTATTACTGGAAGTTGCACTACTACTGTTAGCTAGACTGCTGTCCAGATTAAAAACAAGCACTGGAACACTATTCTCCTTGTATTTGACTCTTTGGATCTTTTCTTTTAAATCTATGCTGTTATGTCTTTGTCTTCTTACAGGAAGATGCGTTAAACAGACCTGTTCTTTGCATGTTGTACCCACGTTTAGTTAGTCTTATCATTTATTAGGGTGGAACATTTCAAAGACGTCACATTTCAAAAGTTCAGTAAGGCTACTTTCTTCTTGTATGTTTCAAAGATCACAGAACTGCACAGAGTGAATACATGGTCCCTAAGCAGTGTGGAAAAGTATGACATGAAATCCCTCAACATTCCTTCCTTCCAACCTCCTGTCTACCTTGTGGCCTTCTTTTCTAGTGTCCTTTCTTCCTTTTTTCCCCCTCATCATTCTTTGCTTCCTTGCTCTCGTTCTTGCCTTGTCCTTCTGCACCTTTGTCCTTTCATCTTTCCATCCTTCCTATTTTCCTTTCTATCCATCTTCCCTTCCTTGCCTCCTTTGCAGACTCTGATCTGTACTTGTTTTTCTTTTTTGCTTCCTATCTTTCATTCTATGTCCATCCTTTCTCCTTTCCATCCTTCCTTTTCTTGTTTCCTTCCATTTTCCCCTCCATCCTTTCTTCTGTCTGTCCTTCGCAAGTGTTTTGTTTAAAGCATCTCCACTGTGGACAAATCTGCAGTTAAAGTTAGCATCTATGCTAATATTAAATGAAATGACTGGGAATTGGACCTTTTCTTTGGCCTGGATAGATATAGCATCTTTGCTGGAAAACTGAGTAGAAACCCTCCGTATGTATCAGAGGGTCTCAAGCCTTTTGCAGCAAGTATCAGCTCAGTGAATACAACTGTTTTAAAGTACAACCAAACTGACAGATTAGAGAGAGGGGAAAAAACAAGACAAGCTGCATGTTTGGCTGCAGGATGTGGGTTAGTTATCAATGCAATTTTTACTCAGATGTGAACGGTTTCAAGCAGGGGGGAAAAACAAGAAAGTTGCGTGAATGCTAAATTCAAAGTGGGAACATTTTAGGTTTCTCACCTTAAAATCCGACATGGCTGCCATGTTTTTAAAACTGACACTTTTGATTGTATCGGTCTCACTAAGTCTTTCATCCACAAATAACTGTGCAGGTGATTGAGTTCCTTTTAGTGTTCAAATAAATAAAATGCAAAGAAATACACTGCTTAAGTTGCTTAGCTTTGCATAAGCCGCTTCTTTTTTATTTTTTAATTTTTTTAATTTTCATACCACTGGAACATTATCACTTTGGCTTTGACTTTATTCCCAGATCCAGTAATCATGGTGTCACAGTTAATAGCCATCAGCATTTGTTCTGGATTCAGTGCCTAATTTAGCTTAAACTTTCCTCAGTACACTTCTTCATTGAACAGTTTCTGTTTAAAGCATTTTTTTTAGCTGGACCAACGGGAAAATTTGGGCATCATATGATCCTCTGAATACTATATTATAAAGGTCAAATCAAAATAATTGAACAGGACCTAAAGAAACGCTTTTGCTGCTGTATAAATGTTACAAAGGAAACTAAATATTTATCTGCTACAATCAAGGACTTTGACTGTGGTTGGAGGAAGAAAGTCTCTTTAGCTGCTGGTTTTAGCAGATAGTTCTCTGGATCGCCAACCCGAGGGTAAAGGTCTAAACAGCTTGTGAGCAGAATGTCTGGGTTCTCCTTCTGCAGACCTAATTGTTCGTTGCAGTCTGAACCTGTCCTGTTTTCTGTCTAAGCCAAACCACAAAATGATGGCCGAACACAGGAAAGAGCCAGCAGTTCCTGCCGGAAGTTGTCCTTGAATTGCTGTCAGAAGGACAGTCCCTGCTGGGCCTTTTTCCAAACAGTGTCTGTGTGTGTGAGGACCATCCCAGGTTCTGAGGAAGGGTGGTTCCTAGGACCTGGAAGTGATCCACAGTAGACACAGTGCCGTTGAGGGTGGTTAGAGTAGGTCGTGTGGAGGATGTTCTATGGAAGTCCCCTGTCATCTCCACAGTCTCGAGCGAGTTAAGTTCCAGGTGGTTCTGGTGGTCAGTTTGAGATGTTCTTCCAAAAGTTAAAATGATTGAACGCCGATAAATCTGAAACTGGCAGATTTCCGCTTTGCAAAGACCCGCCCTACTCTCCTTCTGATTGGCTAATGTCCTGGCTCTGCCAAATTTCATTGGTTGAGCGCAGCTTGTTAAAAATCTTGAATAAAAAGTCTACACGGAACATTTTGCGCTCATTTTCCAAATGACGAAAATCCCTAGCAGCGACGGAGAACTTTAACCCCTGATAATATTACTTATTCAGATCAGAGGGGGGAGGAATGTATCCCCCCCAGGGATAAAACATGAATGACCAGAGAGGGGGACATCACAAACAGAGGGGGGGTAAATCCCCCCCAGCAAATCGCACCCAGCTTACAAGTATAAACAAGTCAGGGATAAAGTTTTTAAGAAGTACAAGTATGGATGGGGATAGAAAAAAAATACCAAAATCTATGACGTTACCCCTGGAGCAAAATCACATCTATCATCTTCAAATAGAAGGTGTCGCTATCCGATGGTGTAGAACTTTTGATTTTCATCCGTCTTGACTTTGACTGTTTCTTGTTAGGGCTTGCCTTATTTAACTCTCTTCTATTCAATTCAATTCAATTTTATTTATATAGCGCCAAATCGCAATACATGGCATCTCAAGGCACTTTACAAGGTCAAATCAAATCAGACAGAAGGTCAAAATTAGGTCAAATCAGGTCAAAAGGTTTCCTATCTAAGGAAACCCAGCAGATTGCATCAAGTCTTGACAAGCAGCATTCACTCCTCCTGAAAGAGCGTAGAGCCACAGGGACATTCGTCTGCAATGTCCATGGCTTTGCAGCAATCCATCATATAGTGCAGGGGTTTTCAAATTCATTGAATGTGAGCCTCCCCTTGGAATAGGTAAAGATAACCACGCCCCCCCCCCCTCCCACCCCAAAACCACAAACCTACCCCACACAGGTCCCTGCAGCAAATGCATCTTTCTTTTGTGTTCCTGGGATCCTGTGTTTCACAAACATCGGATGGCCCAATACATGTTTTTATTGTATTTATTTTAACAAAGTACATCCATAAAAAAAGGCATATTCATAAAATCCATCCATCCAAATATTTCCAATTTACATGCTACTTTTACATCACGGACAGAGGGCCTATTTTTAAAGTTGAACTGTCATTAGAGAAAATTCATAAACTGACAAACTGAACTAAACAGGCGCCAATGTTAAGCTGAACTCACATCAACAGGAGACGTCAGCTGAAATAATAATAAAAAAGAAAACCTGAATTTAACAGACGTCAACACATCCATATTCCGACTTACTTTTTAGGCTAATTATACACAATTTAAACCTATTGCTATTTTAACAACCAAGTATTTCATTATTATCTCTTATCTGATGTATTTCTGATGTTTGGCACTTTGTTTTGCCTTTTATTAAAGTGCTCTTTAAATACTGATAACAATGATTATGATTATGATCAGAATAAACTTTTGCATCACCTCCCAGAAGCTGGTAAGAAAAGAGACACACATATTTTTCACACCTCACTTAGTAACTCTTAGTAACTCTAATATTACAGCATTTTGATTTAATCCATCTGTATTCAGTATTTGCAAGCCATGCTCTGATTGGATGGAAAAAAACATGTCTGCGATTGGCTGGTGGAGTTGACAGTTTTTGAAGTCGCAGCGCAGAAACAGCCGAGCGAGTGCACAGCTGTTGTTGAGCGTGGAATGAGCAGGTGCGCGCGAGCAGAGATGGAACTGAGCGCGAGGAAAGAAGGATGAGAAGAGTTTTTCAGAGTTGAGCGCGCGCCAGACCAGTTTTGAGCGTTGAGAGTTGTCTCACTGCGCGCTTGATTGGTTACTGCGCGCTCAGACAGAAGGCAAAAATATCGCTACGACTGAGCGGCAACGCTGTCTTCTTCTCTGTCTTCTCGCGCCTCCCCTGTGACTCTTTGGCGCCCCCCAAGGGAGGCGCGCCTCACCTATTGAAAACCACTGATATAGAGCATTCTCTGTTTACTATTGTTAGTATGGTGTTGACATATCAGTTCCTTTAGTTTATTCTTTTGTGTTTTACTTGTGATCTTTGTAGATTCTTGTCCCTAGGTCTCCTTTTTCAGCTCCATTCATGTTTGTTTGTCTTCTTTCTCCTTCTCTGCTATCCTCTTTTCTTTAGTCTCAGCTGCTCCACATCTCTCCCTGATTCTCTGCCTTAGCTGAAATGTATTCATTCTCCTGTATGAAGTATTTTCTCTTTCCCTGCCTCAGTATATATACTTACCGGTTTCTCTTCCTCTCCACTGAATCCTCCTTTTACCATACCGATTGTTTCCTCATGTATTCATTGCAGTTTAGTGTTCTGTGCTCCACATTATGTTCGCCTTGGCAAGCCTGTAAGTTTTGCATTTTACATTTTTTTTCATTAAACCTTCATTTCTAATCACCATCCCCCCCCCCCACCACCATCACCAAACTCAGACCGGGCAAGAAGATTTAATTTTTAAATGCTGTCAAATGTAAGAAAGCTGTGTTTTAACTAAAAAATCCGGTTGACCAGCTGACGAGCCAAACTGCTGTCAGCAGCATGATTTTCTTGTTGCTGCCCAGGAGAGCGAACTCTCCTCCACAGCGGTGACTGCAGAGGATAGTTCACTCTCCACTGTGGTGTCACCCAACAGCAACATGGTGCGTTAATGTGTTGGACGTAAGGTAACCTTGACCATCAAGAAAGGTGCCTATAAATAATATGTATTATTATTATTATTACTATTATTATTAGTGCAGCCTGCAGCGAGCTCCCTGCCGCACCATAATCTATTGGCTTTGTATTTCAGTCCCACTGTGTTGAATCACGCCACAGGTCAAAGCCTTTGGTCAGCTTGGCCTCTCCTATCTGATGTCCTGTAACACAAACACTTCAACTAGCCATAAAACCATAATTTACACATATCTAAAGAATGGTTGTTTGTGTTTATTTCGTGCAAGGTGATTACTGTTTGAAAGCTCAGGCTGGTATCATCCCTTTTTGGTCTGATAATATAGTTTCATCTATAGTAATTTTTAATCATTATTAATTAGTAGGGCTGTCAATCGATTAAAAAAATTAATCTAATTAATTACATACTCTGTAATTAATTAATCTAAATTAATCGCATATAATTTTTGCTGTGAAAGTATTTAAAATATTTAAATTCAAATGTTTCAATGAATAATCAGCATTAGATACATTAAAGTGCTGTTTTCAACAGCAGACAAACTGAACTAAACAGATGCCAATGTCAAACTGAACTCACGTCAACAGGAAACGTCAACTGAAATGATAATAAAAAAGATAACCTGAATTTAACAGACGTCAACATATTCCATATTCCAATCTACTTTTTAGGCTAATTATACATAATTTAGACCTAGTGCTATTTTAACAAACAAGCATTTTATTAGTTGTTATCTCTTATCTGATGTATTTCTGATGTTTGGCACTTTGTTTTACCTCGTGTTAAAGTGCTCTTTAAATAATAATGACATTCATGATGATTATGATCAGAATAAACGTTTGCATCACCTCCCAGAAGCTGGAAAGAAAAGAGACAAAAACATTTTTCACAGCTCACTTAGTAACTCTAATATTTTATTCTAAATACTTTAGCCTAAATATTTTAGGCTAAAATATGACACTTTTTATTTGTTTTTCTTCAATCCCTCGGTGATGTTTAGTAATTTCTGCCAAAGGCTGCAGCATTTTGATTTAATTCATCTGAATGCAGTATTTGCAAGCCATACTCTGATTGAATGGGAAAAAAACTGTCTGTGATTGGCTTTAACAGCCGAGCGAGTGCACAGCTGGTGTTGAGTGTGAAACGAGCAGGTGTGCGCGAGCAAAGTAGCGCGCGAGCAGAGATGGAACTCACCTCGAGGACAGCGGGTTGAGAAGAGTTTTTCAGACCGTGCCAGACCGGTTTTGAGCGTTGAGTTGTTTCACTGCGCGCTTGGATTGGTTCCTGCGCGCTCAAACAGAAGGCACGAATATCGCTACACTGTTTGACAGAGTTGAGCGGCAGCGCTGTCTTCTTCTCTGTCTTCATGCGCCTCCCCTGTGACTCTTTAGCGCCCCCCAGGGGAGGCGCGCCTCACCTATTGAAAACCCCTATACGACATTGATTAATCTGCGTTATTTTTTTTAATACGTTAATTTTTTTAAAATTAATTAATCGAAATTAACGCGTTATTTTGACAGCCCTATTAATTAGTATTATGATTAATAATAGAGCAATCCTAACTGCTCATCAACAGAATGGATGCAATGCAAGATTTTAAATATTTAAACAAATATAGGATTATACATATGTACTTTACACTTTTAATATATAATTAATTCAGTTTAAAATAATATCTTCATTAAATTATTTAACAATGTATTTCATGAATTACTGCCACATTTATTTTACTAAGGAAAAATATTTTTATTTACATAATGTATGAATTTCCAGTTTTATTTCAACTATCTGAAATAGCTAGACATATTAATTTTACAAGTTATTAATTTGCTGGACTGTGGGCTGAACTCTGGTAACCTGACAACAGCCAGCTGTATGTCGCTCCGCCTAGCTCCACTCACATACATCTGGGACACCGCTGGTAGAAAGTGATTTCTCCAACCAAATTTATGGTCTGGCCAATCAGGACGCAGGGCTGCAGTTTCATAGATGTGACGTAGTGGAGACGCGACCATGACGTGAGACTGTTTTGATAGCAATGGCGGCTCGTTGAAGAAGCAAGCGTTAACATCGATGCTGCTATTTCTTCCGTGTTGTCCAATCTACCTAATATTGTTTCATTAAAAGAACATCAGAGAACGCCTCTGAAGGCTGTTGTTGGTGGAAACGATGTTTTCGCCCTTCTCCCGACCGGATTTGGCAAGTTTTGTTTTCCGGGGCGCGTCCGCGGCGGACGCGGAAGCGCCCCGGAGCGGTTAGCGGTTAGCGCGAACCATGTTAGGAGGCCTTTAGTCCTCAACGCGGTCGGGCCGGAATCGACTCTGACCCGCGGCGCTTTGCCGCCTGTCTTCCCCCCTCTTCCTGTCAGCTCACTGTCAATAAAACGCATGTCACTAGAGCCGCAAACACATTATTATTATTTTTTTTTTTTTTTCTGCGTCGCTATCATCAGCGTCACGGGTTAACTTCGATGTGAGTGGTTGAAATAGCACGTCAATAAAGATGACAGACAAGTGGCTTATCCAATCATATGCAAGAATTTTTAATAAGGCCCAGCCTTCTGTAAAGGCAATTCCTATGGCGGTGTCCCAGATGTATGTGAGTGGAGCTAGGCGGAGCGACATACAGCTGGCTTTTGTCAGGTTAGAACTCTGGACCTTTGGATCAGAACTGTGTCTCTTCTGCCACCTAGCGGTTGTCATGTACCGAGCCAGACTTCGCATGCGCACTTCATTGAGCATGGTGGGTAATAAGATACATGAACACAATGTTGCATAATGTGTACCTTCATCTATAAACTTTGGGATTTAATTGTATAACTAGAATATTAAAAAGTTGAGATCTATAGAAATATAAGACTGAGTTAATGGAGGTTCTCAACTTCCTCTTTAAAAGGTTTATTCTACTCAGTAAAATAAAAAACAACCAAACTGGCATTACCTAGAAATATATTGTTTAAACCACAATAAAGTTTATTCTGTCTTCTGCTCTGTGTCATCTTGCACACAGCATGTTCGATTAGAATGTTTAGCATCAAAGTGTTCTATGACATCACAGCTGATGACATCACTCTGTGACACATCAACGGAATCTTAACTACTATTTAACACCAAGCTGGTTTTTCCTTCACTGTTCCCGAGACCTTCATCGCGACAGTACACCTTTGAGAGAGCACGTTCGAATCTTAGCCAAACAGCGAGAATTCGATCTCAGATATCAGACGCCTTTCAGAGAAGCGACTATATCTAACTTACAGAAAGTTAGACATGGAGCAAACACTTTCATGGGTAGACATGGTCGACCTCAACATCCAAGTCGACTACGATGCAATCATCTTCCCTATGGAAGATGGCAGTGACGGTACCAGTGAGCTGCATCCCACCCAGCCAGAAGATGGTACAGAGATCCAAGGGGAATCTGGTCCCTCTGCTGAATCTGAGACTCCTCCTTCAGTGGAGGTTCAGCAGGATTCATCTTCCTCTGCTGACTCTGGGTGTCTCAACTCAGAAGGAATCCAGCAAACACGTCAGCCATCTCCAAGGTCAGAAAAACCAAGGAAAGACCTCAGTGCCTTTTCTTCCTCTCGGGCACCTCATTCATACCACCAACCTAAGCATTTCCAGCGCCGATGCCAACAAGCAAAGCGGCCACACATCCAGGCCCCAGTTTACTACGTGGCTTCCAACTCACAAGCCCACAAGAGAAAACCAAGGCATTCCCAGGCCACTGGAAACTCTGAGGCTCGTCACCCCCAGTACTTTAAGAGTGACAAGATGCCTCAACACGCCTCAGCTGTTACGGTGATCCCTCCCTCGTTGGACATTGAACAGGCAATCAAACGTATCAGTGATCTCACGCAGCAGGTGGACGATCTTAAACAGGAGCTGAGAGGTAAGATCTTTGATCTTCACGAGGAGAGAGAACGAAGAATAGAGTTTCAGGTTGATTGCAAAGTACAGCTGGAACAGATCCAAGAACTGGAAAAAAGTTTAGAACATGAACGCCACATGAGATTGAAATGTGAAGAGAAAGTGGAGAAGCGGGAAACATTTGCTGCACCGCAGACTGCAGGTGCATCAAGATTTCCACGCATTCCCAAAGTTACGGTCCATGAGAGCGTTCTGCATGAGCTTAAGTTTTTTAAGAGGCAGGTGGAAAAAAATGCCTTGCACAGTGAGAAGCTAGCAAAGGCTTTTGTAGCAGAACAGCAGCTGAGAGTCAAATATGAGGATCAGCTGAGGAGTAACTATCAAGAAGCCTCTAGATTCAAAGAACAGCAGGAAACAATCGAATCTCTGAAGAGTCAGGTTGGAGAACTGACCGTAGAGTTGAACCTTGCTTTGAAAAATGAACATCCTAAAGTTTCCTCGCAAACAGAGGCGTCCACGCAAACTGACGTCTCCCATCACACAGAGGCCGCCACACAAACTAAAGCCTCCATGAAAACTGAGGTCTCCAAACAAACAGAGGCACCGAGGCAAACAGGGCCTCAAAGAAACAGGGGTGTTCATGAAGTTAGAGGCTCCCAGCATGAATACAGGAGACAGAATACTAACAGAGGCTTCAATGCAAACCCAGGCCTGTACTCACATGCAGGCCGCCATCCAAATTCTGGCCTGTACGTTAACCCAGGCCTCTACACACATGCAAGCCACCATAAAAACGGAGGCTCGCATCCAAATAGGAGAGGTCCTCCTTATAGAGGCCAGCAGGCAAACACAGGCCTCCAGGCTATCTGAAGCACTTGATCAAATTCCTGACTCCAAGTGTCTTCTCCTGTAAATATGTAAATATATGTCACAATCTGTAAATTAAGCAAATACAAGGAAATCTAGAAAACAAGAAAAAAACAAAAAAAACTAATTTTTTGTATTTAGTTTTGTATTCAGTTTTATGCTTTTATTTGAAATTTTGTACTTTTTGTAATTACTAGTTTTGCTAACCAACACACTAATGCAGCCTCAAAGGGGGCCACAGTGTCCTGTGTCCTTTTTGGGCCGGTCCCAAGCCCGGATAAATGCAGAGGGTTGTGTCAGGAAGAGCATCTGAACAAAACCTTTGCTAATAGAGCTGTTTTCAGCCCAAAATAAAGGGACCATTGACCAACATATTTGATGTGTATTGATGTTTTCACTTGAAACAACTGAATGTTTGGTACTGAAACTGCTTCGATGTGTTTATGATATTTTTATGTTTTCATGATGTAAAGCACCTTGAACTGCTTTGCTGCTGAAATGTGCTATACAAATAAACTTGAATCGACTTAATCTTATAAGATTGAGAAGAGTTTTCCAGAGTTGAGTGCCCCCGAGGGGAGGCGCGCCTCACCTATTGAAAACCCCTGGAAAAGACGGTTGTTGGATTAAAAACCTTTTCAAAGTGGAGATTTTTAAAAACTCAATTAGTACCAGAATTGATATTTGGAGATTCTTAGGAATTGTGCGGCGGACGCCCTATACAGTCATACTCAATAATTTAGATTATTGAAAAGTTAATTTATTTTAATACTTCACTTCATCAAGGGAAGCACATTATATAGATTAACACAGACTGACGATGTTGTAAAGCCTTTATTTCTGTTCACATTTTTTCCACCTCCAGCTAATAAAAACACAGCATCTAAGATTAGAACAATGCATCAGCACAATACAAAGCTACATTTTCCATGCAGAGATGGGGGCTTAATGAAAAGAATCTTTAACGATGGTGTTAAATTAGTTTTTAAGGTTCTTTTAATCTGACAAACCAAGCCTCTTAGAAATGCCTATTTTCATTATTGTATATAACTGTAGTACATCTCCCCTCTCCCTTGGTATGATAGAAGCTTAATAGACAAGAAAAGGTCGCCAAAGCATCAGGAGTTACCACGGCTTTTGAAGAATCCTTAGCCTAACACTCCTTTAGCCATATGCAGGGTCTTCTTTTGAATATTCATGTTGCGAATGTTGACGTTTCTGCCCCCTGCTGGCGGATCATTGGTATGACGGATAAAATCATTGCCTTCCCTAGTTTAAAAAACGGCTCTCTACATTTACAATATGTAAATGCTCACGTCACGGGTTAATTGCATGTTATTCTCATATATTTGTAATATAATAACAATCCTGATCAAGCAGGTTTAAAAGAAATGTGGATTATTTTTTCAGTGCCTGTTAGAATTAAAATAAGAGTCCCAGATCATTATCCTGACTGCACTAAATTACTATTTCTAAACTGTTTTCTGATCTGCAGATTGGGCTTGGCCAGATGCTCAGCAGCTAACGGACGTGGACTTTGAGGTTTTCCGACCTCGATCCCCAGTACGGGCTGGAGGCGTCCCTATTCCGTCCTTTGGTTCTTTGCGAGGATCCAGCACTCCAGAGAAACTCCCGGCCAGCGGTCAGGCGCTCAGGTACTGCCAGAGGAGAAGGCCAGAGTCTGCAAAGGACCGGCAAGCGGAGCCCATCCACTCCAAGCTGATCACCTGGTTTGGAGATCAGCCCTCAGCTCCTTTTGGTGTTCACCAGCTGGTGGAAATAGGCAAAAGTTCAGGGAAGAAAGCCGGCGACTGGCACGGCCCCTCCATAGTGGCACATATACTTCCGTGAGTGCTCTACGTTTGGACCACAGCTGTTTTTAAATTCTGCTCAATCTGAAGTCATTTAGATGGCTTTTTCTGTTTGTTTGTCTGTTTTGCAGGAAAGCCGTGGCCAAAACGTCTGTGGCACAAACCCTAGCTGTATATGTTGCTCAGGATTGCACAGGTAAGAATTAGAACTTAGTTTGGGTCTTTCTCCTCTTAGTTGTTTTTCTGTTATTTCCAGTAGAATGTTTCTCCTCTATTTTTAAAATCATGATACGATTTATTTTTTTTCGTATCCCAGTATACAAAGAGGACATGGTGCGTCTCTGTGATCTGTCACCAAGTCAGAGACCTGCCGATCCTTCCAACCAAGCCTGGAAGTCCGTCGTCATCCTGGTGCCTGTGCGGCTCGGAGGAGAGGCCCTCAACCCGTCCTACATCGAGTGTGTCAAGGTCTGCGTATTCTCTTTAACCGCACTGCTTAAAAATGTCCCGCCTCGTACTGAAAGCTCTCGTGTTAAATTCCAGAACATCCTGAAGCTGGATTGTTGCATTGGGGTAATCGGAGGGAAACCAAAGCACTCCCTCTACTTTATTGGCTTCCAAGGTGAGAGCCGGCCGCTTCCTTCTCCTTCAGCTGAAATAATCAGAGGAAGCAGAGAATGATTCCCTGAAAGCTGAAGTGTAGTGAATGTTTGCTTTAAATAAGCTTCCCCTTATCAAGTGGGGATAGACGTCTTTGTGGTTTTCATCTTTTTCTTTCTTGTCATGCAGATGAGCAGCTGCTCTATCTGGACCCTCACTTCTGCCAGCCGGTTGTCGACGTGGCTCAAGCAGACTTCTCCCTGGAGGTTTGTTGGCACGTGTCAGTGCACCTCACTCTGAGCATCCTCAGACTTATCTGACACGGTGGGATTTATCGATCCACATACCCTGACGCTGGTGCAGAACAGACCACAAAACCTGTCCATGTAGCCTTTTGCTCGTATAACACGTCCGCTTGTGTCACTCCGCAGTCGTTCCACTGTAGCTCTCCCAAGAAGATGCCCTTCAGCCGCATGGATCCCAGCTGCACCATCGGCTTCTATGCCAAGAACAAGAAGGACTTTGAATCTTTATGTTCTGCTGTCAGCATGGTGAGCTATTAAATCACTCTCCTGTTTGTGGGTGTCTTTTGTTTTACTGACACTAAGAACCACAGATGGGCTGTTTTTTGTTTTTTTTCATCAAGGTAAAAATAATTGCCGCTAGAAAAATGTCAAAACCTGTGAAGTGAAAGAAAAAGAATAAATATATTGTTTTCCTTTTTAATCTGATAACGATAAATAAAATCCATTGCAACCAACGGCTCTCAGACGTTACCTAATGAGTAAGTAGAGTCTACCTGTGTGGGATTTAATCTCAGTCTAAATCTAAATGCTCTGTGAAGGTCTCAGAGGTTTATTAGAGAACATTAGTGAACAAACGGGTCAATGGAACCCAGCAGAAAGCTCAGGGATAATGTTGTGGACAGGTTTACAGCAGGGTTAGCTTCTAAAACCAACATCCCAAGCTTTGGACCTCACATAAATCCATTCAGAAATGGACAAACGGCACATCTGCAAACCTGAAAGACCTGTAAGAAAAGCAGCTGGAGGAGACCAAAGACTTCAGACTGGGACGCAGGACAACATCCCTAAATATACATCCATACAATGGGAAGGCTTAGATGTCAGCTCCTGAAATTTAAGAACATTTTTAAATTCACTGTATTAAGCATTAATTTCAGGCTGAGTGACTTGGAAACAAGTTCACGCTTTTGTTTTTCTGAATCTGCATATTGTTTGGATGTGGCAGATTTCTCTCCATGGTGCAGCTGTATGTCTCATGCTGGCCAACTTAGAGTTGAATCTCACTGGTATCGTTGTCCATCCAGGCTCTGTCCTCATCTAAGGAGAAGTACCCCATCTTTACCTTCGTGGAGGGCCAGGGGCAGGACTACGGACTCGAGGGTCACAGCAGCAACCACGGTGGACCCTTAGCCCACATCCTGCCTCCAGGCCCACTGAGCAGGAGTAACAACAGAAGAAGCAGCGAGGAGTTTGTCTTCCTGTGAGCCCCTGGGGAACATGATCTCCCACATTCCACCACTAGGTGGCAGACTCTTTCTTCGTCCTTTAAAAACAGAGGCACTTCATTGTGGCGGTGCAGCTGCCGGTTGGAAGGCAGAAACAACTCTCTGTCAGCCTTGCTTCAAAGACTTTGTTAGGTCTGCATGGAAGGGTTGGTAACTCTGCTTTCTTTGCTAGAGGAAGTTGAGTTTCACACCTGATCCTGAGTGAGAATGACTGTTTTTTTTTTTCTTCTCATCAAGTCAGCTTAAAAAATCTAAAACTCCAACGCTCAAGGCTGCTGCTCCCCATTGTTATTTATGTATAATATACCACCTGCTGTACACATTTTTAAGAAGCTTTTCTGTTGCGTTTTATTTATAAGAAGAATGGATATGTGTGTGTGTGTGTGTGTGTGTGTGTGTGTGTGTGTGTGTGTGTGTGTGTGTGTGTGTGTGTGTGCGTGTGTGTGTGTGTGTGTGTGTGTGTGTGTGTGTGTGTGTGTGGAATTGACTTGTCCCTGCTTGTCCAGATTTATTTAGATGCCAGCGCTGTTGTATCGCCCTGAGGTTTTGGACTCATCCAAGAGCTCAATGAAGCTTTTGCATCTCTGAGAATCCCAGGCGTCATTATTTATGATCAGGAATATTAAATCTGCTGTTACCTTTCTCTTGGTGCTGGAACTGGATATTTACCATCGCTGAATGGCCATGTCTCGTCAAGCATAATTTAAAAATGTATCTGGATGCATTTTCCAGGTAAAACCCGGAGCAGCTCTGTTTAATCAACAAGGTTGAGGTTTTATTCTGTCCTGTGACCATGCTGAGTTGGGTTTGTGAAATGGTCCCTGTTCCTTTTTTATTTTACACGCTATTACTGGAAGTTGCACTACTACTGTTAGCTAGACTGCTGTCCAGATTAAAAACAAGCACTGGAACACTATTCTCCTTGTATTTGACTCTTTGGATCTTTTCTTTTAAATCTATGCTGTTATGTCTTTGTCTTCTTACAGGAAGATGCGTTAAACAGACCTGTTCTTTGCATGTTGTACCCACGTTTAGTTAGTCTTATCATTTATTAGGGTGGAACATTTCAAAGACGTCACATTTCAAAAGTTCAGTAAGGCTACTTTCTTCTTGTATGTTTCAAAGATCACAGAACTGCACAGAGTGAATACATGGTCCCTAAGCAGTGTGGAAAAGTATGACATGAAATCCCTCAACATTCCTTCCTTCCAACCTCCTGTCTACCTTGTGGCCTTCTTTTCTAGTGTCCTTTCTTCCTTTTTTCCCCCTCATCATTCTTTGCTTCCTTGCTCTCGTTCTTGCCTTGTCCTTCTGCACCTTTGTCCTTTCATCTTTCCATCCTTCCTTTTTTCCTTTCTATCCATCTTCCCTTCCTTGCCTCCTTTGCAGACTCTGATCTGTACTTGTTTTTCTTTTTTGCTTCCTATCTTTCATTCTATGTCCATCCTTTCTCCTTTCCATCCTTCCTTTTCTTGTTTCCTTCCATTTTCCCCTCCATCCTTTCTTCTGTCTGTCCTTCGCAAGTGTTTTGTTTAAAGCATCTCCACTGTGGACAAATCTGCAGTTAAAGTTAGCATCTATGCTAATATTAAATGAAATGACTGGGAATTGGACCTTTTCTTTGGCCTGGATAGATATAGCATCTTTGCTGGAAAACTGAGTAGAAACCCTCCGTATGTATCAGAGGGTCTCAAGCCTTTTGCAGCAAGTATCAGCTCAGTGAATACAACTGTTTTAAAGTACAACCAAACTGACAGATAAAAGATTAAAGAAACAAGACAAGCTGCATGTTTGGCTGCAGGATGTGGGTTAGTTATCAATGCAATTTTTACTCAGATGTGAACAGTTTCAAGCAGGGGGGAAAAACAAGAAAGTTGCGTGAATGCTAAATTCAAAGTGGGAACATTTTAGGTTTCTCACCTTAAAATCCAACATGGCTGCCATGTTTTTAAAACTGACACTTTTGATTGTATCGGTCTCACTAAGTCTTTCATCCACAAATAACTGTGCAGGTGATTGAGTTCCTTTTAGTGTTCAAATAAATAAAATGCAAAGAAATACACTGCTTAAGTTGCTTAGCTTTGCATAAGCCGCTTGTTTTTTATTTTTTTATTTTTTTAATTTTCATACCACTGGAACATTATCACTTTGGCTTTGACATTATTCCCAGATCCAGTAATCATGGTGTCACAGTTAATAGCCATCAGCATTTGTTCTGGATTCAGTGCCTAATTTAGCTTAAACTTTCCTCAGTACACTTCTTCATTGAACAGTTTCTGTTTAAAGCATTTTTTTTAGCTGGACCAACGGGAAAATTTGGGCATCATATGATCCTCTGAATACTATATTATAAAGGTCAAATCAAAATAATTGACACTGGATCAGAATTTATATAACTGGATATGAACAGGACCTAAAGAAACGCTTTTGCTGCTGTATAAATGTTACAAAGGAAACTAAATATTTATCGGCTACAATCAAGGACTTTGACTGTGGTTACAACGCTGACAGTGTACACACATTAAGTATGAATGTATAAAAGGTGTGATTGTTTTGTAATATGTAAAGAGAGACTAGTGATTCATTTAGTTCCACAGCAGGGTAGCTGACTACTCAGGGTGTGAAGTGTTCATTGTGTTCATCAGCCTGGAGGAAGAAAGTCTCTTTTGTCATGGTTGAGTTTTGGTTTGGCTTTGTTTTTCTGTTATTTTCATTTTTTCATCTCTTTTGGGTTAGGTTTGACTTTATTTATTGTTAGTTTTCAGTCATCAGTTATTTTCTGTCAATTTTCACTTCACCTCCTCAGCAGTCAGTCACACCTGATATCATTCACCAGTCAATTAGCCAGACCCTGGTTCCACCTGTGAAGTGTTCTATTTAACCTGCCTCTGCCTTCAGTTCAGCACTGGGGGTCCCAGGAGAACCGGGATGCTGAAGAAGGCGGTTGGAGGCGGAAGTGTACGGTCAGAAGAGTTGGATTTGGAGCGGCGCGGGAAAAACAAAACATAAAAATATATCGGATTTGGAAAAGGTGGATTTGGCATAAACTGGTATGTGAATGGTTCTGGTGGAAATGGAGGTAGAAATAGAGGAAGGTATGGATTTAGAAGGGTGGACGCCAGTGGGAAGAGGAAGAGGGAGAGGACGTGGAAGAAATAAAACAGATGAAGGAAAGGGAATTCAAGGCAGTAAACGAGAACTGGAAGGAAGTAGTTCGGATGAAGAAAGGATAGTTAGGAGGAAACTTGTGAGGGAGGAATTTAAAATAATATTAAAACTTAAAAATGAACAGGAACAGGATAACATCAGCCCCATTGTGGTGTCAAGAGAAATAAAAAAGAAAATTGGAGATGTCGAAATGGTAAAGATTTTGCGAGATGGAAACCTATTGGTTGTCTGTAAAAACGAAGAACAAATGAATAAGGCTTTAAATGTGGATAATATTTGTAAAAAAACTGTGTTGGAGAAAAAAGTGTTGGGAGAAAATAAAAAGATTAGAGGAGTGATTTATGGGATCCCTCTAGATGAAGATCTTGAGAAACTTAAGAGAAGTATTGGGGGTGCAAAAGTGAACAACTTGAAAAGATTGTCCAGAACAATAAATGGAGAAAGAGTAGGAAGTTTATCGATTCTCATTGAATTCGAAGAAAAAGAATTGCCACAAAACATTAAAATAGGTTATCTCAGTTTTCAGGTCAGACCATATATCCCTCCACCAATTCGTTGTTTCAAATGTCAAAGATATGGACACATAGCAGCCGTTTGTAAAGGAAAGCAGAGATGTCCAAAATGTGGGGAAGATCACAAGTTTGAAGAATGTAAAGAAGTACAAGAAAAATGTTGTAACTGTGGAGGGCAACATAGAGTTACATATGGAGGGTGTGAAGAAAGAAAGAAGGCGAAAGAAATCATACAGATGAAAATGACAAAAAACATAAGCTATGCAGAAGCAGTTAAAAATGTGAAGGAACAGAAAACAAGAAAAAGTGAACAAACACCGAGTCAAATTCCATTGCAAGCCAAAATACATTCAGAGGAAAATATCACAATATCAGTAGAAAAACTAATATTATTTGTAGCTTATGTAATCAATTGCACTGACCAAGCCAAGCATAAAACTGAGAAGATTAAAATAGTGAGAGGAGCTGAAAAGTTTTTGGGGTTTAAAGAAGGATCATGGGAAAATATAAACAAAAAGTTGGAGGGAGATGGGAGACCAGGACCATCAGGTGAAAGTAGTTTATGTTAATATTACAGTGGAACGCAAGAAGTTTAATTGCTAACGGACAGGAACTTAAAGGTTATATTGACCGTCTTGAAGATCAACCAGAAGTTATTTGTGTTCAGGAAACATGGTTAAAAACAACATTAGATTTTGTGATTAAAGGATATAATAGTATAAGAAGAGATCGACAGGAGGGAGGGGGAGGAGGATGTGGAATATTTATAAAACAAGGGATACAATATCAGGTATTAGGGAAAGGCAAAGAACTTGAATTTATAGTAATTGAGATATGGGAACAAGAAGGTAAATTTAAAATAATAAATTTTTATAATCCATGTAAAACATTATCAATTGAAATAATGGAGGAGTTAACTGAATATTTGGAAGGGAAAGTAATTTGGTGTGGGGATTTTAATTCAAATAGTACATTATGGGGTAAATGTAATGATAAAAATGGACAAGTTATAGAAGAATTAATGGAGATGAAAAATCTTGTATGTATTAATGATGAGAGGGGAACAAGAATCAATGTAAGAACAGGGATGGAATCAGTTTTAGATTTAACAATAGTATCAAATGTTTTAGCTGGTAATTGTGAGTGGTTCATTGATAAGAATTCAACAATAGGTAGTGATCATTATCCCATAACAATTAGAGTAGGATTAAATTTAAATTATAAGAATATAAAGGTCAATAAAAAACTCAATTTCAATAAGGCGGACTGGATTAAATTTAGGTACTTGAGTCAAAATAACTTGGAAAAAGTAGATATGAGAATGGATATAAATGATATAAATCTAAACATTTGTAAGATAATCATGGAAGCAGCAGGTCATTCTATAAAGAAAACAGGGTGTAAAAATTATAAGAAAATGGTACCGTGGTGGACAAATGAATGTAAAGAAGCAATAAAGTTAAGAAATAAAGCATTTAAGGTACTAAAAGGTAATCCAATTTATAAGAATTTAACTGATTATAAAAGAAAACAAGCAATAGTAAGGAGAACTATTAAGAATGCAAAAAGAGAGTATTGGGGAAGTTTTTGTAGTACAATAGGGAGAGACACAAAAATAGAAAAAATATGGAAAATAATTAAAAGAATGAATGGAATAAAGAGAGAATTTGAATATCCTATATTAAAAATAGATAATATAAATATAATAAAAGATGTAGATAAAGTTGAAATATTGGCAAGAACATTTAGTAAAATTCACAGTTCAAATAATATTAGTGAAGAGGGAAGAAAAGGAAGAGAAAATACAAAACTTAAATATAAAGATTTATTAGAAAGTATTGAAGAAACAAATAATTTATTGAATGTTGAGTTTACAAAAGTTGAATTGAATGATGCACTTAGAAAGACAAAAAATACAGCACCAGGTAAAGATGAAATTTGGTATAGAATGATAAGTCAACTTAGTGAAAAATCAAAAGATATAATATTGCAATTATATAATAAAATTTGGGAGGAGGGAAAATTACCGATTAACTGGAAGGAATCAATTATAGTACCAATAGCTAAACCAGGAAAAGATAATTCAAACCCACAAAATTACAGACCAATAGCGTTAACATCAAATCTATGTAAAATAATGGAAAAAATGATTAATAATAGACTAGTATATTATTTAAATAATAAAGGATATATGTCAAAATATCAAAGTGGTTTTCGAAAAGGGCGAAGTACTAATGATTCAACACTATGTCTTGAACATGAAATTATAAGAGCACAAGTAAATAAAGAAAGTGTAGTGGCAGTGTTTTTTGATATAGAAAAAGCATACGATATGATGTGGGTTGAGGGATTATTAATTAAATTATACATGTTGGGTATTAAAGGGAAAATATTTAAATGGATTAAAGACTTTTTAACAAATAGGAAAATACAAGTCAGAATTGGTGAAGTTATATCAGAAAAATATATAGTAGAAAATGGAACCCCGCAGGGGAGTATTATAAGTCCGTTATTGTTCTCAATTATGATAAATGATGTATTTAAAGATATTGGAAAAGGAATGGGGTGTTCACTTTTTGCAGATGATGGAGCTGTTTGGAAAAGAGGGAAAAATGTAGATTTCATTGTAAAGAAATTACAAGAGGTTATTATTGAAATAGAGAAATGGGCGTTGCAATGGGGATTTAAGTTTTCAGTTGAAAAAACAAAAGTAATAATATTTAATCAGAAAAAAATAAACAGGGAAATAAAATTAAAATTATATAAACAAGAATTAGAGCAAGTAAAGTGTAAAATTTTTAGGATTATGGTTTGATGAAAAACTAAAATGGAATATACATATTCAAAAGATTATTGATAAATGTAAGAAAATCTTAAATATTATGAGATGCTTGGCTGGCAGTGACTGGGGAGCAGATAGGCAATCACTAAAACAGATTTATACAGGTATGATTAGATCTAACATAGACTTTGGTTGTATAGTTTACGGTTCAGCAGCTAAAACACATCTGGCTAAATTAGACATTATTCAACATCAGGCATTAAGATTATGTACTGGAGCATTTAAAACCACACCAACAGCAGCAATAGAAGTAGAAATGGGAGAAATGCCATTAGATTTAAGAAGAACAAAACTAGAAATAAATTATTGGCTGAATTTAAAAGGTAATAACTTAGAACATCCAACTTGTGAAATTTTAAATCCATGTTGGGAAAAAGAAAAGAAAGAAATGAGTTTTGGATGGACAATTGAAAATAAAAAAGAATTTAAAATGAATAATTTAGAAATTACTCAAACAACACCAATATCAATTATACCACCATGGATTTTACCAGAAGCGACAGTAGATATGACAATAATGGAAAAGAAACAAGATAAATCTTACATTGTAGATAGTTATTCAGTACAGTTACATTTAAACAATTATTATCAATATATTCAAATTTATACAGATGCATCAAAAATAAATGGAAAAATAGGAATAGCATTTGTAGTACCAGAATTCAATATAAGAATGGGAAAACGAATTACAGACGGATTATCAGTATACACAGGGGAAATGTTGGCAATATTATTAGCTTTACAATGGGTAGAAGACTTAAAACCATTAAAAACAGTCATTTGTTCAGATTCAAGTTCTGCATTATTAAGTTTAAAATATAATCAATCAGATAGTAGGATGGACATTTTATTAGAAATATTTCATACATTATTCAGAATACAAAACATGGGTTTAATAGTTATATTTGTGTGGGTTCCAGCGCATATTGGGGTAGAAGGAAATGAGAGGGCAGATAAATTAGCAAAGAGGGCAATTCAAAATCCTATAAATTTTATCATTAAAATAAGTAAATCTGAGGGAAAGAGTATGATTAAAGAAAAACTTATGGAAAAATGGCAAAAAAGGTGGGATGAAGAAAAAACAGGTAGATGGTTTTATAAAATTCAAAAAACAGTAAGAGGAAAAATAAATGGAAGACGAAATAGAAAAGAGGAGAGGGTGATAACAAGATTAAGATTTGGGCATACGGGACTTAATTATACACTTTATAATATTCAAAAGCATAATACCGGTAAATGTGATTATTGTGGAAAATATGAAACAGTAGAACATGTTATATTAGAATGTAATAAATATGAAAGAGAGAGAACTTGTATGAAGAAAGAGTTGAAATGTATTAAGGAAAAGATTAATTTGTTAGATATTTTGAGGAAGCATTTGGGGAGTAAACATATACAAATAGTTATTCAATATTTAAAGAAAACTAAATTATATCATAGAATTTGATTATAGAAGGAGTAAATTATATAAATGAGTAGAATATTAAGGTACATATATATATATATATATATATATATATATATATATATATATATATATATATATATATATATATATATATATATATATATATAGATATATATATATATAGATATATATAGATATATATAGATATAGATATAGATAAAATAGACCATTAAGAACCACACTCCATACCAGTAAGTGGCGGTAATGCTACTTAAAGTTTGTTGCCAACCGCCATAAAATTCCACAAGAAGAAGAAGAAGTTCAGCACTGGGCCGTCATCATTCCACACCTCTCCATGCCAGTCCCCGTGTTTGCCTTGGAAGATTTGTTTTTCTTGTTTAAGGTTAGTCCTGCCAGTTTGCTATAGACTCATACTTTGCTGTTTGTACCTGGAGAAGTTCTGCTCTGTGTCCTGGTGTCTCCAGAGAACTGCTAACTGGACTAGCCATCCTGGAAAGGCTCTGCTCTGTGCTCTGGTGTCTCTCAAGTTCTGTTAACCTGACTAGCCGCCCTGGAGAAGCTCAGCTCTGTGCCCTGGTGTCTCCAATGAACTGTTAAGCTGTTGTGGCTACGGGGCCTGCTAGCCGAGCAGTACTGAGCTTTCCCTGCTGCCTGTATAGTTATGACTCTCTCTCACTCCGGGCCGTCAGCTCCTGCCATCACATTCATCCCTGACCTTCTGCAGTCCTGAACCTCCGGTCTTCATCACTCACCACCCAGCAAACTTCCTTCAATAAAGACTCAATTTTTTAGTCCCGTGTGTGCGTCCTGAGTTCATCGGTAAACAAAACCCTGACATCTTTAGCTGCTGGTTTTAGCAGATAGTTCTCTGGATCGCCAACCCGAGGGTAAAGGTCTAAACAGCTTGTGAGCAGAATGTCTGGGTTCTCCTTCTGCAGACCTAATTGTTCATTGCAGTCTGAACCTGTCCTGTTTTCTGTCTAAGCCAAACCACAAAATGATGGCCGAACACAGGAAAGAGCCAGCAGTTCCTGCCGGAAGTTGTCCTTGAATTGCTGTCAGAAGGACAGTCCCTGCTGGGCCTTTTTCCAAACAGTGTCTGTGTGTGTGAGGACCATCCCAGGTTCTGAGGAAGGGTGGTTCCTAGGACCTGGAAGTGATCCACAGTAGACACAGTGCCGTTGAGGGTGGTTAGAGTAGGTCGTGTGGAGGATGTTCTATGGAAGTCCCCTGTCATCTCCACAGTCTCGAGCGAGTTAAGTTCCAGGTGGTTCTGGTGGTCAGTTTGAGATGTTCTTCCAAAAGTTAAAATGATTGAACGCCGATAAACCTGAAACTGGAAGATTTCCGCTTTGCAAAGACCTGCCCTACTCTCCTTCTGATTGGCTAATGTCCTGGCTCTGCCAGATTTCATTGGTTGAGCGCAGCTTGTTTAAAATCTTGAATAAAAAGTCTACACGGAACATTTTGCGCTCATTTTCCAAATGACGAAAATCCCTAGCAGCAACGGAGAACTTTAACCCCTGATAATATTACTTATTCAGATCAGAGGGGGGAGGAATGTATCCCCCCCAGGGATAAAACATGAATGACCAGAGAGGGGGACATCACAAACAGAGGGGGGGTAAATCCCCCCCAGCAAATCGCACCCAGCTTACAAGTATAAACAAGTCAGGGATAAAGTTTTTAAGAAGTACAAGTATGGATGGGGATAGAAAAAAATACCAAAATCTATGACGTTACCCCTGGAGCAAAATCACATCTATCATCTTCAAATAGAAGGTGTCGCTATCCGATGTTGTAGAACTTTTGATTTTCATCCGTCTTGACTTTGACTGTTTCTTGTTAGGGCTTGCCTTATTTAACTCTCTTCTATTCAATTCAATTCAATTTTATTTATATAGCGCCAATTCGCAATACATGGCATCTCAAGGCACTTTACAAGGTCAAATCAAATCAGACAGAAGGTCAAAATTAGGTCAAATCAGGTCAAAAGGTTTCCTATCTAAGGAAACCCAGCAGATTGCATCAAGTCTTGACAAGCAGTCAATGGCTTTGCAGCAATCCATCATATAGTGCAGGGGTTTTCAAATTCATTGAATGTGAGCCTCCCCTTGGAATAGGTAAAGATAACCACGCCTCCCCCCCCCCCCCCACCCCAAAACCACAAACCTACCCCACACAGGTCCCTGCAGCAAATGCATCTTTCTTTTGTGTTCCTGGGATCCTGTGTTTCACAAACATCTGATGGCCCAATACATGTTTTTATTGTATTTGTTTTAACAAAGTAAATCCATAAAAAAAGGCCTATTCATAAAATCCATCCATCCAAATATTTCCATTTTACATGCTACTTTTACATCACGGACAGAGGGCCTATTTTTAAAGTTGAACTGTCATTAGAGCAAATTCATAAACTGACAAACTGAACTAAACAGGCGCCAATGTTAAGCTGAACTCACATCAACAGGAGACGTCAGCTGAAATAATAATAAAAAAGAAAACCTGAATTTAACAGACGTCAACACATCCATATTCCGATTTACTTTTTAGGCTAATTATACACAATTTAAACCTATTGCTATTTTAACAACCAAGTATTTCATTATTATCTCTTATCTGATGTATTTCTGATGTTTGGCACTTTGTTTTGCCTTTTATTAAAGTGCTCTTTAAATACTGATAACAATGATTATGATTATGATCAGAATAAACTTTTGCATCACCTCCCAGAAGCTGGTAAGAAAAGAGACACACATATTTTTCACACCTCACTTAGTAACTCTTAGTAACTCTAATATTACAGCATTTTGATTTAATCCATCTGTATTCAGTATTTGCAAGCCATGCTCTGATTGGATGGAAAAAAACATGTCTGCGATTGGCTGGTGGAGTTGACAGTTTTTGAAGTCGCAGCGCAGAAACAGCCGAGCGAGTGCACAGCTGTTGTTGAGCGTGGAATGAGCAGGTGCGCGCGAGCAGAGATGGAACTGAGCGCGAGGAAAGAAGGATGAGAAGAGTTTTTCAGAGTTGAGCGCGCGCCAGACCAGTTTTGAGCGTTGAGAGTTGTCTCACTGCGCGCTTGATTGGTTACTGCGCACTCAGACAGAAGGCAAAAATATCGCTACGACTGAGCGGCAACGCTGTCTTCTTCTCTGTCTTCTCGCGCCTCCCCTGTGACTCTTTGGCGCCCCCCAAGGGAGGCGCGCCTCACCTATTGAAAACCCCTATACGACATTGATTAATCTGCGTTATTTTTTTTAATCCGTTAATTTTTTTTAAATTAATTAATCGAAATTAACGCGTTATTTTGACAGCCCTGTTCATATAGTATTATGATTAATAATAGCGCAATCCTAACTGCTCATCAACAGAATGGAGGCAATGCAAGATTTTAAATATTTAAACAAATATAGGATTATACATATGTACTTTACACTTTTAATATATAATTAATTCAGTTTAAAATAATATCTTCATTAAATTATTTAACAATGTATTTCATGAATTACTGCCACATTTATTTTACTAAGGAAAAATATTTTTATTTACATAATGTATGAATTTCCAGTTTTATTTCAACTATCTGAAATAGCTAGACATATTAATTTTACAAGTTATTAATTTGCTGGACTGTGGGCTGAACTCTGGACCTTTGGATCAGAACTGTGTCTCTTCTGCCACCTAGCGGTTGTCATGTACCGAGCCAGACTTCGCATACGCACTTCATTGAGCATGGTGGATAATAAGATACATGAACACAATGTTGCATAATGTGTACCTTCATCTATAAACTTTGGGACTTAATTGTATAACTAGAATATAAAAAAGTTGAGATCTTTAGAAATATAAGACTGAGTTAATGGAGGTTCTCAACTTCCTCTTTAAAAGGTTTATTCTACTCAGTAAAATAAAAAACAACCAAACTGGCATTACCTAGAAATATATTGTTTAAACCATAATAAAGTTTATTCTGTCTTCTGCTCTGTGTCATCTTGCACACAGCATGTTCGATTAGAATGTTTAGCATCAAAGTGTTCTATGACATCACAGCTGATGACATCACTCTGTGACACATCAACGGAATCTTAACTACTATTTAACACCAAGCTGGTTTTTCCTTCACTGTTCCCGAGACCTTCATCGCGACAGTACACCTTTGAGAGAGCACGTTCGAATCTTAGCCAAACAGCGAGAATTCGATCTCAGATATCAGACGCCTTTCAGAGAAGCGACTATATCTAACTTACAGAAAGTTAGACATGGAGCAAACACTTTCATGGGTAGACATGGTCGACCTCAACATCCAAGTCGACTACGATGCAATCATCTTCCCTATGGAAGATGGCAGTGACGGTACTAGTGAGCTGCATCCCACCCAGCCAGAAGATGGTACAGAGATCCAAGGGGAATCTGGTCCCTCTGCTGAATCTGAGACTCCTCCTTCAGTGGAGGTTCAGCAGGATTCATCTTCCTCTGCTGACTCTGGGTGTCTCAACTCAGAAGGAATCCAGCAAACACGTCAGCCATCTCCAAGGTCAGAAAAACCAAGGAAAGACCTCAGAGCCTTTTCTTCCTCTCAGGCACCTCATTCATACCACCAACCTAAGCATTTCCAGCGCCGATGCCAACAAGCAGAGCGGCCACACATCCAGGCCCCAGTTTACTACGTGGCTTCCAACTCACAAGACCACAAGAGAAAACCAAGGCATTCCCAGGCCACTGGAAGCTCTGAGGCTCGTCACCCCCAGTACTTTAAGAGTGACAAGATGCCTCAACACGCCTCAGCTGTTACGGTGATCCCTCCCTCGTTGGACATTGAACAGGCAATCAAACGTATCAGTGATCTCACGCAGCAGGTAGACGATCTTAAACAGGAGCTGAGAGGTAAGATCTTTGATCTTCACGAGGAGAGAGAACGAAGAATAGAGTTTCAGGTTGATTGCAAAGTACAGCTGGAACAGATCCAAGAACTGGAAAAAAGTTTAGAACATGAACGCCACATGAGATTGAAATGTGAAGAGAAAGTGGAGAAGCGGGAAACATTTGCTGCACCGCAGACTGCAGGTGCATCAAGATTTCCACGCATTCCCAAAGTTACTGTCCATGAGAGCGTTCTGCATGAGCTTAAGTTTTTTAAGAGGCAGGTGGAAAAAAATGCCTTGCACAGTGAGAAGCTAGCAAAGGCTTTTGTAGCAGAACAGCAGCTGAGAGTCAAATATGAGGATCAGCTGAGGAGTAACTATCAAGAAGCCTCTAGATTCAAAGAACAGCAGGAAACAATCGAATCTCTGAAGAGTCAGGTTGGAGAACTGACCGTAGAGTTGAACCTTGCTTTGAAAAATGAACATCCTAAAGTTTCCTCGCAAACAGAGGCGTCCACGCAAACTGACGTCTCCCATCACACAGAGGCCGCCACACAAACTAAAGCCTCCATGAAAACTGAGGTCTCCAAACAAACAGAGGCACCGAGGCAAACAGGGCCTCAAAGAAACAGGGGTGTTCATGAAGTTAGAGGCTCCCAGCATGAATACAGGAGACAGAATACTAACAGAGGCTTCAATGCAAACCCAGGCCTGTACTCACATGCAGGCCGCCATCCAAATTCTGGCCTGTACGTTAACCCAGGCCTCTACACACATGCAAGCCACCATAAAAACGGAGGCTCGCATCCAAATAGGAGAGGTCCTCCTTATAGAGGCCAGCAGGCAAACACAGGCCTCCAGGCTATCTGAAGCACTTGATCAAATTCCTGACTCCAAGTGTCTTCCCCTGTAAATATGTAAATATATGTCACAATCTGTAAATTAAGCAAATACAAGAAAAACAAAAAAAACCTAATTTTTTGTATTTAGTTTTGTATTCAGTTTTATGCTTTTATTTGAAATTTTGTACTTTTTGTAATTATTAGTTTTGCTAACCAACACACTAATGCAGCCTCAAAGGGGGCCACAGTGTCCTGTGTCCTTTTTGGGCCGGTCCCAAGCCCGGATAAATGCAGAGGGTTGTGTCAGGAAGAGCATCTGAACAAAACCTTTGCTAATAGAGCTGTTTTCAGCCCAAAATAAAGGGACCATTGACCAACATATTTGATGTGTATTGATGTTTTCACTTGAAACAACTGAATGTTTGGTACTGAAACTGCTTCCATGTTTTTATGATATTTTTATGTTTTCATGATGTAAAGCACCTTGAACTGCTTTGCTGCTGAAATGTGCTATACAAATAAACTTGAATCGACTTAATCTTATAAGATTGAGAAGAGTTTTTCAGAGTTGAGTGCGCGCCAGACTGGTTTTGAGCGGGTGCGTGTTGTCTCACTGCGCGCTTGGATTGGTTTCTGCGCGCTCAAACAAAAAGCACAAATATCTTCTTCTCCAGCACATTCTTCGCACCTCACCTGTGACTCTTTGGCGCCCCCCAGGGGAGGCGCGCCTCACCTATTGAAAACCCCTGGAAAAGACGGTTGTTGGATTAAAAACCTTTTCAAAGTGGAGATTTTTAAAAACTCAATTAGTACCAGAATTGATATTTGGAGATTCTTAGGAATTGTGCGGCGGACGCCCTATACAGTCATACTCAATAATTTAGATTATTGAAAAGTTCATTTATTTTAATACTTCACTTCATCAAGGGAAGCACATTATATAGATTAACACAGACTGACGATGTTGTAAAGCCTTTATTTCTGTTCACATTTTTTCCACCTCCAGCTAATAAAAACACAGCATCTAAGATTAGAACAATGCATCAGCACAATACAAAGCTACATTTTCCATGCAGAGATGGGGACTTAATGAAAAGAATCTTTAACGATGGTTTTAAATTAGTTTCTAAGGTGCTTTTAATCTGACAAACCAAGCCTCTTAGAAATGCCTATTTTCATTATTGTATATAACTGTAGTACATCTCCCCTCTCCCTTGGTATGATAGACGCTTAATAGACAAGAAAAGGTCGCCAAAGCATCAGGAGTTACCACCATAGACATAATATAAGAGTAGACCCCGCATTGACCGTTGCTGCGCAGGAATTACGGCAGCCATCTTGGGGCGGTCGACTTGCTACCCTAACCTGCTGATTCAAGCTGAACACACTAATAATGCCTCAGCACTGTGCGGCTCATTTTTATTTAAATCGAGGGACTATTTACGTCAGGGCTCGAGGAATAACTTTTCACAAGTAAGATGAACAGATATCGTTTATATTTTTGATTAGAATGTGATTTTTCTAAAATTAGGCAGAGAGATACAGGTCTACACGTCCAAGTCTTTGTGACTTAGTCTCTCCAAAACCGCATCTGCTCCGTGAAGGCATCAGAGCTTTGTTAGACATTAGTGAATAAACAGCATGTATATGTATATATATATATATATATATGTATATATATATATATATATATATATATATATATATATATATATATATATATATATATATATATATAGAGAGAGAGAGAGAGAGAGAGAGAGAGAGAGAGTCCATTTGCAAAAACAGATAACTCCGTTTTTATAAATTAAAAAAACATACTTTTTATTATTTAGTTAAGGTGATACCAGTCAAACTAACCTACCTGATGAATTTGATCAGGTAAGAGCGACATAACAAAATAATGGCATCTCAAAAATACACCTTCATTAAAAGAACCCCCCCCCCCCTACACACACACACACACACACACACACACACACACTTACATTTTAGTTTATTTGGCTAAAAACGGAGTTATCTGTTTTTGCAAATGAACTCGTCATATATACAGTGAACCCTCGCTATATCGCGGTTCCCCTTTCACGGTCTCGCTGCTTCATGGATTTGCATTGATGAGCCGTTCATTACAGTTCTCAAACATAATCGATGGTGGCATGTCGGTTTATTCCAAAAATGAGAATCTTCACCTGCATGTCGGTTTATAAGATTCTTTTTGCCCAGAAGAACAACAACTACCGATAACTATGTTTTTCTCCCTAAAACACATACCTGCACCGCGGGCTTTAGAAGAAAAAAACGCTACAGAGCGGAGTCGGGATGCAGCGGCTCAGTGAGAAGAGCAGTGAAATACATGTGAGTCACTATTTGTCCTACTGTACTTTGTATTTTTTTCATAATCATTTTTCATTTTCTCCCGTTCTCATACGATGACTCGGGTCGCGGTGGGGCGGTGCTGATCTCCGCAATTTGAAGCATTCAGTTCGTATTGATGATCAAATTAGTATTTTACAGCACAGTAGTTATTTGTAAAAAAAAAAAAAAAAAAAAGTTTATACAGTACTTTTATTTGTTAAACAAATACTTGGGCCTGTAAAAAGGTTTTGTTCTTTGGTTTCAATGTCCTATGGAGTATTTCATTGTATAATAATTGTAAAGAAAATAAAGGTTACTACTTCACGGATTTCGCCTACCACGGGTTCTTTTTTTGTTTTTGTATATAGTAATAACAAAAAATTATTAAAGTGTATGAGTGGCTGTGTTTTGCAGCATACATAAATTCTGTCAGAATATTCAATTACTTTTAACCACACTAAGAACATTTAACTGCACTGAACCATTTGTTATAATAGCTATAGCTTTAAAGTTTTCAGAAAAAAAAGAACGTGAAAATTAGTTCAATAATCAGCAAGTATAGATGACTTAAATTGATTCTGCACCTGGTTAACACATTACACTGAGCTGAGTTCTCGACCGCCCCAAGATGGCGCCCCTAAATCTCGTCCGCGCCTATAGGCGAGAGCGGTCGATGCGGGGTCTACTCTTTATATATGTCTATGGTTACCACGGCTTTTGAAGAATCCTTAGCCTAACACTCCTTTAGCCATGTGCAGGGTCCTCTTTTGAATATTCATGTTGCGAATGTTGACGTTTTTGCCCCCTGCTGGCGGATCATTGGTATGACGGATAAAATCATTGCCTTCCCTAGTTTAAAAAACGGCTCTCTACATTTACAATATGTAAATGCTCACGTCACGGGTTAATTGCATGTTATTCTCATATATTTGTAATATAATAACAATCCTGATCAAGCAGGTTTAAAAGAAATGTGGATTATTTTTTCAGTGCCTGTTAGAATTAAAATAAGAGTCCCAGATCATTATCCTGACTGCACTAAATTACTGTTTCTAAACTGTTTTCTGATCTGCAGATTGGGCTTGGCCAGATGCTCAGCAGCTAACGGACGTGGACTTTGAGGTTTTCCGACCTCGATCCCCAGTACGGGCTGGAGGCGTCCCTATTCCGTCCTTTGGTTCTTTGCGAGGATCCAGCACTCCAGAGAAACTCCCGGCCAGCGGTCAGGCGCCCAGGTACTGCCAGAGGAGAAGGCCAGAGTCTGCAAAGGACCGGCAAGCGGAGCCCATCCACTCCAAGCTGATCACCTGGTTTGGAGATCAGCCCTCAGCTCCTTTTGGTGTTCACCAGCTGGTGGAAATAGGCAAAAGTTCAGGGAAGAAAGCCGGCGACTGGTACGGCCCCTCCATAGTGGCACATATACTTCGGTGAGTGCTCTACGTTTGGATCAGAGCTGTTTTTAAATTCTGCTCAATCTGAAGTCATTTAGATGGCTTTTTCTGTTTGTTTGTCTGTTTTGCAGGAAAGCCGTGGCCAAAACGTCTGTGGCACAAACCCTAGCTGTATATGTTGCTCAGGATTGCACAGGTAAGAATTAGAACTTAGTTTGGGTCTTTCTCCTCTTAGTTGTTTTTCTGTTATTTCCAGTAGAATGTTTCTCCTCTATTTTTAATATCATGATACGATTTATTTTTTTTCGTATCCCAGTATACAAAGAGGACGTGGTGCGTCTCTGTGATCTGTCACCAAGTCAGAGACCTGCCGATCCTTCCAACCAAGCCTGGAAGTCCGTCGTCATCCTGGTGCCTGTGCGGCTCGGAGGAGAGGCCCTCAACCCGTCCTACATCGAGTGTGTCAAGGTCTGCGTATTCTCTTTAACCGCACTGCTTAAAAATGTCCCGCCTCGTACTGAAAGCTCTCGTGTTAAATTCCAGAACATCCTGAAGCTGGATTGTTGCATTGGGGTAATCGGAGGGAAACCAAAGCACTCCCTCTACTTTATTGGCTTCCAAGGTGAGAGCCGGCCGCTTCCTTCTCCTTCAGCTGAAATAATCAGAGGAAGCAGAGAATGATTCCCTGAAAGCTGAAGGGTAGTGAATGTTTGCTTTAAATAAGCTTCCCCTTATCAAGTGGGGATAGACGTCTTTGTGGTTTTCATCTTTTTCTTTCTTGTCATGCAGATGAGCAGCTGCTCTATCTGGACCCTCACTTCTGCCAGCCGGTTGTCGACGTGGCTCAAGCAGACTTCTCCCTGGAGGTTTGTTGGCACGTGTCAGTGCACCTCACTCTGAGCATCCTCAGACTTATCTGACACGGTGGGATTTATCGATCCACATACCCTGACGCTGGTGCAGAACAGACCACAAAACCTGTCCATGTAGCCTTTTGCTCGTATAACACGTCCGCTTGTGTCACTCCGCAGTCGTTCCACTGTAGCTCTCCCAAGAAGATGCCCTTCAGCCGCATGGATCCCAGCTGCACCATCGGCTTCTATGCCAAGAACAAGAAGGACTTTGAATCTTTATGTTCTGCTGTCAGCATGGTGAGCTATTAAATCACCCTCCTGTTTGTGGGTGTCTTTTGTTTTACTGACACTAAGAACCACAGATGGGCTGTTTTTTTTTTTTTTTTTTTCATCAAGGCAAAAATAATTGCCACTAGAAAAATGTCAAAACCTGTGAAGTGAAAGAAAAAGAATAAATATATTGTTTTCGTTTTTCCTTTTTAATCTGATAACGATAAATAAAATCCATTGCAACCAACGGCTCTCAGACGTTACCTAATGAGTAAGTAGAGTCTACCTGTGTGGGATTTAATCTCAGTCTAAATCTAAATGCTCTGTGAAGGTCTCAGAGGTTAATTAGAGAACATTAGTGAACAAACGGGTCAATGGAACCCAGCAGAAAGCTCAGGGATAATGTTGTGGACAGGTTTACAGCAGGGTTAGCTTCTAAAACCAACATCCCAAGCTTTGGACCTCACATAAATCCATTCAGAAATGGACAAACGGCACATCTGCAAACCTGAAAGACCTGTAAGAAAAGCAGCTGGAGGAGACCAAAGACTTCAGACTGGGACGCAGGACAACATCCCTAAATATACATCCATACAATGGGAAGGCTTAGATGTCAGCTCCTGAAATTTAAGAACATTTTTAAATTCACTGTATTAAGCATTATTTTCAGGCTGAGTGACTTGGAAACAAGTTCACGCTTTTGTTTTTCTGAATCTGCATATTGTTTGGATGTGGCAGATTTCTCTCCATGGTGCAGCTGTATGTCTCATGCTGGCCAACTTAGAGTTGAATCTCACTGGTATCGTTGTCCATCCAGGCTCTGTCCTCATCTAAGGAGAAGTACCCCATCTTTACCTTCGTGGAGGGCCAGGGGCAGGACTACGGACTCGAGGGTCACAGCAGCAACCACGGTGGACCCTTAGCCCACATCCTGCCTCCAGGCCCACTGAGCAGGAGTAACAACAGAAGAAGCAGCGAGGAGTTTGTCTTCCTGTGAGTCCCTGGGGAACATGATCTCCCACATTCCACCACTAGGTGGCAGACTCTTTCTTCGTCCTTTAAAAACAGAGGCACTTCATTGTGGCGGTGCAGCTGCCGGTTGGAAGGCAGAAACAACTCTCTGTCAGCCTTGCTTCAAAGACTTTGTTAGGTCTGCATGGAGGGGTTGGTAACTCTGCTTTCTGTGCTAGAGGAAGTTGAGTTTCACACCTGATCCTGAGTGAGAATGACTGTTTTTTTTTCTTCTCATCAAGTCAGCTTAAAAAATCTAAAACTCCAACGCTCAAGGCTGCTGCTCCCCATTGTTATTTATGTATAATATACCACCTGCTGTACACATTTTTAAGAAGCTTTTCTGTTGCGTTTTATTTATAAGAAGAATGGATGTGTGTGTGTGTGTGTGTGTGTGTGTGTGTGTGTGTGTGTGTGTGTGTGTGTGTGTGTGTGTGTGTGTGTGTGTGTGTGTGTGGAATTGACTTGTCCCTGCTTGTCCAGATTTATTTAGATGCCAGCGCTGTTGTATCGCCCTGAGGTTTTGGACTCATCCAAGAGCTCAATGAAGCTTTTGCATCTCTGAGAATCCCAGGCGTCATTATTTGTGATCAGGAATATTAAATCTGCTGTTACCTTTCTCTTGGTGCTGGAACTGGATATTTACCATCGCTGAATGGCCATGTCTCGTCAAGCATAATTTAAAAATGTATCTGGATGCATTTTCCAGGTAAAACCCGGAGCAGCTCTGTTTAATCAACAAGGTTGAGGTTTTATTCTGTCCTGTGACCATGCTGAGTTGGGTTTGTGAAATGGTCCCTGTTCCTTTTTTATTTTACATGCTATTACTGGAAGTTGCACTACTACTGTTAGCTAGACTGCTGTCCAGATTAAAAACAAGCACTGGAACACTATTCTCCTTGTATTTGACTCTTTGGATCTTTTCTTTTAAATCTATGCTGTTATGTCTTTGTCTTCTTACAGGAAGATGCGTTAAACAGACCTGTTCTTTGCATGTTGTACCCACGTTTAGTTAGTCTTATCATTTATTAGGGTGGAACATTTCAAAGACGTCACATTTCAAAAGTTCAGTAAGGCTACTTTCTTCTTGTATGTTTCAAAGATCACAGAACTGCACAGAGTGAATACATGGTCCCTAAGCAGTGTGGAAAAGTATGACATGAAATCCCTCAACATTCCTTCCTTCCAACCTCCTGTCTACCTTGTGGCCTTCTTTTCTAGTGTCCTTTCTTCCTTTTTTCCCCCTCATCATTCTTTGCTTCCTTGCTCTCATTCTTGCCTTGTCCTTCTGCACCTTTGTCCTTTCATCTTTCCATCCTTCCTTTTTTCCTTTCTATCCATCCTCCCTTCCTTGCCTCCTTTGCAGACTCTGATCTGTACTTGTTTTTCTTTTTTGCTTCCTATCTTTCATTCTATGTCCATCCTTTCTCCTTTCCATCCTTCCTTTTCTTGTTTCCTTCCATTTTCCCCTCCATCCTTTCTTCTGTCTGTCCTTCGCAAGTGTTTTGTTTAAAGCATCTCCACTGTGGACAAATCTGCAGTTAAAGTTAGCATCTATGCTAATATTAAATGAAATGACTGGGAATTGGACCTTTTCTTTGGCCTGGATAGATATAGCATCTTTGCTGGAAAACTGAGTAGAAACCCTCCGTATGTATCAGAGGGTCTCAAGCCTTTTGCAGCAAGTATCAGCTCAGTGAATACAACTGTTTTAAAGTACAACCAAACTGACAGATAAAAGATTAAAGAAACAAGACAAGCTGCATGTTTGGCTGCAGGATGTGGGTTAGTTATCAATGCAATTTTTACTCAGATGTGAACGGTTTCAAGCAGGGGGGAAAAACAAGAAAGTTGCGTGAATGCTAAATTCAAAGTGGGAACATTTTAGGTTTCTCACCTTAAAATCCAACATGGCTGCCATGTTTTTAAAACTGACACTTTTGATTGTATCGGTCTCACTAAGTCTTTCATCCACAAATAACTGTGCAGGTGATTGAGTTCCTTTTAGTGTTCAAATAAATAAAATGCAAAGAAATACACTGCTTAAGTTGCTTAGCTTTGCATAAGCCGCTTGTTTTTTATTTTTTTATTTTTTTAATTTTCAAACCACTGGAACATTATCACTTTGGCTTTGACATTATTCCCAGATCCAGTAATCATGGTGTCACAGTTAATAGCCATCAGCATTTGTTCTGGATTCAGTGCCTAATTTAGCTTAAACTTTCCTCAGTACACTTCTTCATTGAACAGTTTCTGTTTAAAGCATTTTTTTTAGCTGGACCAACGGGAAAATTTGGGCATCATATGATCCTCTGAATACTATATTATAAAGGTCAAATCAAAATAATTGACACTGGATCAGAATTTATATAACTGGATATGAACAGGACCTAAAGAAACGCTTTTGCTGCTGTATAAATGTTACAAAGGAAACTAAATATTTATCGGCTACAATCAAGGACTTTGACTGTGGTTACAACGCTGACAGTGTACACACATTAAGTATGAATGTATAAAAGGTGTGATTGTTTTGTAATATGTAAAGAGAGACTAGTGATTCATTTAGTTCCACAGCAGTGTAGCTGACTACTCAGGGTGTGAAGTGTTCATTGTGTTCATCAGCCTGGAGGAAGAAAGTCTCTTTTGTCATGGTTGAGTTTTGGTTTGGCTTTGTTTTTCTGTTATTTTCATTTTTTCATCTCTTTTGGGTTAGGTTTGACTTTATTTATTGTTAGTTTTCAGTCATCAGTTATTTTCTGTCAATTTTCACTTCACCTCCTCAGCAGTCAGTCACACCTGATATCATTCACCAGTCAATTAGCCAGACCCTGGTTCCACCTGTGAAGTGTTCTATTTAACCTGCCTCTGCCTTCAGTTCAGCACTGGGGGTCCCAGGAGAACCGGGATGCTGAAGAAGGCGGTTGGAGGCGGAAGTGTACGGTCAGAAGAGTTGGATTTGGAGCGGCGCGGGAAAAACAAAACATAAAAATATATCGGATTTGGAAAAGGTGGATTTGGCATAAACTGGTATGTGAATGGTTCTGGTGGAAATGGAGGTAGAAATAGAGGAAGGTATGGATTTAGAAGGGTGGACGCCAGTGGGAAGAGGAAGAGGGAGAGGACGTGGAAGAAATAAAACAGATGAAGGAAAGGGAATTCAAGGCAGTAAACGAGAACTGGAAGGAAGTAGTTCGGATGAAGAAAGGATAGTTAGGAGGAAACTTGTGAGGGAGGAATTTAAAATAATATTAAAACTTAAAAATGAACAGGAACAGGATAACATCAGCCCCATTGTGGTGTCAAGAGAAATAAAAAAGAAAATTGGAGATGTCGAAATGGTAAAGATTTTGCGAGATGGAAACCTATTGGTTGTCTGTAAAAACGAAGAACAAATGAATAAGGCTTTAAATGTGGATAATATTTGTAAAAAAAACTGTGTTGGAGAAAAAAGTGTTGGGAGAAAATAAAAAGATTAGAGGAGTGATTTATGGGATCCCTCTAGATGAAGATCTTGAGAAACTTAAGAGAAGTATTGGGGGTGCAAAAGTGAACAACTTGAAAAGATTGTCCAGAACAATAAATGGAGAAAGAGTAGGAAGTTTATCGATTCTCATTGAATTCGAAGAAAAAGAATTGCCACAAAACATTAAAATAGGTTATCTCAGTTTTCAGGTCAGACCATATATCCCTCCACCAATTCGTTGTTTCAAATGTCAAAGATATGGACACATAGCAGCCGTTTGTAAAGGAAAGCAGAGATGTCCAAAATGTGGGGAAGATCACAAGTTTGAAGAATGTAAAGAAGTACAAGAAAAATGTTGTAACTGTGGAGGGCAACATAGTTACATATGGAGGGTGTGAAGAAAGAAAGAAGGCGAAAGAAATCATACAGATGAAAATGACAAAAAACATAAGCTATGCAGAAGCAGTTAAAAATGTGAAGGAACAGAAAACAAGAAAAAGTGAACAAACACCGAGTCAAATTCCATTGCAAGCCAAAATACATTCAGAGGAAAATATCACAATATCAGTAGAAAAACTAATATTATTTGTAGCTTATGTAATCAATTGCACTGACCAAGCCAAGCATAAAACTGAGAAGATTAAAATAGTGAGAGGAGCTGAAAAGTTTTTGGGGTTTAAAGAAGGATCATGGGAAAATATAAACAAAAAGTTGGAGGGAGATGGGAGACCAGGACCATCAGGTGAAAGTAGTTTATGTTAATATTACAGTGGAACGCAAGAAGTTTAATTGCTAACGGACAGGAACTTAAAGGTTATATTGACCGTCTTGAAGATCAACCAGAAGTTATTTGTGTTCAGGAAACATGGTTAAAAACAACATTAGATTTTGTGATTAAAGGATATAATAGTATAAGAAGAGATCGACAGGAGGGAGGGGGAGGAGGATGTGGAATATTTATAAAACAAGGGATACAATATCAGGTATTAGGGAAAGGCAAAGAACTTGAATTTATAGTAATTGAGATATGGGAACAAGAAGGTAAATTTAAAATAATAAATTTTTATAATCCATGTAAAACATTATCAATTGAAATAATGGAGGAGTTAACTGAATATTTGGAAGGGAAAGTAATTTGGTGTGAGGATTTTAATTCAAATAGTACATTATGGGGTAAATGTAATGATAAAAATGGACAAGTTATAGAAGAATTAATGGAGATGAAAAATCTTGTATGTATTAATGATGAGAGGGGAACAAGAATCAATGTAAGAACAGGGATGGAATCAGTTTTAGATTTAACAATAGTATCAAATGTTTTAGCTGGTAATTGTGAGTGGTTCATTGATAAGAATTCAACAATAGGTAGTGATCATTATCCCATAACAATTAGAGTAGGATTAAATTTAAATTATAAGAATATAAAGGTCAATAAAAAACTCAATTTCAATAAGGCGGACTGGATTAAATTTAGGTACTTGAGTCAAAATAACTTGGAAAAAGTAGATATGAGAATGGATATAAATGATATAAATCTAAACATTTGTAAGATAATCATGGAAGCAGCAGGTCATTCTATAAAGAAAACAGGGTGTAAAAATTATAAGAAAATGGTACCGTGGTGGACAAATGAATGTAAAGAAGCAATAAAGTTAAGAAATAAAGCATTTAAGGTACTAAAAGGTAATCCAATTTATAAGAATTTAACTGATTATAAAAGAAAACAAGCAATAGTAAGGAGAACTATTAAGAATGCAAAAAGAGAGTATTGGGGAAGTTTTTGTAGTACAATAGGGAGAGACACAAAAATAGAAAAAATATGGAAAATAATTAAAAGAATGAATGGAATAAAGAGAGAATTTGAATATCCTATATTAAAAATAGATAATATAAATATAATAAAAGATGTAGATAAAGTTGAAATATTGGCAAGAACATTTAGTAAAATTCACAGTTCAAATAATATTAGTGAAGAGGGAAGAAAAGGAAGAGAAAATACAAAACTTAAATATAAAGATTTATTAGAAAGTATTGAAGAAACAAATAATTTATTGAATGTTGAGTTTACAAAAGTTGAATTGAATGATGCACTTAGAAAGACAAAAAATACAGCACCAGGTAAAGATGAAATTTGGTATAGAATGATAAGTCAACTTAGTGAAAAATCAAAAGATATAATATTGCAATTATATAATAAAATTTGGGAGGAGGGAAAATTACCGATTAACTGGAAGGAATCAATTATAGTACCAATAGCTAAACCAGGAAAAGATAATTCAAACCCACAAAATTACAGACCAATAGCGTTAACATCAAATCTATGTAAAATAATGGAAAAAATGATTAATAATAGACTAGTATATTATTTAAATAATAAAGGATATATGTCAAAATATCAAAGTGGTTTTCGAAAAGGGCGAAGTACTAATGATTCAACACTATGTCTTGAACATGAAATTATAAGAGCACAAGTAAATAAAGAAAGTGTAGTGGCAGTGTTTTTTGATATAGAAAAAGCATACGATATGATGTGGGTTGAGGGATTATTAATTAAATTATACATGTTGGGTATTAAAGGGAAAATATTTAAATGGATTAAAGACTTTTTAACAAATAGGAAAATACAAGTCAGAATTGGTGAAGTTATATCAGAAAAATATATAGTAGAAAATGGAACCCCGCAGGGGAGTATTATAAGTCCGTTATTGTTCTCAATTATGATAAATGATGTATTTAAAGATATTGGAAAAGGAATGGGGTGTTCACTTTTTGCAGATGATGGAGCTGTTTGGAAAAGAGGGAAAAATGTAGATTTCATTGTAAAGAAATTACAAGAGGTTATTATTGAAATAGAGAAATGGGCGTTGCAATGGGGATTTAAGTTTTCAGTTGAAAAAACAAAAGTAATAATATTTAATCAGAAAAAAATAAACAGGGAAATAAAATTAAAATTATATAAACAAGAATTAGAGCAAGTAAAGTGTAAAATTTTTAGGATTATGGTTTGATGAAAAACTAAAATGGAATATACATATTCAAAAGATTATTGATAAATGTAAGAAAATCTTAAATATTATGAGATGCTTGGCTGGCAGTGACTGGGGAGCAGATAGGCAATCACTAAAACAGATTTATACAGGTATGATTAGATCTAACATAGACTTTGGTTGTATAGTTTACGGTTCAGCAGCTAAAACACATCTGGCTAAATTAGACATTATTCAACATCAGGCATTAAGATTATGTACTGGAGCATTTAAAACCACACCAACAGCAGCAATAGAAGTAGAAATGGGAGAAATGCCATTAGATTTAAGAAGAACAAAACTAGAAATAAATTATTGGCTGAATTTAAAAGGTAATAACTTAGAACATCCAACTTGTGAAATTTTAAATCCATGTTGGGAAAAAGAAAAGAAAGAAATGAGTTTTGGATGGACAATTGAAAATAAAAGAAAAGAATTTAAAATGAATAATTTAGAAATTACTCAAACAACACCAATATCAATTATACCACCATGGATTTTACCAGAAGCGACAGTAGATATGACAATAATGGAAAAGAAACAAGATAAATCTTACATTGTAGATAGTTATTCAGTACAGTTACATTTAAACAATTATTATCAATATATTCAAATTTATACAGATGCATCAAAAATAAATGGAAAAATAGGAATAGCATTTGTAGTACCAGAATTCAATATAAGAATGGGAAAACGAATTACAGACGGATTATCAGTATACACAGGGGAAATGTTGGCAATATTATTAGCTTTACAATGGGTAGAAGACTTAAAACCATTAAAAACAGTCATTTGTTCAGATTCAAGTTCTGCATTATTAAGTTTAAAATATAATCAATCAGATAGTAGGATGGACATTTTATTAGAAATATTTCATACATTATTCAGAATACAAAACATGGGTTTAATAGTTATATTTGTGTGGGTTCCAGCGCATATTGGGGTAGAAGGAAATGAGAGGGCAGATAAATTAGCAAAGAGGGCAATTCAAAATCCTATAAATTTTATCATTAAAATAAGTAAATCTGAGGGAAAGAGTATGATTAAAGAAAAACTTATGGAAAAATGGCAAAAAAGGTGGGATGAAGAAAAAACAGGTAGATGGTTTTATAAAATTCAAAAAACAGTAAGAGGAAAAATAAATGGAAGACGAAATAGAAAAGAGGAGAGGGTGATAACAAGATTAAGATTTGGGCATACGGGACTTAATTATACACTTTATAATATTCAAAAGCATAATACCGGTAAATGTGATTATTGTGGAAAATATGAAACAGTAGAACATGTTATATTAGAATGTAATAAATATGAAAGAGAGAGAACTTGTATGAAGAAAGAGTTGAAATGTATTAAGGAAAAGATTAATTTGTTAGATATTTTGAGGAAGCATTTGGGGAGTAAACATATACAAATAGTTATTCAATATTTAAAGAAAACTAAATTATATCATAGAATTTGATTATAGAAGGAGTAAATTATATAAATGAGTAGAATATTAAGGTACATATAGATAGATAGATATAGATTGATTTTTATATATATATATATATATATATATATATATATATATATATATATATATATATATATATATATATATATATATATATATATATATATAGATATATATATATATATAGATATATATAGATATATATAGATAAAATAGACCATTAAGAACCACACTCCATACCAGTAAGTGGCGGTAATGCTACTTAAAGTTTGTTGCCAACCGCCATAAAATTCCACAAGAAGAAGAAGAAGTTCAGCACTGGGCCGTCATCATTCCACACCTCTCCATGCCAGTCCCCGTGTTTGCCTTGGAAGATTTGTTTTTCTTGTTTAAGGTTAGTCCTGCCAGTTTGCTATAGACTCATACTTTGCTGTTTGTACCTGGAGAAGTTCTGCTCTGTGTCCTGGTGTCTCCAGAGAACTGCTAACTGGACTAGCCATCCTGGAAAGGCTCTGCTCTGTGCTCTGGTGTCTCTCAAGTTCTGTTAACCTGACTAGCCGCCCTGGAGAAGCTCAGCTCTGTGCCCTGGTGTCTCCAATGAACTGTTAAGCTGTTGTGGCTACGGGGCCTGCTAGCCGAGCAGTACTGAGCTTTCCCTGCTGCCTGTATAGTTATGACTCTCTCTCACTCCGGGCCGTCAGCTCCTGCCATCACATTCATCCCTGACCTTCTGCAGTCCTGAACCTCCGGTCTTCATCACTCACCACCCAGCAAACTTCCTTCAATAAAGACTCAATTTTTTAGTCCCGTGTGTGCGTCCTGAGTTCATCGGTAAACAAAACCCTGACATCTTTAGCTGCTGGTTTTAGCAGATAGTTCTCTGGATCGCCAACCCGAGGGTAAAGGTCTAAACAGCTTGTGAGCAGAATGTCTGGGTTCTCCTTCTGCAGACCTAATTGTTCATTGCAGTCTGAACCTGTCCTGTTTTCTGTCTAAGCCAAACCACAAAATGATGGCCGAACACAGGAAAGAGCCAGCAGTTCCTGCCGGAAGTTGTCCTTGAATTGCTGTCAGAAGGACAGTCCCTGCTGGGCCTTTTTCCAAACAGTGTCTGTGTGTGTGAGGACCATCCCAGGTTCTGAGGAAGGGTGGTTCCTAGGACCTGGAAGTGATCCACAGTAGACACAGTGCCGTTGAGGGTGGTTAGAGTAGGTCGTGTGGAGGATGTTCTATGGAAGTCCCCTGTCATCTCCAGAGTCTCGAGCGAGTTAAGTTCCAGGTGGTTCTGGTGGTCAGTTTGAGATGTTCTTCCAAAAGTTAAAATGATTGAACGCCGATAAACCTGAAACTGGCAGATTTCCGCTTTGCAAAGACCTGCCCTACTCTCCTTCTGATTGGCTAATGTCCTGGCTCTGCCAGATTTCATTGGTTGAGCGCAGCTTGTTTAAAATCTTGAATAAAAAGTCTACACGGAACATTTTGCGCTCATTTTCCAAATGACGAAAATCCCTAGCAGCAACGGAGAACTTTAACCCCTGATAATATTACTTATTCAGATCAGAGGGGGGAGGAATGTATCCCCCCCAGGGATAAAACATGAATGACCAGAGAGGGGGACATCACAAACAGAGGGGGGGTAAATCCCCCCCAGCAAATCGCACCCAGCTTACAAGTATAAACAAGTCAGGGATAAAGTTTTTAAGAAGTACAAGTATGGATGGGGATAGAAAAAAATACCAAAATCTATGACGTTACCCCTGGAGCAAAATCACATCTATCATCTTCAAATAGAAGGTGTCGCTATCCGATGTTGTAGAACTTTTGATTTTCATCCGTCTTGACTTTGACTGTTTCTTGTTAGGGCTTGCCTTTATTTAACTCTCTTCTATTCAATTCAATTCAATTTTATTTATATAGCGCCAATTCGCAATACATGGCATCTCAAGGCACTTTACAAGGTCAAATCAAATCAGACAGAAGGTCAAAATTAGGTCAAATCAGGTCAAAAGGTTTCCTATCTAAGGAAACCCAGCAGATTGCATCAAGTCTTGACAAGCAGCATTCACTCCTCCTGAAAGAGCGTAGAGCCACAGGGACATTCGTCTGCAATGTCCATGGCTTTGCAGCAATCCATCATATAGTGCAGGGGTTTTCAAATTCATTGAATGTGAGCCTCCCCTTGGAATAGGTAAAGATAACCACGCCCCCCCCCCACCCCAAAACCACAAACCTACCCCACACAGGTCCCTGCAGCAAATGCATCTTTCTTTTGTGTTCCTGGGATCCTGTGTTTCACAAACATCTGATGGCCCAATACATGTTTTTATTGTATTTGTTTTAACAAAGTAAATCCATAAAAAAAGGCCTATTCATAAAATCCATCCATCCAAATATTTCCATTTTACATGCTACTTTTACATCACGGACAGAGGGCCTATTTTTAAAGTTGAACTGTCATTAGAGCAAATTCATAAACTGACAAACTGAACTAAACAGGCGCCAATGTTAAGCTGAACTCACATCAACAGGAGACGTCAGCTGAAATAATAATAAAAAAGAAAACCTGAATTTAACAGACGTCAACACATCCATATTCCGATTTACTTTTTAGGCTAATTATACACAATTTAAACCTATTGCTATTTTAACAACCAAGTATTTCATTATTATCTCTTATCTGATGTATTTCTGATGTTTGGCACTTTGTTTTGCCTTTTATTAAAGTGCTCTTTAAATACTGATAACAATGATTATGATTATGATCAGAATAAACTTTTGCATCACCTCCCAGAAGCTGGTAAGAAAAGAGACACACATATTTTTCACACCTCACTTAGTAACTCTTAGTAACTCTAATATTACAGCATTTTGATTTAATCCATCTGTATTTGCAAGCCATGCTCTGATTGGATGGAAAAAAACATGTCTGCGATTGGCTGGTGGAGTTGACAGTTTTTGAAGTCGCAGCGCAGAAACAGCCGAGCGAGTGCACAGCTGTTGTTGAGCGTGGAATGAGCAGGTGCGCGCGAGCAGAGATGGAACTGAGCGCGAGGAAAGAAGGATGAGAAGAGTTTTTCAGAGTTGAGCGCGCGCCAGACCAGTTTTGAGCGTTGAGAGTTGTCTCACTGCGCGCTTGATTGGTTACTGCGCGCTCAGACAGAAGGCAAAAATATCGCTACGACTGAGCGGCAACGCTGTCTTCTTCTCTGTCTTCTCGCGCCTCCCCTGTGACTCTTTGGCGCCCCCCAAGGGAGGCGCGCCTCACCTATTGAAAACCCCTATACGACATTGATTAATCTGCGTTATTTTTTTTAATCCGTTAATTTTTTTTAAATTAATTAATCGAAATTAACGCGTTATTTTGACAGCCCTATTCATATAGTATTATGATTAATAATAGCGCAATCCTAACTGCTCATCAACAGAATGGAGGCAATGCAAGATTTTAAATATTTAAACAAATATAGGATTATACATATGTACTTTACACTTTTAATATATAATTAATTCAGTTTAAAATAATATCTTCATTAAATTATTTAACAATGTATTTCATGAATTACTGCCACATTTATTTTACTAAGGAAAAATATTTTTATTTACATAATGTATGAATTTCCAGTTTTATTTCAACTATCTGAAATAGCTAGACATATTAATTTTACAAGTTATTAATTTGCTGGACTGTGGGCTGAACTCTGGACCTTTGGATCAGAACTGTGTCTCTTCTGCCACCTAGCGGTTGTCATGTACCGAGCCAGACTTCGCATACGCACTTCATTGAGCATGGTGGATAATAAGATACATGAACACAATGTTGCATAATGTGTACCTTCATCTATAAACTTTGGGATTTAATTGTATAACTAGAATATAAAAAAGTTGAGATCTTTAGAAATATAAGACTGAGTTAACTGGCATTACCTAGAAATATATTGTTTAAACCATAATAAAGTTTATTCTGTCTTCTGCTCTGTGTCATCTTGCACACAGCATGTTCGATTAGAATGTTTAGCATCAAAGTGTTCTATGACATCACAGCTGATGACATCACTCTGTGACACATCAACGGAATCTTAACTACTATTTAACACCAAGCTGGTTTTTCCTTCACTGTTCCCGAGACCTTCATCGCGACAGTACACCTTTGAGAGAGCACGTTCGAATCTTAGCCAAACAGCGAGAATTCGATCTCAGATATCAGACGCCTTTCAGAGAAGCGACTATATCTAACTTACAGAAAGTTAGACATGGAGCAAACACTTTCATGGGTAGACATGGTCGACCTCAACATCCAAGTCGACTACGATGCAATCATCTTCCCTATGGAAGATGGCAGTGACGGTACCAGTGAGCTGCATCCCACCCAGCCAGAAGATGGTACAGAGATCCAAGGGGAATCTGGTCCCTCTGCTGAATCTGAGACTCCTCCTTCAGTGGAGGTTCAGCAGGATTCATCTTCCTCTGCTGACTCTGGGTGTCTCAACTCAGAAGGAATCCAGCAAACACGTCAGCCATCTCCAAGGTCAGAAAAACCAAGGAAAGACCTCAGAGCCTTTTCTTCCTCTCAGGCACCTCATTCATACCACCAACCTAAGCATTTCCAGCGCCGATGCCAACAAGCAGAGCGGCCACACATCCAGGCCCCAGTTTACTACGTGGCTTCCAACTCACAAGACCACAAGAGAAAACCAAGGCATTCCCAGGCCACTGGAAGCTCTGAGGCTCGTCACCCCCAGTACTTTAAGAGTGACAAGATGCCTCAACACGCCTCAGCTGTTACGGTGATCCCTCCCTCGTTGGACATTGAACAGGCAATCAAACGTATCAGTGATCTCACGCAGCAGGTAGACGATCTTAAACAGGAGCTGCGAGGTAAGATCTTTGATCTTCACGAGGAGAGAGAACGAAGAATAGAGTTTCAGGTTGATTGCAAAGTACAGCTGGAACAGATCCAAGAACTGGAAAAAAGTTTAGAACATGAACGCCACATGAGATTGAAATGTGAAGAGAAAGTGGAGAAGCGGGAAACATTTGCTGCACCGCAGACTGCAGGTGCATCAAGATTTCCACGCATTCCCAAAGTTACGGTCCATGAGAGCGTTCTGCATGAGCTTAAGTTTTTTAAGAGGCAGGTGGAAAAAAATGCCTTGCACAGTGAGAAGCTAGCAAAGGCTTTTGTAGCAGAACAGCAGCTGAGAGTCAAATATGAGGATCAGCTGAGGAGTAACTATCAAGAAGCCTCTAGATTCAAAGAACAGCAGGAAACAATCGAATCTCTGAAGAGTCAGGTTGGAGAACTGACCGTAGAGTTGAACCTTGCTTTGAAAAATGAACATCCTAAAGTTTCCTCGCAAACAGAGGCGTCCACGCAAACTGACGTCTCCCATCACACAGAGGCCGCCACACAAACTAAAGCCTCCATGAAAACTGAGGTCTCCAAACAAACAGAGGCACCGAGGCAAACAGGGCCTCAAAGAAACAGGGGTGTTCATGAAGTTAGAGGCTCCCAGCATGAATACAGGAGACAGAATACTAACAGAGGCTTCAATGCAAACCCAGGCCTGTACTCACATGCAGGCCGCCATCCAAATTCTGGCCTGTACGTTAACCCAGGCCTCTACACACATGCAAGCCACCATAAAAACGGAGGCTCGCATCCAAATAGGAGAGGTCCTCCTTATAGAGGCCAGCAGGCAAACACAGGCCTCCAGGCTATCTGAAGCACTTGATCAAATTCCTGACTCCAAGTGTCTTCTCCTGTAAATATGTAAATATATGTCACAATCTGTAAATTAAGCAAATACAAGAAAAACAAAAAAAACCTAATTTTTTGTATTTAGTTTTGTATTCAGTTTTATGCTTTTATTTGAAATTTTGTACTTTTTGTAATTATTAGTTTTGCTAACCAACACACTAATGCAGCCTCAAAGGGGGCCACAGTGTCCTGTGTCCTTTTTGGGCCGGTCCCAAGCCCGGATAAATGCAGAGGGTTGTGTCAGGAAGAGCATCTGAACAAAACCTTTGCTAATAGAGCTGTTTTCAGCCCAAAATAAAGGGACCATTGACCAACATATTTGATGTGTATTGATGTTTTCACTTGAAACAACTGAATGTTTGGTACTGAAACTGCTTCCATGTTTTTATGATATTTTTATGTTTTCATGATGTAAAGCACCTTGAACTGCTTTGCTGCTGAAATGTGCTATACAAATAAACTTGAATCGACTTAATCTTATAAGATTGAGAAGAGTTTTTCAGAGTTGAGTGCGCGCCAGACTGGTTTTGAGCGGGTGCGTGTTGTCTCACTGCGCGCTTGGATTGGTTTCTGCGCGCTCAAACAAAAAGCACAAATATCTTCTTCTCCAGCACATTCTTCGCACCTCACCTGTGACTCTTTGGCGCCCCCCAGGGGAGGCGCGCCTCACCTATTGAAAACCCCTGGAAAAGACGGTTGTTGGATTAAAAACCTTTTCAAAGTGGAGATTTTTAAAAACTCAATTAGTACCAGAATTGATATTTGGAGATTCTTAGGAATTGTGCGGCGGACGCCCTATACAGTCATACTCAATAATTTAGATTATTGAAAAGTTCATTTATTTTAATACTTCACTTCATCAAGGGAAGCACATTATATAGATTAACACAGACTGACGATGTTGTAAAGCCTTTATTTCTGTTCACATTTTTTCCACCTCCAGCTAATAAAAACACAGCATCTAAGATTAGAACAATGCATCAGCACAATACAAAGCTACATTTTCCATGCAGAGATGGGGACTTAATGAAAAGAATCTTTAACGATGGTTTTAAATTAGTTTCTAAGGTGCTTTTAATCTGACAAACCAAGCCTCTTAGAAATGCCTATTTTCATTATTGTATATAACTGTAGTACATCTCCCCTCTCCCTTGGTATGATAGACGCTTAATAGACAAGAAAAGGTCGCCAAAGCATCAGGAGTTACCACCATAGACATAATATAAGAGTAGACCCCGCATTGACCGTCGCCGCGCAGGAATTACGGCAGCCATCTTGGGGCGGTCGACTTGCTACCCTAACCTGCTGATTCAAGCTGAACACACTAATAATGCCTCAGCACTGTGCGGCTCATTTTTATTTAAATCGAGGGACTATTTACGTCAGGGCTCGAGGAATAACTTTTCACAAGTAAGATGAACAGATATCGTTTATATTTTTGATTAGAATGTGATTTTTCTAAAATTAGGCAGAGAGATACAGGTCTACACGTCCAAGTCTTTGTGACTTAGTCTCTCCAAAACCGCATCTGCTCCGTGAAGGCATCAGAGCTTTGTTAGACATTAGTGAATAAACAGCATGTATATGTATATATATATATATGTATATATATATATATATATATATATATATATATATATATATATATATATATATATATATATAGAGAGAGAGAGAGAGAGAGAGAGAGAGAGAGAGAGAGAGAGAGTCCATTTGCAAAAACAGATAACTCCGTTTTTATAAATTAAAAAAACATACTTTTTATTATTTAGTTAAGGTGATACCAGTCAAACTAACCTACCTGATGAATTTGATCAGGTAAGAGCGACATAACAAAATAATGGCATCTCAAAAATACACCTTCATTAAAAGGACCCCCCCCCCCCCCCTACACACACACACACACACACACACTTACATTTTAGTTTATTTGGCTAAAAACGGAGTTATCTGTTTTTGCAAATGAACTCGTCATATATACAGTGAACCCTCGCTATATCGCGGTTCCCCTTTCACGGTCTCGCTGCTTCATGGATTTGCATTGATGAGCCGTTCATTACAGTTCTCAAACATAATCGATGGTGGCATGTCGGTTTATTCCAAAAATGAGAATCTTCACCTGCATGTCGGTTTATAAGATTCTTTTTGCCCAGAAGAACAACAACTACCGATAACTATGTTTTTCTCCCTAAAACACATACCTGCACCGCGGGCTTTAGAAGAAAAAAACGCTACAGAGCGGAGTCGGGATGCAGCGGCTCAGTGAGAAGAGCAGTGAAATACATGTGAGTCACTATTTGTCCTACTGTACTTTGTATTTTTTTCATAATCATTTTTCATTTTCTCCCGTTCTCATACGATGACTCGGGTCGCGGTGGGGCGGTGCTGATCTCCGCAATTTGAAGCATTCAGTTCGTATTGATGATCAAATTAGTATTTTACAGCACAGTAGTTATTTGTAAAAAAAAAAAAAAAAAAAGTTTATACAGTACTTTTATTTGTTAAACAAATACTTGGGCCTGTAAAAAGGTTTTGTTCTTTGGTTTCAATGTCCTATGGAGTATTTCATTGTATAATAATTGTAAAGAAAATAAAGGTTACTACTTCACGGATTTCGCCTACCACGGGTTCTTTTTTTGTTTTTGTATATAGTAATAACAAAAAATTATTAAAGTGTATGAGTGGCTGTGTTTTGCAGCATACATAAATTCTGTCAGAATATTCAATTACTTTTAACCACACTAAGAACATTTAACTGCACTGAACCATTTGTTATAATAGCTATAGCTTTAAAGTTTTCAGAAAAAAAAGAACGTGAAAATTAGTTCAATAATCAGCAAGTATAGATGACTTAAATTGATTCTGCACCTGGTTAACACATTACACTGAGCTGAGTTCTCGACCGCCCCAAGATGGCGCCCCTAAATCTCGTCCGCGCCTATAGGCGAGAGCGGTCGATGCGGGGTCTACTCTTTATATATGTCTATGGTTACCACGGCTTTTGAAGAATCCTTAGCCTAACACTCCTTTAGCCATGTGCAGGGTCCTCTTTTGAATATTCATGTTGCGAATGTTGACGTTTTTGCCCCCTGCTGGCGGATCATTGGTATGACGGATAAAATCATTGCCTTCCCTAGTTTAAAAAACGGCTCTCTACATTTACAATATGTAAATGCTCACGTCACGGGTTAATTGCATGTTATTCTCATATATTTGTAATATAATAACAATCCTGATCAAGCAGGTTTAAAAGAAATGTGGATTATTTTTTCAGTGCCTGTTAGAATTAAAATAAGAGTCCCAGATCATTATCCTGACTGCACTAAATTACTGTTTCTAAACTGTTTTCTGATCTGCAGATTGGGCTTGGCCAGATGCTCAGCAGCTAACGGACGTGGACTTTGAGGTTTTCCGACCTCGATCCCCAGTACGGGCTGGAGGCGTCCCTATTCCGTCCTTTGGTTCTTTGCGAGGATCCAGCACTCCAGAGAAACTCCCGGCCAGCGGTCAGGCGCCCAGGTACTGCCAGAGGAGAAGGCCAGAGTCTGCAAAGGACCGGCAAGCGGAGCCCATCCACTCCAAGCTGATCACCTGGTTTGGAGATCAGCCCTCAGCTCCTTTTGGTGTTCACCAGCTGGTGGAAATAGGCAAAAGTTCAGGGAAGAAAGCCGGCGACTGGTACGGCCCCTCCATAGTGGCACATATACTTCGGTGAGTGCTCTACGTTTGGATCAGAGCTGTTTTTAAATTCTGCTCAATCTGAAGTCATTTAGATGGCTTTTTCTGTTTGTTTGTCTGTTTTGCAGGAAAGCCGTGGCCAAAACGTCTGTGGCACAAACCCTAGCTGTATATGTTGCTCAGGATTGCACAGGTAAGAATTAGAACTTAGTTTGGGTCTTTCTCCTCTTAGTTGTTTTTCTGTTATTTCCAGTAGAATGTTTCTCCTCTATTTTTAATATCATGATACGATTTATTTTTTTTCGTATCCCAGTATACAAAGAGGACGTGGTGCGTCTCTGTGATCTGTCACCAAGTCAGAGACCTGCCGATCCTTCCAACCAAGCCTGGAAGTCCGTCGTCATCCTGGTGCCTGTGCGGCTCGGAGGAGAGGCCCTCAACCCGTCCTACATCGAGTGTGTCAAGGTCTGCGTATTCTCTTTAACCGCACTGCTTAAAAATGTCCCGCCTCGTACTGAAAGCTCTCGTGTTAAATTCCAGAACATCCTGAAGCTGGATTGTTGCATTGGGGTAATCGGAGGGAAACCAAAGCACTCCCTCTACTTTATTGGCTTCCAAGGTGAGAGCCGGCCGCTTCCTTCTCCTTCAGCTGAAATAATCAGAGGAAGCAGAGAATGATTCCCTGAAAGCTGAAGGGTAGTGAATGTTTGCTTTAAATAAGCTTCCCCTTATCAAGTGGGGATAGACGTCTTTGTGGTTTTCATCTTTTTCTTTCTTGTCATGCAGATGAGCAGCTGCTCTATCTGGACCCTCACTTCTGCCAGCCGGTTGTCGACGTGGCTCAAGCAGACTTCTCCCTGGAGGTTTGTTGGCACGTGTCAGTGCACCTCACTCTGAGCATCCTCAGACTTATCTGACACGGTGGGATTTATCGATCCACATACCCTGACGCTGGTGCAGAACAGACCACAAAACCTGTCCATGTAGCCTTTTGCTCGTATAACACGTCCGCTTGTGTCACTCCGCAGTCGTTCCACTGTAGCTCTCCCAAGAAGATGCCCTTCAGCCGCATGGATCCCAGCTGCACCATCGGCTTCTATGCCAAGAACAAGAAGGACTTTGAATCTTTATGTTCTGCTGTCAGCATGGTGAGCTATTAAATCACCCTCCTGTTTGTGGGTGTCTTTTGTTTTACTGACACTAAGAACCACAGATGGGCTGTTTTTTGTTTTTTTTCATCAAGGCAAAAATAATTGCCACTAGAAAAATGTCAAAACCTGTGAAGTGAAAGCAAAAGAATAAATATATTGTTTTCGTTTTTCCTTTTTAATCTAATAACGATAAATAAAATCCATTGCAACCAATGGCTCTCAGACGTTACCTAATGAGTAAGTAGAGTCTACCTGTGTGGGATTTAATCTCAGTCTAAATCTAAATGCTCTGTGAAGGTCTCAGAGGTTAATTAGAGAACATTAGTGAACAAACGGGTCAATGGAACCCAGCAGAAAGCTCAGGGATAATGTTGTGGACAGGTTTACAGCAGGGTTAGCTTCTAAACCAACATCCCAAGCTTTGGACCTCACATAAATCCATTCAGAAATGGACAAACGGCACATCTGAAAACCTGAAAGATCTGTAAGAAAAGCAGCTGGAGGAGACCAAAGACTTCACACTGGGACGCAGGACAACATCCCTAAATATACATCCATACAATGGGAAGGCTTAGATGTCAGCTCCTGAAATTTAAGAACATTTTTAAATTCACTGTATTAAGCATTATTTTCAGGCTGAGTGACTTGGAAACAAGTTCACGCTTTTGTTTTTCTGAATCTGCATATTGTTTGGATGTGGCAGATTTCTCTCCATGGTGCAGCTGTATGTCTCATGCTGGCCAACTTAGAGTTGAATCTCACTGGTATCGTTGTCCATCCAGGCTCTGTCCTCATCTAAGGAGAAGTACCCCATCTTTACCTTCGTGGAGGGCCAGGGGCAGGACTACGGACTCGAGGGTCACAGCAGCAACCACGGTGGACCCTTAGCCCACATCCTGCCTCCAGGCCCACTGAGCAGGAGTAACAACAGAAGAAGCAGCGAGGAGTTTGTCTTCCTGTGAGCCCCTGGGGAACATGATCTCCCACATTCCACCACTAGGTGGCAGACTCTTTCTTAGTCCTTTAAAAACAGAGGCACTTCATTGTGGCGGTGCAGCTGCCGGTTGGAAGGCAGAAACAACTCTCTGTCAGCCTTGCTTCAAAGACTTTGTTAGGTCTGCATGGAAGGGTTGGTAACTCTGCTTTCTTTGCTAGAGGAAGTTGAGTTTCACACCTGATCTTGAGTGAGAATGACTGTTTTTTTTTTCTTCTCATCAAGTCAGCTTAAAAAATCTAAAACTCCAACGCTCAAGGCTGCTGCTCCCCATTGTTATTTATGTATAATATACCACCTGCTGTACACATTTTTAAGAAGCTTTTCTGTTGCGTTTTATTTATAAGAAGAATGTGTGTGTGTGTGTGTGTGTGTGTGTGTGTGTGTGTGTGTGTGTGTGTGTGTGTGTGTGTGTGTGTGTGTGTGTGTGTGTGTGTGTGTGTGTGTGTGTGTGTGTGTGAGTGCTGGGTTTGTGGAATTGACTTGTCCCTGCTTGTCCAGATTTATTTAGATGCCAGCGCTGTTGTATCGCCCTGAGGTTTTGGACTCATCCAAGAGCTCAATGAAGCTTTTGCATCTCTGAGAATCCCAGGCGTCATTATTTATGATCAGGAATATTAAAACCCTCCCCGAAATCTGCTGTTACCTTTCTCTTGGTGCTGGAACTGGATATTTACCATCGCTGAATGGCCATGTCTCGTCAAGCATAATTTAAAAATGTATCTGGATGCATTTTCCAGGTTAAACCCGGAGCAGCTCTGTTTAATCAACAAGGTTGAGGTTTTATTCTGTCCTGTGACCATGCTGAGTTGGGTTTGTGAAATAGTCCCTGTTCCTTTTTTATTTTACACGCTATTACTGGAAGTTGCACTACTACTGTTAGCTAGACTGCTGTCCAGATTAAAAACAAGCACTGGAACACTATTCTCCTTGTATTTGACTCTTTGGATCTTTTCTTTTAAATCTATGCTGTTATGTCTTTGTCTTCTTACAGGAAGATGCGTTAAACAGACCTGTTCTTTGCATGTTGTACCCACGTTTAGTTAGTCTTATCATTTATTAGGGTGGAACATTTCAAAGACGTCACATTTCAAAAGTTCAGTAAGGCTACTTTCTTCTTGTATGTTTCAAAGATCACAGAACTGCACAGAGTGAATACATGGTCCCTAAGCAGTGTGGAAAAGTATGACATGAAATCCCTCAACATTCCTTCCTTCCAACCTCCTGTCTACCTTGTGGCCTTCTTTTCTAGTGTCCTTTCTTCCTTTTTTCCCCCTCATCATTCTTTGCTTCCTTGCTCTCGTTCTTGCCTTGTCCTTCTGCACCTTTGTCCTTTCATCTTTCCATCCTTCCTATTTTCCTTTCTATCCATCCTCCCTTCCTTGCCTCCTTTGCAGACTCTGATCTGTACTTGTTTTTCTTTTTTGCTTCCTATCTTTCATTCTATGTCCATCCTTTCTCCTTTCCATCCTTCCTTTTCTTGTTTCCTTCCATTTTCCCCTCCATCCTTTCTTCTGTCTGTCCTTCGCAAGTGTTTTGTTTAAAGCATCTCCACTGTGGACAAATCTGCAGTTAAAGTTAGCATCTATGCTAATATTAAATGAAATGACTGGGAATTGGACCTTTTCTTTGGCCTGGATAGATATAGCATCTTTGCTGGAAAACTGAGTAGAAACCCTCCGTATGTATCAGAGGGTCTCAAGCCTTTGGCAGCAAGTATCAGCTCAGTGAATACAACTGTTTTAAAGTACAACCAAACTGACAGATTACAGAGAGGGGAAAAAACAAGACAAGCTGCATGTTTGGCTGCAGGATGTGGGTTAGTTATCAATGCAATTTTTACTCAGATGTGAACGGTTTCAAGCAGGGGGGAAAAACAAGAAAGTTGCGTGAATGCTAAATTCAAAGTGGGAACATTTTAGGTTTCTCACCTTAAAATCCGACATGGCTGCCATGTTTTTAAAACTGACACTTTTGATTGTATCGGTCTCACTAAGTCTTTCATCCACAAATAACTGTGCAGGTGATTGAGTTCCTTTTAGTGTTCAAATAAATAAAATGCAAAGAAATACACTGCTTAAGTTGCTTAGCTTTGCATAAGCCGCTTGTTTTTAATTTTTTTAATTTTCATACCACTGGAACATTATCACTTTGGCTTTGACATTATTCCCAGATCCAGTAATCATGGTGTCACAGTTAATAGCCATCAGCATTTGTTCTGGATTCAGTGCCTAATTTAGCTTAAACTTTCCTCAGTACACTTCTTCATTGAACAGTTTCTGTTTAAAGCATTTTTTTTAGCTGGACCAACGGGAAAATTTGGGCATCATATGATCCTCTGAATACTATATTATAAAGGTCAAATCAAAATAATTGACACTGGATCAGAATTTATATAACTGGATATGAACAGGACCTAAAGAAACGCTTTTGCTGCTGTATAAATGTTACAAAGGAAACTAAATATTTATCGGCTACAATCAAGGACTTTGACTGTGGTTACAACGCTGACAGTGTACACACATTAAGTATGAATGTATAAAAGGTGTGATTGTTTTGTAATATGTAAAGAGAGACTAGTGATTCATTTAGTTCCACAGCAGTGTAGCTGACTACTCAGGGTGTGAAGTGTTCATTGTGTTCATCAGCCTGGAGGAAGAAAGTCTCTTTAGCTGCTGGTTTTAGCAGATAGTTCTCTGGATCGCCAACCCGAGGGTAAAGGTCTAAACAGCTTGTGAGCAGAATGTCTGGGTTCTCCTTCTGCAGACCTAATTGTTCGTTGCAGTCTGAACCTGTCCTGTTTTCTGTCTAAGCCAAACCACAAAATGATGGCCGAACACAGGAAAGAGCCAGCAGTTCCTGCCGGAAGTTGTCCTTGAATTGCTGTCAGAAGGACAGTCCCTGCTGGGCCTTTTTCCAAACAGTGTCTGTGTGTGTGAGGACCATCCCAGGTTCTGAGGAAGGGTGGTTCCTAGGACCTGGAAGTGATCCACAGTAGACACAGTGCCGTTGAGGGTGGTTAGAGTAGGTCGTGTGGAGGATGTTCTATGGAAGTCCCCTGTCATCTCCACAGTCTCGAGCGAGTTAAGTTCCAGGTGGTTCTGGTGGTCAGTTTGAGATGTTCTTCCAAAAGTTAAAATGATTGAACGCCGATAAACCTCAAACTGGCAGATTTCCGCTTTGCAAAGACCCGCCCTACTCTCCTTCTGATTGGCTAATGTCCTGGCTCTGCCAGATTTCATTGGTTGAGTGCAGCTTGTTTAAAATCTTGAATAAAAAGTCTACACGGAACATTTTGTGCTCATTTTCCAAATGATGAAAATCCCTAGCAGCAACGGAGAACTTTAACCCCTGATAATATTACTTATTCAGATCAGTGGGGGGAGGAATGTATCCCCCCCAGGGAAAAAACATGAATGACCAGAGAGGGGGACATCACAAACAGAGGGGGGGTAAATCCCCCCCCATCCCCCCCAGCAAATCGCACCCAGCTTACAAGTATAAACAAGTCAGGGATAAAGTTTTTAAGAAGTACAAGTATGGATGGGGATAGAAAAAAATACCAAAATCTATGACGTTACCCCTGGAGCAAAATCACATCTATCATCTTCAAATAGAAGGTGTCGCTATCCGATGGTGTAGAACTTTTGATTTTCATCCGTCTTGACTTTGACTGTTTCTTGTTAGGGCTTGCCTTATTTAACTCTCTTCTATTCAATTCAATTCAATTTTATTTATATAGCGCCAATTCGCAATACATGGCATCTCAAGGCACTTAACAAGGTCAAATCAAATCAGACAGAAGGTCAAAATTAGGTCAAATCAGGTCAAAAGGTTTCCTATCTAAGGAAACCCAGCAGATTGCACCAAGTCTTGACAAGCAGCATTCACTCCTCCTGAAAGAGCATAGAGCCACAGGGACATTCGTCTGCAATGTCCATGGCTTTGCAGCAATCCATCATATAGTGCAGGGGTTTTCAAATTCATTGAATGTGAGCCTCCCCTTGGAATAGGTAAAGATAACCACACCTCCCCCCCCCCCCCCCCCACCCCAAAACCACAAACCTACCCCACACAGGTCCCTGCAGCAAATGCATCTTTCTTTTGTGTTCCTGGGATCCTGTGTTTCACAAACATCTGATGGCCCAATACATGTTTTTATTGTATTTATTTTAACAAAGTACATCCATAAAAAAAGGCCTATTCATAAAATCCATCCATCCAAATATTTCCATTTTACATGCTACATTTACATCACGGACAGAGGGCCTATTTTTAAAGTTGAACTGTCATTAGAGCAAATTCATAAACTGACAAACTGAACTAAACAAGCGCCAATGTTAAGCTGAACTCACATCAACAGGAGACGTCAGCTGAAATAATAATAAAAAAGAAAACCTGAATTTAACAGACGTCAACACATCCATATTCCGATTTACTTTTTAGGCTAATTATACACAATTTAAACCTATTGCTATTTTAACAACCAAGTATTTCATTATTATCTCTTATCTGATGTATTTCTGATGTTTGGCACTTTGTTTTGCCTTTTATTAAAGTGCTCTTTAAATAATGATAACAATGATTATGATTATGATCAGAATAAACTTTTGCATCACCTCCCAGAAGCTGGTAAGAAAAGAGACACACATATTTTTCACACCTCACTTAGTAACTCTTAGTAACTCTAATATTACAGCATTTTGATTTAATCCATCTGTATTCAGTATTTGCAAGCCATGCTCTGATTGGATGGAAAAAAACATGTCTGCGATTGGCTGGTGGAGTTGACAGTTTTTGAAGTCGCAGCGCAGAAACAGCCGAGCGAGTGCACAGCTGTTGTTGAGCGTGGAATGAGCAGGTGCGCGCGAGCAGAGATGGAACTGAGCGCGAGGAAAGAAGGATGAGAAGAGTTTTTCAGAGTTGAGCGCGCGCCAGACCAGTTTTGAGCGTTGAGAGTTGTCTCACTGCGCGCTAAATTGGTTCCTGCGCACTCAGACAGAAGGCAAAAATATCGCTACGACTGAGCGGCAGCGCTGTCTTCTTCTCTGTCTTCTCGCGCCTCCCCTGTGACTCTTTGGCGCCCCCCAAGGGAGGCGCGCCTCACCTATTGAAAACCACTGATATAGAGCATTTTCTGTTTACTATTGTTAGTATGGTGTTGACATATCAGTTCCTTTAGTTCATTCTTTTGTGTTTTACTTGTGATCTTTGTAGATTCTTGTCCCTAGGTCTCCTTTTTCAGCTCCATTCATGTTTGTTTGTCTTCTTTCTCCTTCTCTGCTATCCTCTTTTCTTTAGTCTCAGCTGCTCCACATCTCTCCCTGATTCTCTGTCTTAGCTGAAATGTATTCATTCTCCTGTATGAAGTATTTTCTCTTTCCCTGCCTCAGTATATATACTTACCGGTTTCTCTTCCTCTCCACTGAATCCTCCTTTTACCATACCCCTTGTTTCCTCATGTAATCATTGCAGTTTAGTGTTCTGTGCTCCACATTATGTTCGCCTTGGCAAGCCTGTAAGTTTTGCATTTTAAATTTTTTTTCATTAAACCTTCATTTCTAATCACCATTCCCCCCCCACCACCACCACCACCACCACCAAACTCAGACCGGGCAAGAAGATTTAATTTCTAAATGCTGTCAAATGTAAGAAAGCTGTGTTTTAACTAAAAAATCCGGTTGACCAGCTGACGAGCCAAACCGCTGTCAGCAGCATGATTTTCCTGTTGCTGCCCAGGAGAGCGAACTCTCCTCCACAGCGGTGACTGCAGAGGATAGTTCACTCTCCACTGTGGTGTCACCCAACTGCAACATGGTGCGTTAATGTGTTGGACGTAAGGTAACCTTGACCATCAAGAAAGGTGCCTATAAATAATATGTATTATTATTATTATTAGTGCAGCCTGCAGCGAGCTCCCTGCCGCACCATAATCTATTGGCTTTGTATTTCAGTCCCACTGTGTTGAATCACGCCACAGGTCAAAGCCTTTGGTCAGCTTGGCCTCTCCTATCTGATGTCCTGTAACACAAACACTTCAACTAGCCATAAAACCATAATTTACACATATCTAAAGAATGGTTGTTTGTGTTTATTTCGTGCAAGGTGATTACTGTTTGAAAGCTCAGGCTGGTATCATCCCTTTTTGGTCTGATATTTGGTCTGATATATAGTTTCATCTATAGTCATTTTTAATCATTATTAATTAGTAGGGCTGTCAATCGATTAAAAAAATTAATCTAATTAATTACATACTCTGTAATTAATTAATCTAAATTAATCGCATATAATTTTTGCTGTGAAAGTATTTAAAATATTTAAATTCAAATGTTTCAATGAATAATCTGCATTAGATACATTAAAGTGCTGTTTTCAACAGCAGACAAACTGAACTAAACAGATGCCAATGTCAAACTGAACTCACGTCAACAGGAAACGTCAACTGAAATGATAATAAAAAAGATAACCTGAATTTAACAGACGTCAACATATTCCATATTCCAATCTACTTTTTAGGCTAATTATACATAATTTAGACCTAGTGCTATTTTAACAAACAAGCATTTTATTAGTTGTTATCTCTTATCTGATGTATTTCTGATGTTTGGCACTTTGTTTTACCTCGTGTTAAAGTGCTCTTTAAATAATAATGACATTCATGATGATTATGATCAGAATAAACGTTTGCATCACCTCCCAGAAGCTGGAAAGAAAAGAGACAAAAACATTTTTCACAGCTCACTTAGTAACTCTAATATTTTATTCTAAATACTTTAGCCTAAATATTTTAGGCTAAAATATGACACTTTTTATTTGTTTTTCTTCAATCCCTCGGTGATGTTTAGTAATTTCTGCCAAAGGCTGCAGCATTTTGATTTAATTCATCTGAATGCAGTATTTGCAAGCCATACTCTGATTGAATGGGAAAAAAACTGTCTGTGATTGGCTTTAACAGCCGAGCGAGTGCACAGCTGGTGTTGAGTGTGAAACGAGCAGGTGTGCGCGAGCAAAGTAGCGCGCGAGCAGAGATGGAACTCACCTCGAGGACAGCGGGTTGAGAAGAGTTTTTCAGACCGTGCCAGACCGGTTTTGAGCGTTGAGTTGTTTCACTGCGCGCTTGGATTGGTTCCTGCGCGCTCAAACAGAAGGCACGAATATCGCTACACTGTTTGACAGAGTTGAGCGGCAGCGCTGTCTTCTTCTCTGTCTTCATGCGCCTCCCCTGTGACTCTTTGGCGCCCCCCAGGGGAGGCGTGCCTCACCTATTGAAAACCCCTATACGACATTGATTAATCTGCGTTATTTTTTTTAATCCGTTAATTTTTTTTAAATTAATTAATCGAAATTAACGCGTTATTTTGACAGCCCTATTAATTAGTATTATGATTAATAATAGAGCAATCCTAACTGCTCATCAACAGAATGGATGCAATGCAAGATTTTAAATATTTAAACAAATATAGGATTATACATATGTACTTTACACTTTGAATATATAATTAATTGAGTTTAAAATAATATCTTCATTAAATTATTTAACAAAGTATTTCATGAATTACTGCCACATTTATTTTACTAAGGAAAAATATTTTTATTTACATAATGTATGAATTTCCAGTTTTATTTCAACTATCTGAAATAGCTAGACATATTAATTTTACAAGTTATTAATTTGCTGGACTGTGGGCTGAACTCTGGACCTTTGGATCAGAACTGTGTCTCTTCTGCCACCTAGCGGTTGTCATGTACCGAGCCAGACTTCGCATGCGCACTTCATTGAGCATGGTGGGTAATAAGATACATGAACACAATGTTGCATAATGTGTACCTTCATCTATAAACTTTGGGATTTAATTGTATAACTAAAATATTAAAAAGTTGAGATCTATAGAAATATAAGACTGAGTTAATGGAGGTTCTCAACTTCCTCTTTAAAAGGTTTATTCTACTCAGTAAAATAAAAAACAACCAAACTGGCATTACCTAGAAATATATTGTTTAAACCATAATAAAGTTTATTCTATCTTCTGCTCTGTGTCATCTTGCACACAGCATGTTCGATTAGAATGTTTAGCATCAAAGTGCTTTATGACATCACAGCTGATGACATCACTCTGTGACACATCAACGGAATCTTAACTACTATTTAACACCAAGCTGGTTTTTCCTTCACTGTTCCCAAGACCTTCATCGCGACAGTACACCTTTGAGAGAGCACGTTCGAATCTTAGCCAAACAGCGAGAATTCGATCTCAGATATCAGACGCCTTTCAGAGAAGCGACTATATCTAACTTACAGAAAGTTAGACATGGAGCAAACACTTTCATGGGTAGACATGGTCGACCTCAACATCCAAGTCGACTACGATGCAATCATCTTCCCTATGGAAGATGGCAGTGACGGTACCAGTGAGCTGCATCCCACCCAGCCAGAAGATGGTACAGAGATCCAAGGGGAATCTGGTCCCTCTGCTGAATCTGAGACTCCTCCTTCAGTGGAGGTTCAGCAGGATTCATCTTCCTCTGCTGACTCTGGGTGTCTCAACTCAGAAGGAATCCAGCAAACACGTCAGCCATCTCCAAGGTCAGAAAAACCAAGGAAAGACCTCAGAGCCTTTTCTTCCTCTCAGGCACCTCATTCATACCACCAACCTAAGCATTTCCAGCGCCGATGCCAACAAGCAGAGCGGCCACACATCCAGGCCCCAGTTTACTACGTGGCTTCCAACTCACAAGCCCACAAGAGAAAACCAAGGCATTCCCAGGCTGCTGGAAACTCTGAGGCTCATCACCCCCAGTACTTTAAGAGTGACAAGATGCCTCAACACGCCTCAGCTGTTACGGTGATCCCTCCCTCGTTGGACATTGAACAGGCAATCAAACGTATCAGTGATCTCACGCAGCAGGTAGACGATCTTAAACAGGAGCTGCGAGGTAAGATCTTTGATCTTCACGAGGAGAGAGAACGAAGAATAGAGTTTCAGGTTGATTGCAAAGTACAGCTGGAACAGATCCAAGAACTGGAAAAAAGTTTAGAACATGAACGCCACATGAGATTGAAATGTGAAGAGAAAGTGGAGAAGCGGGAAACATTTGCTGCACCGCAGACTGCAGGTGCATCAAGATTTCCACGCATTCCCAAAGTTACGGTCCATGAGAGCGTTCTGCATGAGCTTAAGTTTTTTAAGAGGCAGGTGGAAAAAAATGCCTTGCACAGTGAGAAGCTAGCAAAGGCTTTTGTAGCAGAACAGCAGCTGAGAGTCAAATATGAGGATCAGCTGAGGAGTAACTATCAAGAAGCCTCTAGATTCAAAGAACAGCAGGAAACAATCGAATCTCTGAAGAGTCAGGTTGGAGAACTGATCGTAGAGTTGAACCTTGCTTTGAAAAATGAACATCCTAAAGTTTCCTCGCAAACAGAGGCGTCCACGCAAACTGACGTCTCCCATCACACAGAGGCCGCCACACAAACTAAAGCCTCCATGAAAACTGAGGTCTCCAAACAAACAGAGGCACCGAGGCAAACAGGGCCTCAAAGAAACAGGGGTGTTCATGAAGTTAGAGGCTCCCAGCATGAATACAGGAGACAGAATACTAACAGAGGCTTCAATGCAAACCCAGGCCTGTACTCACATGCAGGCCGCCATCCAAATTCTGGCCTGTACGTTAACCCAGGCCTCTACACACATGCAAGCCACCATAAAAACGGAGGCTCGCATCCAAATAGGAGAGGTCCTCCTTATAGAGGCCAGCAGGCAAACACAGGCCTCCAGGCTATCTGAAGCACTTGATCAAATTCCTGACTCCAAGTGTCTTCTCCTGTAAATATGTAAATATATGTCACAATCTGTAAATTAAGCAAATACAAGGAAATCTAGAAAACAAGAAAAAAACAAAAAAAACTAATTTTTTGTATTTAGTTTTGTATTCAGTTTTATGCTTTTATTTGAAATTTTGTACTTTTTGTAATTACTAGTTTTGCTAACCAACACACTAATGCAGCCTCAAAGGGGGCCACAGTGTCCTGTGTCCTTTTTGGGCCGGTCCCAAGCCCGGATAAATGCAGAGGGTTGTGTCAGGAAGAGCATCTGAACAAAACCTTTGCTAATAGAGCTGTTTTCAGCCCAAAATAAAGGGACCATTGACCAACATATTTGATGTGTATTGATGTTTTCACTTGAAACAACTGAATGTTTGGTACTGAAACTGCTTCCATGTTTTTATGATATTTTTATGTTTTCATGATGTAAAGCACCTTGAACTGCTTTGCTGCTGAAATGTGCTATACAAATAAACTTGAATCGACTTAATCTTATAAGATTGAGAAGAGTTTTTCAGAGTTGAGTGCGCGCCAGACCGGTTTTGAGCGGGTGCGTGTTGTCTCACTGCGCGCTTGGATTGGTTTCTGCGTGCTCAAACAAAAGGCACAAATATCTTCTTCTCCAGCACATTCTTCGCACCTCACCTGTGACTCTTTGGCGCCCCGAGGGGAGGCGCGCCTCACCTATTGAAAACCCCTGGAAAAGACGGTTGTTGGGTTAAAAACCTTTTCAAAGTGGAGATTTTTAAAAACTCAATTAGTACCAGAATTGATATTTGGAGATTCTTAGGAATTGTGCGGCGGACGCCCTATACAGTCATACTCAATAATTTAGATTATTGAAAAGTTAATTTATTTTAATACTTCACTTCATCAAGGGAAGCACATTATATAAATTAACACAGACTGACGATGTTGTAAAGCCTTTATTTCTGTTCACATTTTTTCCACCTCCAGCTAATAAAAACACAGCATCTAAGATTAGAACAATGCATCAGCACAATACAAAGCTACATTTTCCATGCAGAGATGGGGGCTTAATGAAAAGAATCTTTAACGATGGTGTTAAATTAGTTTTTAAGGTGCTTTTAATCTGACAAACCAAGCCTCTTAGAAATGCCTATTTTCATTATTGTATATAACTGTAGTACATCTCCCCTCTCCCTTGGTATGATAGAAGCTTAATAGACAAGAAAAGGTCGCCAAAGCATCAGGAGTTACCACGGCTTTTGAAGAATCCTTAGCCTAACACTCCTTTAGCCATGTGCAGGGTCTTCTTTTGAATATTCATGTTGCGAATGTTGACGTTTTTGCCCCCTGCTGGCGGATCATTGGTATGACGGATAAAATCATTGCCTTCCCTAGTTTAAAAAATGGCTCTCTACATTTACAATATGTAAATGCTCACGTCACGGGTTAATTGCATGTTATTCTCATATATTTGTAATATAATAACAATCCTGATCAAGCAGGTTTAAAAGAAATGTGGATTATTTTTTCAGTGCCTGTTAGAATTAAAATAAGAGTCCCAGATCATTATCCTGACTGCACTAAATTACTGTTTCTAAACTGTTTTCTGATCTGCAGATTGGGCTTGGCCAGATGCTCAGCAGCTAACGGACGTGGACTTTGAGGTTTTCCGACCTCGATCCCCAGTACGGGCTGGAGGCGTCCCTATTCCGTCCTTTGGTTCTTTGCGAGGATCCAGCACTCCAGAGAAACTCCCGGCCAGCGGTCAGGCGCCCAGGTACTGCCAGAGGAGAAGGCCAGAGTCTGCAAAGGACCGGCAAGCGGAGCCCATCCACTCCAAGCTGATCACCTGGTTTGGAGATCAGCCCTCAGCTCCTTTTGGTGTTCACCAGCTGGTGGAAATAGGCAAAAGTTCAGGGAAGAAAGCCGGCGACTGGCACGGCCCCTCCATAGTGGCACATATACTTCCGTGAGTGCTCTACGTTTGGACCACAGCTGTTTTTAAATTCTGCTCAATCTGAAGTCATTTAGATGGCTTTTTCTGTTTGTTTGTCTGTTTTACAGGAAAGCCGTGGCCAAAACGTCTGTGGCACAAACCCTAGCTGTATATGTTGCTCAGGATTGCACAGGTAAGAATTAGAACTTAGTTTGGGTCTTTCTCCTAGAATGTTTCTCCTCTATTTTTAATATCGTGATACGATTTATTTTTTTTCGTATCCCAGTATACAAAGAGGACGTGGTGCGTCTCTGTGATCTGTCACCAAGTCAGAGACCTGCCGATCCTTCCAACCAAGCCTGGAAGTCCGTCGTCATCCTGGTGCCTGTGCGGCTCGGAGGAGAGGCCCTCAACCCGTCCTACATCGAGTGTGTCAAGATCTGCGTATTCTCTTTAACCGCACTGCTTAAAAATGTCCCGCCTCGTACTGAAAGCTCTCGTGTTAAATTCCAGAACATCCTGAAGCTGGATTGTTGCATTGGGGTAATCGGAGGGAAACCAAAGCACTCCCTCTACTTTGTTGGCTTCCAAGGTGAGAGCCGGCCGCTTCCTTCTCCTTCAGCTGAAATAATCAGAGGAAGCAGAGAATGATTCCCTGAAAGCTGAAGGGTAGTGAATGTTTGCTTTAAATAAGCTTCCCCTTATCAAGTGGGGATAGACGTCTTTGTGGTTTTCATCTTTTTCTTTCTTGTCATGCAGATGAGCAGCTGCTCTATCTGGACCCTCACTTCTGCCAGCCGGTTGTCGACGTGGCTCAAGCAGACTTCTCCCTGGAGGTTTGTCAGTGCACCTCACTCTGAGCATCCTCAGACTTATCTGACACGGTGGGATTTATCGATCCACATACCCTGACGCTGGTGCAGAACAGACCACAAAACCTGTCCATGTAGCCTTTTGCTCGTATAACACGTCCGCTTGTGTCACTCCGCAGTCGTTCCACTGTAGCTCTCCCAAGAAGATGCCCTTCAGCCGCATGGATCCCAGCTGCACCATCGGCTTCTATGCCAAGAACAAGAAGGACTTTGAATCTTTATGTTCTGCTGTCAGCATGGTGAGCTATTAAATCACCCTCCTGTTTGTGGGTGTCTTTTGTTTTACTGACACTAAGAACCACAGATGGGCTGTTTTTTGTTTTTTTTCATCAAGGTAAAAATAATTGCCGCTAGAAAAATGTCAAAACCTGTGAAGTGAAAGCAAAAGAATAAATATATTGTTTTTGTTTTTCCTTTTTAATCTAATAATGATAAATAAAATCCATTGCAACCAATGGCCCTCAGACGTTACCTAATGAGTAAGTAGAGTCTACCTGTGTGGGATTTAATCTCAGTCTAAATCTAAATGCTCTGTGAAGGTCTCAGAGGTTTATTAGAGAACATTAGTGAACAAACGGGTCAATGGAACCCAGCAGAAAGCTCAGGGATAATGTTGTGGACAGGTTTACAGCAGGGTTAGCTTCTAAACCAACATCCCAAGCTTTGGACCTCACATAAATCCATTCAGAAATGGACAAACGGCACATCTGAAAACCTGAAAGACCTGTAAGAAAAGCAGCTGGAGGAGACCAAAGACTTCACACTGGGACGCAGGACAACATCCCTAAATATACATCCATACAATGGGAAGGTTTGGATGTCAGCTCCTGAAATTTAAGAACATTTTTAAATTCACTGTATTAAGCATTAATTTCAGGCTGAGTGACTTGGAAACAAGTTCACGCTTTTGTTTTTCTGAATCTGCATATTGTTTGGATGTGGCAGATTTCTCTCCATGGTGCAGCTGTATGTCTCATGCTGGCCAACTTAGAGTTGAATCTCACTGGTATCGTTGTCCATCCAGGCTCTGTCCTCATCTAAGGAGAAGTACCCCATCTTTACCTTCGTGGAGGGCCAGGGGCAGGACTACGGACTCGAGGGTCACAGCAGCAACCACGGTGGACCCTTAGCCCACATCCTGCCTCCAGGCCCACTGAGCAGGAGTAACAACAGAAGAAGCAGCGAGGAGTTTGTCTTCCTGTGAGCCCCTGGGGAACATGATCTCCCACATTCCACCACTAGGTGGCAGACTCTTTCTTCGTCCTTTAAAAACAGAGGAACTTCATTGTGGCGGTGCAGCTGCCGGTTGGAAGGCAGAAACAACTCTCTGTCAGCCTTGCTTCAAAGACTTTGTTAGGTCTGCATGGAGGGGTTGGTAACTCTGCTTTCTGTGCTAGAGGAAGTTGAGTTTCACACCTGATCCTGAGATTTTTTATCTTCTCATCAAGTCAGCTTAAAAAAATCTAAAACTCCAACGCTCAAGGTTGCAGCTCCCCATTGTTATTTATGTATAATATACCACCTGCTGTACACATTTTTAAGAAGCTTTTCTGTTGCGTTGTATTTATAAGAAGAATGGATATGTGTGTGTGTGTGTGTGTGTGTGTGTGTGTGTGTGTGTGTGTGTGTGTGTGTGTGTGTGTGTGTGTGTGGAATTGACTTGTCCCTGCTTGTCCAGATTTATTTAGATGCCAGCGCTGTTGTATCGCCCTGAGGTTTTGGACTCATCCAAGAGCTCAATGAAGCTTTTGCGTCTCTGAGAATCCCAGGCGTCATTATTTATGATCAGGAATATTAAAACCCTCCCCGAAATCTGCTGTTACCTTTCTCTTGGTGCTGGAAATGGATATTTACCATCGCTGAATGGCCATGTCTCGTCAAGCATAATTTAAAAATGTATCTGGATGCATTTTCCAGGTTAAACCCGGAGCAGCTCTGTTTAATCAACAAGGTTGAGGTTTTATTCTGTCCTGTGACCATGCTGAGTTGGGCTTGTGAAATGGTCCCTGTTCCTTTTTTATTTTACATGCTATTACTGGAAGTTGCACTACTACTGTTAGCTAGACTGCTGTCCAGATTAAAAACAAGCACTGGAACACTATTATGACATGAAATCCCTCAACATTCCTTCCTTCCAACCTCCTGTCTACCTTGTGGCCTTCTTTTCTAGTGTCCTTTCTTCCTTTTTTCCCCCTCATCATTCTTTGCTTCCTTGCCCTCGTTCTTGCCTTGTCCTTCTGCACCTTTGTCCTTTCATCTTTCCATCCTTCCTTTTTTCCTTTCTATCCATCCTCCCTTCCTTGCCTCCTTTGCAGACTCTGATCTGTACTTTTTTTTCTTTCTTTTCTGGGAATTGGACCTTTTCTTTGGCCTGGATAGATATAGCATCTTTGCTGGAAAACTGAGTAGAAACCCTCCGTATGTATCAGAGGGTCTCAAGCCTTTGGCAGCAAATATCAGCTCAGTGAATACAACTGTTTTAAAGTACAACCAAACTGACAGATAAAGAGAGGGGAAAAAACAAGACAAGCTGCATGTTTGGCTGCAGGATGTGGGTTAGTTATCAATGCAATTTTTACTCAGATGTGAACAGTTTCAAGCAGGGGGGAAAAACAAGAAAGTTGCGTGAATGCTAAATTCAAAGTGGGAACATTTTAGGTTTCTCACCTTAAAATCCGACATGGCTGCCATGTTTTTAAAACTGACACTTTTGATTGTATCGGTCTCACTAAGTCTTTCATCCACAAATAACTGTGCAGGTGATTGAGTTCCTTTTAGTGTTCAAATAAATAAAATGCAAAGAAATACACTGCTTAAGTTGCTTAGCTTTGCATAAGCCGCTTCTTTTTTTTTTTTTTTTCATACCACTGGAACATTATCACTTTGGCTTTGACATTATTCCCAGATCCAGTAATCATGGTGTCACAGTTAATAGCCATCAGCATTTGTTCTGGATTCAGTGCCTAGTTTAGCTTAAACTTTCCTCAGTACACTTCTTCATTGAACAGTTTCTGTTTAAAGCATTTTTTTTAGCTGGACCAACGGGAAAATTTGGGCATCATATGATCCTCTGAATACTATATTATAAAGGTCAAATCAAAATAATTGACACTGGATCAGAATTTATATAACTGGATATGAACAGGACCTAAAGAAACGCTTTTGCTGCTGTATAAATGTTACAAAGGAAACTAAATATTTATCGGCTACAATCAAGGACTTTGACTGTGGTTACAACGCTGACAGTGTACACACATTAAGTATGAATGTATAAAAGGTGTGATTGTTTTGTAATATGTAAAGAGAGACTAGTGATTCATTTAGTTCCACAGCAGTGTAGCTGACTACTCAGGGTGTGAAGTGTTCATTGTGTTCATCAGCCTGGAGGAAGAAAGTCTCTTTAGCTGCTGGTTTTAGCAGATAGTTCTCTGGATCGCCAACCCGAGGGTAAAGGTCTAAACAGCTTGTGAGCAGAATGTCTGGGTTCTCCTTCTGCAGACCTAATTGTTCGTTGCAGTCTGAACCTGTCCTGTTTTCTGTCTAAGCCAAACCACAAAATGATGGCCGAACACAGGAAAGAGCCAGCAGTTCCTGCCGGAAGTTGTCCTTGAATTGCTGTCAGAAGGACAGTCCCTGCTGGGCCTTTTTCCAAACAGTGTCTGTGTGTGTGAGGACCATCCCAGGTTCTGAGGAAGGGTGGTTCCTAGGACCTGGAAGTGATCCACAGTAGACACAGTGCCGTTGAGGGTGGTTAGAGTAGGTCGTGTGGAGGATGTTCTATGGAAGTCCCCTGTCATCTCCAGAGTCTCGAGCGAGTTAAGTTCCAGGTGGTTCTGGTGGTCAGTTTGAGATGTTCTTCCAAAAGTTAAAATGATTGAACGCCGATAAACCTGAAACTGGCAGATTTCCGCTTTGCAAAGACCCGCCCTACTCTCCTTCTGTTTGGCTAATGTCCTGGCTCTGCCAGATTTCATTGGTTGAGCGCAGCTTGTTAAAAATCTTGAATAAAAAGTCTACACGGAACATTTTGCGCTCATTTTCCAAATGATGAAAATCCCTAGCAGCGACGGAGAACTTTAACCCCTGATAATATTACTTATTCAGATCAGAGGGGGGAGGAATGTATCCCCCCCAGGGATAAAACATGAATGACCAGAGAGGGGGACATCACAAACAGAGGGGGGGGGGGGGGGGGGGGGTAAATCCCCCCCAGCAAATCGCACCCAGCTTACAAGTATAAACAAGTCAGGGATAAAGTTTTTAAGAAATACAAGTATGGATGGGGATAGAAAAAAAATACCAAAATCTATGACGTTACCCCTGGAGCAAAATCACATCTATCATCTTCAAATAGAAGGTGTCGCTATCCGATGGTGTAGAACTTTTGATTTTCATCCGTCTTGACTTTGACTGTTTCTTGTTAGGGCTTGCCTTATTTAACTCTCTTCTATTCAATTCAATTCAATTTTATTTATATAGCGCCAAATCGCAATACATGGCATCTCAAGGCACTTTACAAGGTCAAATCAAATCAGACAGAAGGTCAAAATTAGGTCAAATCAGGTCAAAAGGTTTCCTATCTAAGGAAACCCAGCAGATTGCATCAAGTCTTGACAAGCAGCATTCACTCCTCCTGAAAGAGCGTAGAGCCACAGGGACATTCGTCTGCAATGTCCATGGCTTTGCAGCAATCCATCATATAGTGCAGGGGTTTTCAAATTCATTGAATGTGAGCCTCCCCTTGGAATAGGTAAAGATAACCACGCCCCCCCCCCCTCCCACCCCAAAACCACAAACCTACCCCACACAGGTCCCTGCAGCAAATGCATCTTTCTTTTGTGTTCCTGGGATCCTGTGTTTCACAAACATCGGATGGCCCAATACATGTTTTTATTGTATTTATTTTAACAAAGTACATCCATAAAAAAAGGCATATTCATAAAATCCATCCATCCAAATATTTCCAATTTACATGCTACTTTTACATCACGGATAGAGGGCCTATTTTTAAAGTTGAACTGTCATTAGAGCAAATTCATAAACTGACAAACTGAACTAAACAGGCGCCAATGTTAAGCTGAACTCACATCAACAGGAGACGTCAGCTGAAATAATAATAAAAAAGAAAACCTGAATTTAACAGACGTGAACACATCCATATTCCGATTTACTTTTTAGGCTAATTATACACAATTTAAACCTATTGCTATTTTAACAACCAAGTATTTCATTATTATCTCTTATCTGATGTATTTCTGATGTTTGGCACTTTGTTTTGCCTTTTATTAAAGTGCTCTTTAAATACTGATAACAATGATTATGATTATGATCAGAATAAACTTTTGCATCACCTCCCAGAAGCTGGTAAGAAAAAAGACACACATATTTTTCACACCTCACTTAGTAACTCTTAGTAACTCTAATATTACAGCATTTTGATTTAATCCATCTGTATTCAGTATTTGCAAGCCATGCTCTGATTGGATGGAAAAAAACATGTCTGCGATTGGCTGGTGGAGTTGACAGTTTTTGAAGTCGCAGCGCAGAAACAGCCGAGCGAGTGCACAGCTGTTGTTGAGCGTGGAATGAGCAGGTGCGCGCGAGCAGAGATGGAACTGAGCGCGAGGAAAGAAGGATGAGAAGAGTTTTTCAGAGTTGAGCGCGCGCCAGACCAGTTTTGAGCGTTGAGAGTTGTCTCACTGCGCGCTTGATTGGTTACTGCGCCCTCAGACAGAAGGCAAAAATATCGCTACGACTGAGCGGCAACGCTGTCTTCTTCTCTGTCTTCTCGCGCCTCCCCTGTGACTCTTTGGCGCCCCCCAAGGGAGGCGCGCCTCACCTATTGAAAACCACTGATATAGAGCATTTTCTGTTTACTATTGTTAGTATGGTGTTGACATATCAGTTCCTTTAGTTCATTCTTTTGTGTTTTACTTGTGATTTTTGTAGATTCTTGTCCCTAGGTCTCCTTTTTCAGCTCCATTCATGTTTGTTTGTCTTCTTTCTCCTTCTCTGCTATCCTCTTTTCTTTAGTCTCAGCTGCTCCACATCTCTCCCTGATTCTCTGCCTTAGCTGAAATGTATTCATTCTCCTGTATGAAGTATTTTCTCTTTCCCTGCCTCAGTATATATACTTACCGGTTTCTCTTCCTCTCCACTGAATCCTCCTTTTACCATACCGATTGTTTCCTCATGTATTCATTGCAGTTTAGTGTTCTGTGCTCCACATTATGTTCGCCTTGGCAAGCCTGTAAGTTTTGCATTTTAAATTTTTTTTTCATTAAACCTTCATTTCTAATCACCATTCCCCCCCCCCCCCCCACCACCACCACCACCAAACTCAGACCGGGCAAGAAGATTTAATTTTTAAATGCTGTCAAATGTAAGAAAGCTGTGTTTTAACTAAAAAATCCGGTTGACCAGCTGACGAGCCAAACTGCTGTCAGCAGCATGATTTTCCTGTTGCTGCCCAGGAGAGCGAACTCTCCTCCACAGCGGTGACTGCAGAGGATAGTTCACTCTCCACTGTGGTGTCACCCAACTGCAACATGGTGCGTTAATGTGTTGGACGTAAGGTAACCTTGACCATCAAGAAAGGTGCCTATAAATAATATGTATTATTATCATTATGTTGTGCCAGTTCAAGACGTGACGACTACATTAATTCGGGACATGACGGACTGCGTTTCCCATGATGCAATGTGGTCAAAATGGCCACCAACTCCCATCATGCAACGCGGCCCAAAATGGCCGCCGTCTTAGCAACCGATAACGTTGCTAGGTAAAGTTGATAAAACTCGGTTGCACCTCGCAATCGGCCTTCTTTCTCTGGCTCACCGCCACCCTGAGAAGACATACAGCTGTACTCCGTGGATTAATTACCCACACGCCACGTGCTCGAGTTTCTCGCTGGACCGAGATTTTTCGACACAACGTTGTTCCCTGCTTTTCAGAGTAGGAGGTTGACTCAAACGGTACCTTTAATTCCCTCTGATCAAATACTGGAAGCCGCCTTATCTCCCAGTGATCGAAAGAGGACCACGCTTTGCTGGGCCGAGCAAAGCGATTGTGAACCCGGAGGAAGAAACGAAGGAGCTTCTTCCCCGTCCCGCTGCAGCCTGCGGACACCTGCGTTCGTCAAGACGCGTTCAGGACGCCGCGTGACCCGGAGCGCTCCGGATCGAAGCCGGGACTTTCATTCGGACCACCTCAAAGTAACGGGGTTCTCCCCTTTTATTTCTTTTCCATCCATAGGATGTTTAGAAGTGCCTGGGCAGACGTTAGAACTTTGTAGGTGCAGGTTAATGCTTTTATTCCACGACGAAGTTGGAATTATTTTGCTGAATATTTTCTTTGTATGTGCATGCATTTTACAATTGATTTTGCTGTGTTGATTTGTGACTCATCAATAACCCCGCCGTGGGTCATTGCTTCAGTTATTTTCCATCTCCTTCCATGCTTTTCCCCCTCTCTCTTTTCGCTTCCCCTTATCAGCAGATTTAATCTTTTTGTCCAAGCTCATTCCGCGCTCTTTGCTTTAAACTCCCAGTTAGCCGCGCCCTCTCAAAGCGAGGCATTATCCCATCAGCGTAAGCGTGGTTACGTCATTAGAACCTCCCCTCACGGATCACGCAAATTGGTAGACCATACGTCATCGTAGCAGCCATCTTGGGAGGGTGTCGGATGACTGAACTGTAGGTAGCTTAGCGGATGGCTCTATAAGACATCAAAGCGTCCGGTGGGACTCTGAGCTGTTTCTGTCTGTCAATGCTGCTACGTCAAATGCCGATGTTCTGAGTGTGGTGTTAAACCACTGTGAGTTGAGTTAAGATCTGCTAACCGCTAATTTTAATCCATTGTTTATTTTTGTTTTGTTCTTTTATTTCCACATATATATTTTGCATGTTTAGTAGTGAGTAAGAATTCCAAAGTTGTTGAATCAGAGAATTACTGTAACAGGGAATTGCTTTTGGTTCAATAAAACCAACGACTGCGGAATAGACATTGTTTTGTGTTCAATCCAATTCAAAGTTGCCTGGTTATTCAGAAATCAGAGCTAACCTCCTTTGGAGTTAACATCTGACATTAATACAGAGACAATATCATTGGATGGTGATAAAGGAATAAGGATTTAAACTCTAATTGCAGTTACATTGGGGTTCTCACAGCCTGCCGGATAAACCTCGTCGGTCACAAGTCCGACCAGATCACTTATCCCAGCATAAATGAGTTCATAACAGCAAATTAACTAAGTGGTATAAATACTTACAAGCTTATAGCTAACATCACCACCATTTGAACTATATTTTGTTATAGCGAATTTTGAGTTCAATGATTTATTATTTAAATTATAATACCAAATTATAATTAATAATAATAATAATAAGCATATTCAACCAGCTTCTGGCATAACATTTACTGGCGTCCCTGGGTGGGCTAGTCTACTTATTTGGCGTTCCTTTAGACTAAACTGAATAACCAGCAACTTATGAATTTAATGAACACAATCTACATTCCAGCATTTTGACTGCTCACCTTGCCAGAAGGGCTATTCAGTCATAATTGATTAAGGAAGTACTCCTACTAAATATGTACGTGTTTGTGGTGGTTTGAGGTTGTTAACCCGAGGTTTGAATATTGATTTCTAAACCTGGAGTTAGTTAGACTGAACTGACTAGAACGTACAGCGCCTCCAGCGTCTGCTACTGATCAGTCATCTCCTGTGTCGTGTTCTGCTTTGAAAAGAGAGACCTTGCCTCCATCTGGTGGACGTTGTGTGTAATTGCATCATAATTGTTTTGATGAGGGAAACGATTCCCCATCTGCTGGACATTGTTTGTAATTACAGCTCAGTCTTCCCCAAAGTGAAGGGCACCCTGCCTCCATCTGGTGGCCAGGATAGGTAGTTGCAGTCACGGTTAAAAAAATTCAGGTGAAAGCACTCGGCTTACCTGAATGGATATTTGAAAGTCAGTTTCTTAAAACGTTCTTTATGGTTACTCCTGTTAATAATTTTTGTCAACTTATTATAATTTTTTATTCCCTTTGAATTTTTTTTTAAACTTTTAATTTTTGTTAAATTATTTTTCTTTCTTTTCCCCCTTCTGCTCATCATAAGTGGTCAAAGTTGATCTGTGATTTTGAAACTAAGGTTGCAATTTAGCGGTTTTAACTGTCATTCTTTGCCACCTCTGAAGTTCCAAACACTTTGCTATTTTCCACACATGTGTAGAGCACCTGTTCTTAAATAACTTGCATCACAAACAAAGCCACAGCTTTATCACTTAATTACTGGCCGAAAGGTTAGTGGTCCATGTCACTCACAGTTAATATTCTCAAAGTTAAACAAGCATATTAACCGTTCCTAGACATTGGAGTTGTAAGTCGCAGGGTTGATTTTCCCCTGCGCAGCCTAATTAAACGCACGTATTGACCACACTTCCTGCAGTAAAGTGTCAGTCGTAGTGCGAGTCGCTGTTGACAGTTAAAGTGAAGCCACTTAACAGTTGTTGTTAGCAGTTGTTGTTTAGCGCTGAGCTAAACTAAAGTGTATGCGTTGTTGCTTAGTGCTAAACTAGAATACAGCGTTGTTGTTTGTTGTCTGTTGTTTAGCGCTGAGCTAAACCACAGTGTTGTTATTTGATTGTTGTTGGTGGGTAGTGTTGAGCTACAGTTGTTGTGCTGCTATCCATAGCTGACAAAGAATGGATAGTAAAGGTTCTTCAGTCAAAGGAGCTGAAGGTCCAGAATCCTCCATTGGAATGGAGGCTCAGGGTGTCATTAGCTCACTGCTTAAAATGACACCGGAGGACCAAGACCGCTTGAATCAGTTTAACATAGAGGACTGTGAGAGAAAAATTCAGGAATTGGTGGAGGAGGTCCAAAGCAAGCCAAAGGATAGATTGGTAGCAGATGTTTTGGGTGAATTATCTGCGTTATACCACCGAAGGTTAGTGCTAGAGACTGAGAGGCGTGTCTCAGCTGAGGAAAGAATCAAAGAGCTAGAACAGAGAAGTGTTCAGGGCAGCTGTCATCTCACAGAGGAGCGAGAGGAGGATCTCATTAGCTTGCAGCCAGAAGGATCTGAGGGAAAACATGGGGATCACACCTGGAGGACATTGGATGAACTGGGCCCTCAGACACCTTCTGAGCGAGGGGTAAGCGAAGGAGGCCAGGACAGATATAGCCGTGTGATACGGAAAGAAATGCCTAAACAACTTACGGTGGCAATCAGGACTGATCCACATGATGTAAATCATGGGAAAACACCTGCTTCCCACCTGACCCCTGACACTGTCTGCTATGATCTTTTCCCCCCACCAGGGCGACGGGAGCACCGTTCCTGGGACACAGGTAAACCCCACTCCTCTGAACTGCGTCCACGGACAGGAGTTCATGACAGGGAGGGTCCCCCGGCGTCCCACGAACGGCCGCCGATGCCAGGTAGGTGGTCAGAACCAGAGCCCCCCTGCTATCGTGGTTACCGCAGGCAGGAGTCGTCAGGAGAGGACTCAGATGGACCAGCCCCGATCCCTGAACAGGGACTGCGGATGCGTCAGCTTGAGTCCCTGGCCCAAGACATAGAGCGTTTTGATCCTAGCAATACAGAATCCACCATTGATGACTATCTCAGAGAGGTAGAGCGCTGTCTGCTAGACTTATATAGCCCCTCGGCTCGAGAAAAATTGAAGCTTATCTGGAAAACCACGTCCAGAAGTGTCCATGTTTTCATAGAAAGCCTCCCTCCAGCTACACATGACCGTTACTCAGCTCTTTGTCAGGCTTTAAGAGAAGAATATTCTGTGTTCACAGACCCAGCTTCTGCGACTCTTGGAGCTTTTGCAATTCAGCAAAAGAGAACTGAAGCGCCCAAGGAGTATTACCGCCGTTTGCGGGCTGCTTACTTTCAGGGACGAAATGCTCCCGGCTTGGAGGAAGACCACACTTTCAAATCTTTGTTCCTCCATAATCTTCATGAAAGCGTGCGTTATGAGGTTACCATGCATTGTAGAACCAAGAGACTTACCATGCAGGAAATCAGGAAATACGCGCAGGTTGCATGGGAAACACGTGTCCGGCCCAACAAAGGAGCCGACAGTGATAAAAAGGTTCTACAGATTCAGATCGAACCAGAAAAGAGGTTAGGTCTGGAGGGACAGGAGATGCCTCCCTTCAAACCTAAAACTAAGTTTGGTTCCAAGAAGCAACACAGTTTTGAATCGCAGCAGAAGAAAGCTTCTCATGATAGGAGAGGTCAGCATGACAGCATGGAAGGTGAGAGGTTTCAAAAATGGCACAGGCCGGATCCAGCCCGACACGGTAAGCAAACTGACAGGTCGGAAAAGCCGAAAAGCACACATGACAACAAAGGCTGTAACCTGCGCATGGAGGAGTCAATGAGAAAGGAGATGGAGGAGACCTTTCGCAGGTTGCTAGCCGACACAGTGCGTCAGATCGCGCCGCAGCCGTCCTCGCCACCATCCAATCCTGCCGACCCTCCTGGGAAACCAGGCCCAAAACCCACGTCAGCATGACTAGGCGTGGACCAGGCTCCCCCTTCTAACAGAGTTTATCTGATTAAGTGGGGGAACCAACCAAAAATTCACCAACAACCTTCTGAGATCCCATCAGCAGGTGATCAGAAAACCCCTTTTCTAAGGTTTTTAGGTGAACTAAACCACCGTGAAAACGCGCATCGCTTATACTGCTCGACAGTTATAGGAGGATGTGTAACGGCAAATGCTCTCTTAGACACAGGTTCAGAGATCAGTCTAATGTGCTCAGATTTGTTTGATGAGGTGACCAGAGCTATGGTGTCTCTTGGGAAACCGTTCCAGGTGGAGACCTGTAACGTGGGCATCACCAGCTACACTCAGGATCAGTCATGCATCACCAAACGGGCGTGGTTAGACATCACTTTCCGTGACATGACCCTTGTTCACCCCATCTACATCTGTACTTTGGACACAGAACCTTTTCTTGTGGGTCAGGATCTGTTGAACAGGTTAGCTCCACTCATTGACTGCCATCATGGTCATCTTTGGGCCCAAGTGGGGACCCCCAAGCCTCTTACTTCTGGAAGTGGACCATCCGTCCCTATCCACCAGGTGACCTGCTCCGAAGAGCCCAAAGAACTCTTAGCACCATTTCTGCCTTCAACAGAGCCGATTTCCAAATCCTCTGACACACCACCGCTTCTCAGCGATCAGAGAACTTCTCTCTGCAGCCATACATCTTTCCTTTGCTCACTTAAACACTCTGGAGTTGAACCCTATAACCCCAGAGTGGCCGAAGGTGTGCACCTGGAAAGCACATTCATGCCAGACGTGCTGCTGGCTCTTTGGTCAGAGAAATCTGCGATCAGCAGAGACCTGTACAGCTCTCTGTGCCGTGAAAAGCCCCATCTGGCTGAAACAAAACACAGCCACTATTTGCTCTCAGCAGACTGGCCTCGCCGGCTTCTGAAAGCAACGGGGGTGTGCATACTTTATGCACAGATTGGCACAAGGCAGCTCTCTCATCCTTTCAGCATTGTGGAGAATTTACATCCTCCAGTGTTTGTTGGTGCTGATTTTCTGGTACGGCTAGGTGCACAGCTGGACACTTGCAACCAGGTCCTGTGGGCTCAGGCTCACGTGACCCCAAGTTCCTTCCTGGCCACCCCTGAAGTCATGCGATCAGGGCAAACAATCCCACAGGCTTGCCAGGTGGCTAGCGAAACAAACATGCTAATACCACCACAGACTGCAGGTGTACCTATTAGATTAGCCATCCTGAAAGGACAACAAATACAGAACACACAGGTTTTCTTCCAATCCCTTTCTTATTTCCAGGAATCCAACCTGGTCATCCGGGGCACACCCCTGCTTGAGCTGAACAACCGCTCAGCTTACCTTTTAGTGGAGAATCCAACCCACATGCCGATCCAAGTGGTGGCGAAGAAACCCCTTGGGGTGCTCATCGAAAGCTCTTTCCACGACTTTGAGCTGAGCATTCCCGTCATTGGAGACCTGCCTTTATCCTTGACCGGCAGACAGGACTCTCCAGACACAGTGTTTACTTTCCCTTCCAACATGATCCAAATCAGGCGACATGAAGCTCTGCCTGCTGGATCTATTTGTGGTGCTACGCTTGAAGCTGAAGGAAACCTGTTGGTGTATGCGATAGCAACCAACCCAACAGAACCAGCACCAAATCAACCAGAGAACCAGGACTCACCCACTGAGCCCTATCCTGGTTTCGAAGCAGAAATCATGCAACAGCTGGAAAAAGCTGATGCGCTGACCACTGAAACAGAGAGAACAGCACTTAAGGAGCTATTTTATGAGTTTCAGTCAATTCTATCCAAAGACTCTAATGACTGTGGGGTCACAGATTTGCACACGGTTCGGATCTCAACAAATCCAAACTCACCCCCTACCTTTGTGCGTCAGTACAAAATTCCCCTGGCAGCTTATGAGTCGATACAGGAAATCCTTGATAAACTGCTGGAAAAACAGATAATCCGGGAATGTAACTCAACTTACAACTCCCCCATCTGGCCGGTGTTAAAACCAACGGGGAAATGGCGTCTGACAATCGACTACCGTGCTCTTAATAAACAGGTACCTCTCTCTCGTTGGCCTATGATCCATCTAGACCAAGAACTAGCGAAGGTGAAAGACGCGCGTTTCCACAGTGGACGTGGCTAATGGCTTTTGGACAATGAAGGTGGATCAGGCTGACCAGTACAAACTGGCGTTCTCTTTCGGGAGCCGCCAGTACACCTGGAACAGATGCCCGTTTGGGTACTCTAACTCCCCAGCCGAGTTCAACATCTTTCTCCATAAAGCCATGTCAGATGCTGCAACACGCGGGAACCTCATTTATGTCGACGACATCCTTATGAGGAGCCGAACGTTTGAAGAACATTTGGCAGAACTCAGACACGTCCTAAGACAACTCTCTGCTGCAGGAGCTAAGCTAGCTCTGACCAAAGGCCAGTGGTGCAGGACGAAAGTCGACTATGTGGGTCTAACAGTGGGTCCAAATGGCATTGAACCCCAAGCTAATAGGATCCGAGCCATCCAAGACATTACCGCTCCCGGAAATGTCTCCGAGCTCCGAAGCTTTTTAGGGGTCTGTAACTACTCGCGTCAGTTCATTGAGGATTATGCCGACATGGCTAGGCCGCTCACTGAACTGCTACGTAAAGACGTGCCGTTCAACTGGGGGGAGCCTCAAGAACTGGCATTCCAGCTCTTAAAGCAGAAACTCGTTTCTGCCCCCTGCCTGGCATACCCAGACAAAGACAAAGAGTTTTATCTGGAAGCCGGTTTCTCTTCACAGTGCCTGAGCGCTGCGTTAAAACAGAAATACGACCAAGACACGCGGGTAGTGGCATACGCGAGTAGACCACTGAGCAATGTGGAGTTCAAGTTCTCCGACTGTGAGAAAGCACTCCTATCAACAGTTTGGGCAGTGGAACATTTCCGCAGCTACATCGGAGGTCAGAAAGTGATCATCGAGACATGTCATCAGCCAGTTACCTTCCTGAACAGCGAATGTTTAAGAGAAGGCAGGGTGTCCAACAGTCGCATTGCAACATGGATGATGGCACTCCAAGGCTACAACGTTGAGGTAAAGTACAGCCAGAACAACAGAATGGTGCTGGGGCAGGGGTTGGCAGAGTGCAAACACTGCGAGTGTGACACAGAAGCCATGACCCTCAGCGTCCCAGCCACCTTTGGGAGCCCTCCATCAACCCACCGTTACTTCAATGAAAACGTGTGTCATGGGCTCCCAAGAGTCTACACAGATGGCTGTGCTTACATGCATGAACACCAACTCCGAGCCGGAGTAGGGATCGTCTGGGTAGGACGCGACTCCACCAAACCTAACCACTACCGGTTGGGACCCAAAACCAGCCAGTATGCTGAAGTCGCCGCAGTGCTCGTCACCATCCAGCAGGCAGCAGCCATGGATGTGAAACAATTGGTGATCTGCTCCGACTCCAACTATGCTCGGCTCAGTTTTGTCTCCCACCTCCCATTGTGGAAAGGAAACGGGATGAAAAACGCCAGAAACAAGGAGGTGAGGCACCCGAAGCTCTTCCTGGCGTGTGACCGTCTCACCACCAACAAAGACATGATCGTCTACTGGAAGAAGGTAAAGGGACACTCCCGCACTCTGGGACCAGACAAAGACGGAAACGACGAAGCAGACCGTCTGGCCAGACTGGGAGCCGAAAGCGGAACCCCATGGGAATTCCGAGAAGATGTCAGCTCTCCTCCAGATCCCCAGACCGTCTGCGCCATCACGAGGCGACAGACCAGGGAAAGGCAGGAGAACCCCCAAAACCCCGGGGAAATCCTCTGCCTGGGGCACAAACCAGACGACAAGGACCTGTGCACAATGCAGGACCAGGACCCGACCCTCCATGTCCTCCGAGGTCTGGTGGCTAACGGTCCATCAACAGGAACAACTCCGCCACCAAACGGAGGAACTAAAGAACTGAAGGCGTTCCGCCGCAGCTTACGTCACCTGAAGCTGGAGAAAAACCTATTGGTTTACTCCCAAAACGGAAATGGCCCACCCCGATGGGTCGTTCCGGTGAACCATCGCGGGATCATATTGGCACACGCCCACGACTCACCAGTAGGAGGACACAGAGGCTACAAAGCTACTCTAAAAACCCTCCAACAGGTGGCGTACTGGCCTTCGATGGCACAAGACACCCAGGAGTACGTACAGGGTTGTTTGACCTGTTGCCAATTTCAACCTACACGACCGCTCAACCGAGCTCCGCTCCAGCGAAGGGGGGTTACATTTCCGTGGTCACATTTGCAGATTGACTGGATCGGCCCAGTCCCCAAATCGTCAAGAGGTAACAAATACCTCCTGACAGTAACATGCGGCTTCACAAAATGGGTCGAATGTTTGCCGGCACCGAATGACACCGCCGTCACCACAGCAGTCCTGCTGCTAAATCACGTTTTCAGCCGGTGGGGCTTTCCCCTGTCCATCGACTCGGACAGAGGAACGCACTTCACATCAAGCGTAATGACCGCGCTTTTCGACATGTTGGGCATGGAAGTTAAATTCCACATCCCCTACCACCCACAGTCATCGGGACAGGTGGAACGGATGAACCGCACCGTGGTCGGCATGTTAAAGAAATATGTCAACAGCCACGGCAGGGACTGGGACATAAAGCTTCCCCTGGTCCTAATGGCCATCCGCTCGACCCCGCAATGCTCCACAGGGGTGACACCTTTCGAGATGATGACAGGGAGACAAATGACCCTTCCCCTGCATCTCATCTACCAGCCCGAAGACGTCAGTGTGACAACCGCCTACACGGCACACCAGTACGTCACCGATTTAAAAGACCATCTTCGAACGACTTTTGCTTGGGCTCAACAGAACCTCGACAACAGCGTGCAAGGTGCCAAAGCTTACTACGATCGGAAAACGTCCCATAGGGAATATGAAATAGGAGACAAGGTTCTTTATTTCCGTTTTACCCAGCCGTCCGGTCGGTCCAGGAAGTTTCTCCCGAGCTCGGCAGGCCCTTTCGAAATCGTCGGAAAACTCTCACCGGTAGCTTACCGGATAAGAATCCCGAAGCCCCGGCAAAGCCCAGAGTACAAATGGGTTCATGCGAATCAAATTAAACCGTACACCAAACTCTCCTCACAGGGAACGGAGCCTAACTCCGCCCCCGCCGAAGAGAACAATGCATAGCATTAAATAGGACAAGTGCATGTTCAATCAGGGCATTTTAGACGTGCACTAATAAACACATAATCGCCCATATACAATTTCACATCGGTAATTCAGATCTCTCTGTTGCAGGATGGAGATCATCTGGATGGTTATTATCCTTGTCGGATCATCAGTGAGCCAATCGACGAACGTGGTGGAAATGGGACCCCCGACCGGTACTGCCCTCCAGGACACGCCCGGGCTCCTTATCACCCACTGTAGACTTCACACTCAAAGAGTTTTTGTGCGACTAGATCCATGGGATGTGTACAGGAAACACGTACAACTCCCTCCACAGCTCAGCGAAGGAAGACCGCGCGGAACTCAGGTCCACGACGCTGTAGAACACACCAAACAGGTTACCATCCATATTCTCAGACAACTGCAGAAATCCATGGTAACCGAAGAAGACCTTGGTGGCAGTAAACGCCCCAAAAGATTCCTGGGAGGACTGATAGCTTCCGTAGCAGCGATCGGATCGCTTTTCTCAGTTGGTCTTTCAGCAGCGAATTCCGTCAGCCTGAAGACCGTCCAGAGACACGTACAAGAGCTAGATGAAGAAATGCCAGAAATCCAACAGAGACTCCTCCTACAACAGACTTTGTTAAATATCCAAACTAAAACACTTCATGGTACAATGGTTACTGTAAATCTACACTCTGCACTCCTCAATAACACCATGCATGCTTTGGAAACGCTCACAGAAGTGGTAAAGAATGACATGATGTATACTCAGGTTGTTAGAGATTTAATGCAGGACCTCACTCGAGAGGTTAGTTCATCCGTAAATAGCCTTGCTGAAGGACGGATTCCTCCGTACCTGGTACCAGTAGATTTGGTTGAAAAGGTTCTCAAATCTGCCTCTAGTGAAACACTGCAACCATCACAAACACACCTGGCTTACAGCCTAGGTAGTGCAATTCCAATATTTGTAAATCCTGACAACTTGGAGATAGGATTTATGCTAAACCTTCCCATCATTGAAAGAGCTAACGGTATAGGCTCAAATCAGTATTGAATGTCGGTTTTTGGCAAGGTGAGACCCACGTACACCTACAAACCCCCTCGATGCTAGCCTATCATGATGCTGACCCCAAACTTTATTTAGTTCCTAATTTGGATATGTGTACCAAAACCAAGGACATCCACTGGGTATGCCCAAGCAACCCATTTATCAGAGACGTTACCAATTACCTGTGTGGTCTAAGGAATGAATCCCCTGAACAAAACTGTCAGGCTAGAATGACCCTTAAAGATGCAGGTGTGGAAACCAAAATTGAGCGGGCAGGTAACCGCTGGCTCGTTAGAAAACCAGAGGCAGAAGCCCTGTTATCTTACGAGCAGCACGACACAGTTACTAGACTAAAACCGCCCAACCAAACCATTTTCTGTTCCCCACCTCAAGGTGCTGTAGTCCACATTGGAAACATGGTTCTGCATCACCTTGACGTTGACAAATATGACTCAGAGATTGAAATAATAGATGTCTTTAAGGGATACAATTTCAGCATTGATGTCGGCATTGAAAGACAGCTTTTACTTGCAGGCACCCAGCTGATTAAATTCAGTCTCACTCCATCAGAGTTGTGCTCGGTCCCTTTGCTTCGCTTCCCCAGAGCTACAGAGTCGACCGACGCTCACATTATGACCATTATTGTGGTTCTCCTTGTATTTGGATGGGCCATCACTACGGCGATGGCGTATGCAGCATACAAGCAGATCAAACGGTTACAAACCAGGATTGACACCCTCACCTTCGTCGCCCCCAGGTTCGTAACATCAGCTCCTCAAAGGCCACAAGCTGATTAGACTACGAACCGCTGTCTCTTTCCTTTCCCCTTTTTCCTCTCTCCTTTCTTTGGTTCAAAGTCCAAACCTTATGACCAATGAATGTATCGACAATGGTGATTGTGAAGTTTGCATTTTCGTTTATTTTATTTACCTTATTGTTTGCCTTATTAGCCAATAGAAATTACTAGCTATAGCTTAGTCTGCCCAGGCTAGGTCACTGACCCAGGCACAATAAATGCTTTTTTTTTTTTTTCCTTCCTCTTGGATGATGAACTGAACTGCATGAATCCCGAAGGACTACTAGAAAGACTATTAGGTTGTTCCACTCATGCACAACGGATTTTCGTCACGCCAGAATGGACTTGGTTGTAGCTTTAAAGACTGTGACCAGCATCTCACTCTTCAAAGCTAAAGCTCTTTAAATACTGATAACAATGATTATGATTATGATCAGAATAAACTTTTGTATCACCTCCCAGAAGCTGGTATGAAAAGAGACACACATATTTTTCACACCTCACTTAGTAACTCTTAGTAACTCTAATATTACAGCATTTTGATTTAATCCATCTGTATTCAGTATTTGCAAGCCATGCTCTGATTGGATGGAAAAAAACATGTCTGCGATTGGCTGGTGGAGTTGACAGTTTTTGAAGTCGCAGCGCAGAAACAGCCGAGCGAGTGCACAGCTGTTGTTGAGCGTGGAATGAGCAGGTGCGCGCGAGCAGAGATGGAACTGAGCGCGAGGAAAGAAGGATGAGAAGAGTTTTTCAGAGTTGAGCGCGCGCCAGACCAGTTTTGAGCGTTGAGAGTTGTCTCACTGCGCGCTAAATTGGTTCCTGCGCACTCAGACAGAAGGCAAAAATATCGCTACGACTGAGCGGCAGCGCTGTCTTCTTCTCTGTCTTCTCGCGCCTCCCCTGTGACTCTTTGGCGCCCCCCAAGGGAGGCGCGCCTCACCTATTGAAAACCACTGATATAGAGCATTCTCTGTTTACTATTGTTACTATGGTGTTGACATATCAGTTCCTTTAGTTCATTCTTTTGTGTTTTACTTGTGATCTTTGTAGATTCTTGTCCCTAGGTCTCCTTTTTCAGCTCCATTCATGTTTGTTTGTCTTCTTTCTCCTTCTCTGCTATCCTCTTTTCTTTAGTCTCAGCTGCTCCACATCTCTCCCTGATTCTCTGCCTTAGCTGAAATGTATTCATTCTCCTGTATGAAGTATTTTCTCTTTCCCTGCCTCAGTATATATACTTACCGGTTTCTCTTCCTCTCCACTGAATCCTCCTTTTACCATACCGCTTGTTTCCTCATGTATTCATTGCAGTTTAGTGTTCTGTGCTCCACATTATGTTCGCCTTGGCAAGCCTGTAAGTTTTGCATTTTAAATTTTTTTTTCATTAAACCTTCATTTCTAATCACCATCCCCCCCCCCCCCCCCCCCCCCCCACCACCACCACCATCACCAAACTCAGACCGGGCAAGAAGATTTAATTTTTAAATGCTGTCAAATGTAAGAAAGCTGTGTTTTAACTAAAAAATCCGGTTGACCAGCTGACGAGCCAAACCGCTGTCAGCAGCATGATTTTCCTGTTGCTGCCCAGGAGAGCGAACTCTCCTCCACAGCGGTGACTGCAGAGGATAGTTCACTCTCCACTGTGGTGTCACCCAACTGCAACATGGTGCGTTAATGTGTTGGACGTAAGGTAACCTTGACCATCAAGAAAGGTGCCTATAAATAATATGTATTATTATCATTATGTTGTGCCAGTTCAAGACGTGATGACTACATTAATTCGGGACATGACGGACTGCGTTTCCCATGATGCAATGTGGTCAAAATGGCCACCAACTCCCATCATGCAACGCGGCCCAAAATGGCCGCCGTCTTAGCAACCGATAACATTGCTAGGTAAAGTTGATAAAACTCGGTTGCACCTCACAATCGGCCTTCTTTCTCTGGCTCACCGCCACCCTGAGAAGACATACAGCTGTACTCCGTGGATTAATTACCCACACGCCACGTGCTCGAGTTTCTCGCTGGACCGAGATTTTTCGACACAACGTTGTTCCCTGCTTTTCAGAGTAGGAGGTCGACTCAAAAGGATTTGTGACTCATCAATAACCCCGCCGTGGGTCATTGCTTCAGTTATTTTCCATCTCCTTCCATGCTTTTCCCCCCTCTCTCTTTTCGCTTCCCCTTATCAGCAGATTTAATCTTTTTGTCCAAGCTCATTCCGCGCTCTTTGCTTTAAACTCCCAGTTAGCCGCGCCCTCTCGAAGCGAGGCATTATCCCATCAGCGTAAGCGTGGTTACGTCATTAGAACCTCCCCTCACGGATCACGCAAATTGGTAGACCATACGTCATCGTAGCAGCCATCTTGGGAGGGTGTCAGATTACTGAACTGTAGGTAGCTTAGCGGATGGCTCTATAAGACATCAAAGCGTCCGGTGGGACTCTGAGCTGTTTCTGTCTGTCAATGCTGCTACGTCAAATGCCGATGTTCTGAGTGTGGTGTTAAACCACTGTGAGTTGAGTTAAGATCTGCTAACCGCTAATTTTAATCCATTGTTTATTTTTGTTTTGTTCTTTTATTTCCACATATATATTTTGCATGTTTAGTAGTGAGTAAGAATTCCAAAGTTGTTGAATCAGAGAATTACTGTAACAGGGAATTGCTTTTGGTTCAATAAAACCAACGACTGCGGAATAGACATTGTTTTGTGTTCAATCCAATTCAAAGATGCCTGGTTATTCAGAAATCAGAGCTAACCTCCTTTGGAGTTAACATCTGACATTAATACAGAGACAATATCATTGGATGGTGATAAAGGAATAAGGATTTAAACTCTAATTGCAGTTACATTGGGGTTCTCACAGCCTGCCGGATAAACCTCGTCGGTCACAAGTCCGACCAGATCACTTATCCCAGCATAAATGAGTTCATAACAGCAAATTAACTAATGCATTAGTGGTATAAATACTTACAAGCTTATAGCTAACATCACCACCATTTGAACTATATTTTGTTATAGCGAATTTTGAGTTGAATGATTTATTTTTTAAATTATAATACCAAATTAAAATTAATAATAATAATAATAAGCATATTCAACCAGCTTCTGGCATAACAATTATTATTATTATTAGTGCAGCCTGCAGCGAGCTCCCTGCCGCACCATAATCTATTGGCTTTGTATTTCAGTCCCACTGTGTTGAATCACGCCACAGGTCAAAGCCTTTGGTCAGCTTGGCCTCTCCTATCTGATGTCCTGTAACACAAACACTTCAACTAGCCATAAAACCATAATTTACACATATCTAAAGAATGGTTGTTTGTGTTTATTTCGTGCAAGGTGATTACTGTTTGAAAGCTCAGGCTGGTATCATCCCTTTTTGGTCTGATATTTGGTCTGATATATAGTTTCATCTATAGTCATTTTTAATCATTATTAATTAGTAGGGCTGTCAATCGATTAAAAAAATTAATCTAATTAATTACATACTCTGTAATCAATTAATCTAAATTAATCGCATATAATTTTTGCTGTGAAAGTATTTAAAATATTTAAATTCAAATGTTTCAATGAATAATCAGCATTAGATACATTAAAGTGCTGTTTTCAACAGCAGACAAACTGAACTAAACAGATGCCAATGTCAAACTGAACTCACGTCAACAGGAAACGTCAACTGAAATGATAATAAAAAAGATAACCTGAATTTAACAGACGTCAACATATTCCATATTCCAATCTACTTTTTAGGCTAATTATACATAATTTAGACCTAGTGCTATTTTAACAAACAAGCATTTTATTAGTTGTTATCTCTTATCTGATGTATTTCTGATGTTTGGCACTTTGTTTTACCTCGTGTTAAAGTGCTCTTTAAATAATAATGACATTCATGATGATTATGATCAGAATAAACTTTTGCATCACCTCCCAGAAGCTGGAAAGAAAAGAGACAAAAACATTTTTCACAGCTCACTTAGTAACTATAATATTTTAGTCTAAATACTTTAGCCTAAATATTTTAGGCTAAAATATGACACTTTTTATTTGTTTTTCTTCAATCCCTCGGTGATGTTTAGTAATTTCTGCCAAAGGCTGCAGCATTTTGATTTAATTCATCTGAATGCAGTATTTGCAAGCCATACTCTGATTGAATGGGAAAAAAACTGTCTGTGATTGGCTTTAACAGCCGAGCGAGTGCACAGCTGGTGTTGAGTGTGAAACGAGCAGGTGTGCGCGAGCAAAGTAGCGCGCGAGCAGAGATGGAACTCACCTCGAGGACAGCGGGTTGAGAAGAGTTTTTCAGACCGTGCCAGACCGGTTTTGAGCGTTGAGTTGTTTCACTGCGCGCTTGGATTGGTTCCTGCGCGCTCAAACAGAAGACACGAATATCGCTACACTGTTTGACAGAGTTGAGCAGCAGCGCTGTCTTCTTCTCTGTCTTCATGCACCTCCCCTGTGACTCTTTGGCGCCCCCCAGGGAAGGCGCGCCTCACCTATTGAAAACCCCTATACGACATCGATTAATCTGCGTTATTTTTTTTAATCCGTTAATTTTTTTTTAATTAATTAATCGAAATTAACGCGTTATTTTGACAGCCCTATTAATTAGTATTATGATTAATAATAGAGCAATCCTAACTGCTCATCAACAGAATGGATGCAATGCAAGATTTTAAATATTTAAACAAATATAGGATTATACATATGTACTTTACACTTTTAATATATAATTAATTCAGTTTAAAATAATATCTTCATTAAATTATTTAACAATGTATTTCATGAATTACTGCCACATTTATTTTACTAAGGAAAAATATTTTTATTTACATAATGTATGAATTTCCAGTTTTATTTCAACTATCTGAAATAGCTAGACATATTAATTTTACAAGTTATTAATTTGCTGGACTGTGGGCTGAACTCTGGACCTTTGGATCAGAACTGTGTCTCTTCTGCCACCTAGCGGTTGTCATGTACCGAGCCAGACTTCGCATGCGCACTTCATTGAGCATAGTGGGTAATAAGATACATGAACACAATGTTGCATAATGTGTACCTTCATCTATAAACTTTGGGATTTAATTGTATAACTAAAATATTAAAAAGTTGAGATCTTTAGAAATATAAGACTGAGTTAATGGAGGTTCTCAACTTCCTCTTTAAAAGGTTTATTCTACTCAGTAAAATAAAAAACAACCAAACTGGCATTACCTAGAGATATATTGTTTAAACCATAATAAAGTTTATTCTGTCTTCTGCTCTGTGTCATCTTGCACACAGCATGTTCGATTAGAATGTTTAGCATCAAAGTGTTCTATGACATCACAGCTGATGACATCACTCTGTGACACATCAACGGAATCTTAACTACTATTTAAGACCAAGCTGGTTTTTCCTTCACTGTTCCCGAGACCTTCATCGCGACAGTACACCTTTGAGAGAGCACGTTCGAATCTTAGCCAAACAGCGAGAATTCGATCTCAGATATCAGACGCCTTTCAGAGAAGCGACTATATCTGATTTACAGAAAGTTAGACATGGAGCAAACGCTTTCATGGGTAGACATGGTCGACCTCAACATCCAAGTCGACTACGATGCAATCATCTTCCCTATCGAAGATGGCAGTGACGGTACCAGTGAGCTGCATCCCACCCAGCCAGAAGATGGTACAGAGATCCAAGGGGAATCTGGTCCCTCTGCTGAATCTGAGACTCCTCCTTCAGTGGAGGTTCAGCAGGATTCATCTTCCTCTGCTGACTCTGGGTGTCTCAACTCAGAAGGAATCCAGCAAACACGTCAGCCATCTCCAAGGTCAGAAAAACCAAGGAAAGACCTCAGAGCCTTTTCTTCCTCTCGGGCACCTCATTCATACCACCAACCTAAGCATTTCCAGCGCCGATGCCAACAAGCAGAGCGGCCACACATCCAGGCCCCAGTTTACTATGTGGCTTCCAACTCACAAGCCCACAAGAGAAAACCAAGGCATTCCCAGGCTGCTGGAAACTCTGAGGCTCGTCACCCCCAGTACTTTAAGAGTGACAAGATGCCTCAACACGCCTCAGCTGTTACGGTGATCCCTCCCTCGTTGGACATTGAACAGGCAATCAAACGTATCAGTGATCTCACGCAGCAGGTAGACGATCTTAAACAGGAGCTGCGAGGTAAGATCTTTGATCTTCACGAGGAGAGAGAACGAAGAATAGAGTTTCAGGTTGATTGCAAAGTACAGCTGGAACAGATCCAAGAACTGGAAAAAAGTTTAGAACATGAACGCCACATGAGATTGAAATGTGAAGAGAAAGTGGAGAAGCGGGAAACATTTGCTGCACCGCAGACTGCAGGTGCATCAAGATTTCCACGCATTCCCAAAGTTACGGTCCATGAGAGCGTTCTGCATGAGCTTAAGTTTTTTAAGAGGCAGGTGGAAAAAAATGCCTTGCACAGTGAGAAGCTAGCAAAGGCTTTTGTAGCAGAACAGCAGCTGAGAGTCAAATATGAGGATCAGCTGAGGAGTAACTATCAAGAAGCCTCTAGATTCAAAGAACAGCAGGAAACAATCGAATCTCTGAAGAGTCAGGTTGGAGAACTGACCGTAGAGTTGAACCTTGCTTTGAAAAATGAACATCCTAAAGTTTCCTCGCAAACAGAGGCGTCCACGCAAACTGACGTCTCCCATCACACAGAGGCCGCCACACAAACTAAAGCCTCCATGAAAACTGAGGTCTCCAAACAAACAGAGGCACCGAGGCAAACAGGGCCTCAAAGAAACAGGGGTGTTCATGAAGTTAGAGGCTCCCAGCATGAATACAGGAGACAGAATACTAACAGAGGCTTCAATGCAAACCCAGGCCTGTACTCACATGCAGGCCGCCATCCAAATTCTGGCCTGTACGTTAACCCAGGCCTCTACACACATGCAAGCCACCATAAAAACGGAGGCTCGCATCCAAATAGGAGAGGTCCTCCTTATAGAGGCCAGCAGGCAAACACAGGCCTCCAGGCTATCTGAAGCACTTGATCAAATTCCTGACTCCAAGTGTCTTCTCCTGTAAATATGTAAATATATGTCACAATCTGTAAATTAAGCAAATACAAGGAAATCTAGAAAACAAGAAAAACAAAAAAAAAACTAATTTTTTGTATTTAGTTTTGTATTCAGTTTTATGCTTTTATTTGAAATTTTGTACTTTTTATAATTACTAGTTTAGATAACCAACACACTAATGCAGCCTCAAAGGGGGCCACAGTGTCCTGTGTCCTTTTTGGGCCGGTCCCAAGCCCGGATAAATGCAGAGGGTTGTGTCAGGAAGAGCATCTGAACAAAACCTTTGCTAATAGAGCTGTTTTCAGCCCAAAATAAAGGGACCATTGACCAACATATTTGATGTGTATTGATGTTTTCACTTGAAACAACTGAATGTTTGGTACTGAAACTGCTTCCATGTTTTTATGATATTTTTATGTTTTCATGATGTAAAGCACCTTGAACTGCTTTGCTGCTGAAATGTGCTATACAAATAAACTTGAATCGACTTAATCTTATAAGATTGAGAAGAGTTTTTCAGAGTTGAGTGCGCGCCAGACCGGTTTTGAGCGGGTGCGTGTTGTCTCACTGCGCGCTTGGATTGGTTTCTGCGTGCTCAAACAAAAGGCACAAATATCTTCTTCTCCAGCACATTCTTCGCACCTCACCTGTGACTCTTTGGCGCCCCGAGGGGAGGCGCGCCTCACCTATTGAAAACCCCTGGAAAAGACGGTTGTTGGGTTAAAAACCTTTTCAAAGTGGAGATTTTTAAAAACTCAATTAGTACCAGAATTGATATTTGGAGATTCTTAGGAATTGTGCAGCGGACGCCCTATACAGTCATACTCAATAATTTAGATTATTGAAAAGTTAATTTATTTTAATACTTCACTTCATCAAGGGAAGCACATTATATAAATTAACACAGACTGACGATGTTGTAAAGCCTTTATTTCTGTTCACATTTTTTCCACCTCCAGCTAATAAAAACACAGCATCTAAGATTAGAACAATGCATCAGCACAATACAAAGCTACATTTTCCATGCAGAGATGGGGGCTTAATGAAAAGAATCTTTAACGATGGTGTTAAATTAGTTTTTAAGGTGCTTTTAATCTGACAAACCAAGCCTCTTAGAAATGCCTATTTTCATTATTGTATATAACTGTAGTACATCTCCCCTCTCCCTTGGTATGATAGAAGCTTAATAGACAAGAAAAGGTCGCCAAAGCATCAGGAGTTACCACGGCTTTTGAAGAATCCTTAGCCTAACACTCCTTTAGCCATGTGCAGGGTCGTCTTTTGAATATTCATGTTGCGAATGTTGACGTTTTTGCCCCCTGCTGGCGGATCATTGGTATGACGGATAAAATCATTGCCTTCCCTAGTTTAAAAAATGGCTCTCTACATTTACAATATGTAAATGCTCACGTCACGGGTTAATTGCATGTTATTCTCATATATTTGTAATATAATAACAATCCTGATCAAGCAGGTTTAAAAGAAATGTGGATTATTTTTTCAGTGCCTGTTAGAATTAAAATAAGAGTCCCAGATCATTATCCTGACTGCACTAAATTACTGTTTCTAAACTGTTTTCTGATCTGCAGATTGGGCTTGGCCAGATGCTCAGCAGCTAACGGACGTGGACTTTGAGGTTTTCCGACCTCGATCCCCAGTACGGGCTGGAGGCGTCCCTATTCCGTCCTTTGGTTCTTTGCGAGGATCCAGCACTCCAGAGAAACTCCCGGCCAGCGGTCAGGCGCCCAGGTACTGCCAGAGGAGAAGGCCAGAGTCTGCAAAGGACCGGCAAGCGGAGCCCATCCACTCCAAGCTGATCACCTGGTTTGGAGATCAGCCCTCAGCTCCTTTTGGTGTTCACCAGCTGGTGGAAATAGGCAAAAGTTCAGGGAAGAAAGCCGGCGACTGGCACGGCCCCTCCATAGTGGCACATATACTTCAGTGAGTGCTCTACGTTTGGACCACAGCTGTTTTTAAATTCTGCTCAATCTGAAGTCATTTAGATGGCTTTTTCTGTTTGTTTGTCTGTTTTACAGGAAAGCCGTGGCCAAAACGTCTGTGGCACAAACCCTAGCTGTATATGTTGCTCAGGATTGCACAGGTAAGAATTAGAACTTAGTTTGGGTCTTTCTCCTAGAATGTTTCTCCTCTATTTTTAATATCGTGATACGATTTATTTTTTTTCGTATCCCAGTATACAAAGAGGACGTGGTGCGTCTCTGTGATCTGTCACCAAGTCAGAGACCTGCCGATCCTTCCAACCAAGCCTGGAAGTCCGTCGTCATCCTGGTGCCTGTGCGGCTCGGAGGAGAGGCCCTCAACCCGTCCTACATCGAGTGTGTCAAGATCTGCGTATTCTCTTTAACCGCACTGCTTAAAAATGTCCCGCCTCGTACTGAAAGCTCTCGTGTTAAATTCCAGAACATCCTGAAGCTGGATTGTTGCATTGGGGTAATCGGAGGGAAACCAAAGCACTCCCTCTACTTTGTTGGCTTCCAAGGTGAGAGCCGGCCGCTTCCTTCTCCTTCAGCTGAAATAATCAGAGGAAGCAGAGAATGATTCCCTGAAAGCTGAAGGGTAGTGAATGTTTGCTTTAAATAAGCTTCCCCTTATCAAGTGGGGATAGACGTCTTTGTGGTTTTCATCTTTTTCTTTCTTGTCATGCAGATGAGCAGCTGCTCTATCTGGACCCTCACTTCTGCCAGCCGGTTGTCGACGTGGCTCAAGCAGACTTCTCCCTGGAGGTTTGTCAGTGCACCTCACTCTGAGCATCCTCAGACTTATCTGACACGGTGGGATTTATCGATCCACATACCCTGACGCTGGTGCAGAACAGACCACAAAACCTGTCCATGTAGCCTTTTGCTCGTATAACACGTCCGCTTGTGTCACTCCGCAGTCGTTCCACTGTAGCTCTCCCAAGAAGATGCCCTTCAGCCGCATGGATCCCAGCTGCACCATCGGCTTCTATGCCAAGAACAAGAAGGACTTTGAATCTTTATGTTCTGCTGTCAGCATGGTGAGCTATTAAATCACCCTCCTGTTTGTGGGTGTCTTTTGTTTTACTGACACTAAGAACCACAGATGGGCTGTTTTTTGTTTTTTTTCATCAAGGTAAAAATAATTGCCGCTAGAAAAATGTCAAAACCTGTGAAGTGAAAGCAAAAGAATAAATATATTGTTTTTGTTTTTCCTTTTTAATCTAATAATGATAAATAAAATCCATTGCAACCAATGGCCCTCAGACGTTACCTAATGAGTAAGTAGAGTCTACCTGTGTGGGATTTAATCTCAGTCTAAATCTAAATGCTCTGTGAAGGTCTCAGAGGTTTATTAGAGAACATTAGTGAACAAACGGGTCAATGGAACCCAGCAGAAAGCTCAGGGATAATGTTGTGGACAGGTTTACAGCAGGGTTAGCTTCTAAACCAACATCCCAAGCTTTGGACCTCACATAAATCCATTCAGAAATGGACAAACGGCACATCTGAAAACCTGAAAGACCTGTAAGAAAAGCAGCTGGAGGAGACCAAAGACTTCACACTGGGACGCAGGACAACATCCCTAAATATACATCCATACAATGGGAAGGTTTGGATGTCAGCTCCTGAAATTTAAGAACATTTTTAAATTCACTGTATTAAGCATTAATTTCAGGCTGAGTGACTTGGAAACAAGTTCACGCTTTTGTTTTTCTGAATCTGCATATTGTTTGGATGTGGCAGATTTCTCTCCATGGTGCAGCTGTATGTCTCATGCTGGCCAACTTAGAGTTGAATCTCACTGGTATCGTTGTCCATCCAGGCTCTGTCCTCATCTAAGGAGAAGTACCCCATCTTTACCTTCGTGGAGGGCCAGGGGCAGGACTACGGACTCGAGGGTCACAGCAGCAACCACGGTGGACCCTTAGCCCACATCCTGCCTCCAGGCCCACTGAGCAGGAGTAACAACAGAAGAAGCAGCGAGGAGTTTGTCTTCCTGTGAGCCCCTGGGGAACATGATCTCCCACATTCCACCACTAGGTGGCAGACTCTTTCTTCGTCCTTTAAAAACAGAGGCACTTCATTGTGGCGGTGCAGCTGCCGGTTGGAAGGCAGAAACAACTCTCTGTCAGCCTTGCTTCAAAGACTTTGTTAGGTCTGCATGGAGGGGTTGGTAACTCTGCTTTCTGTGCTAGAGGAAGTTGAGTTTCACACCTGATCCTGAGATTTTTTATCTTCTCATCAAGTCAGCTTAAAAAAATCTAAAACTCCAACGCTCAAGGTTGCAGCTCCCCATTGTTATTTATGTATAATATACCACCTGCTGTACACATTTTTAAGAAGCTTTTCTGTTGCGTTGTATTTATAAGAAGAATGGATATGTGTGTGTGTGTGTGTGTGTGTGTGTGTGTGTGTGTGTGTGTGTGTGTGTGTGTGTGTGTGTGTGTGTGTGTGTGTGTGTGTGTGTGTGGAATTGACTTGTCCCTGCTTGTCCAGATTTATTTAGATGCCAGCGCTGTTGTATCGCCCTGAGGTTTTGGACTCATCCAAGAGCTCAATGAAGCTTTTGCGTCTCTGAGAATCCCAGGCGTCATTATTTATGATCAGGAATATTAAAACCCTCCCCGAAATCTGCTGTTACCTTTCTCTTGGTGCTGGAAATGGATATTTACCATCGCTGAATGGCCATGTCTCGTCAAGCATAATTTAAAAATGTATCTGGATGCATTTTCCAGGTTAAACCCGGAGCAGCTCTGTTTAATCAACAAGGTTGAGGTTTTATTCTGTCCTGTGACCATGCTGAGTTGGGCTTGTGAAATGGTCCCTGTTCCTTTTTTATTTTACATGCTATTACTGGAAGTTGCACTACTACTGTTAGCTAGACTGCTGTCCAGATTAAAAACAAGCACTGGAACACTATTATGACATGAAATCCCTCAACATTCCTTCCTTCCAACCTCCTGTCTACCTTGTGGCCTTCTTTTCTAGTGTCCTTTCTTCCTTTTTTCCCCCTCATCATTCTTTGCTTCCTTGCCCTCGTTCTTGCCTTGTCCTTCTGCACCTTTGTCCTTTCATCTTTCCATCCTTCCTTTTTTCCTTTCTATCCATCCTCCCTTCCTTGCCTCCTTTGCAGACTCTGATCTGTACTTTTTTTTCTTTCTTTTCTGGGAATTGGACCTTTTCTTTGGCCTGGATAGATATAGCATCTTTGCTGGAAAACTGAGTAGAAACCCTCCGTATGTATCAGAGGGTCTCAAGCCTTTGGCAGCAAATATCAGCTCAGTGAATACAACTGTTTTAAAGTACAACCAAACTGACAGATAAAGAGAGGGGAAAAAACAAGACAAGCTGCATGTTTGGCTGCAGGATGTGGTTTAGTTATCAATGCAATTTTTACTCAGATGTGAACAGTTTCAAGCAGGGGGGAAAAACAAGAAAGTTGCGTGAATGCTAAATTCAAAGTGGGAACATTTTAGGTTTCTCACCTTAAAATCCGACATGGCTGCCATGTTTTTAAAACTGACACTTTTGATTGTATCGGTCTCACTAAGTCTTTCATCCACAAATAACTGTGCAGGTGATTGAGTTCCTTTTAGTGTTCAAATAAATAAAATGCAAAGAAATACACTGCTTAAGTTGCTTAGCTTTGCATAAGCCGCTTCTTTTTTTTTTTTTTTTCATACCACTGGAACATTATCACTTTGGCTTTGACATTATTCCCAGATCCAGTAATCATGGTGTCACAGTTAATAGCCATCAGCATTTGTTCTGGATTCAGTGCCTAATTTAGCTTAAACTTTCCTCAGTACACTTCTTCATTGAACAGTTTCTGTTTAAAGCATTTTTTTTAGCTGGACCAACGGGAAAATTTGGGCATCATATGATCCTCTGAATACTATATTATAAAGGTCAAATCAAAATAATTGACACTGGATCAGAATTTATATAACTGGATATGAACAGGACCTAAAGAAACGCTTTTGCTGCTGTATAAATGTTACAAAGGAAACTAAATATTTATCGGCTACAATCAAGGACTTTGACTGTGGTTACAACGCTGACAGTGTACACACATTAAGTATGAATGTATAAAAGGTGTGATTGTTTTGTAATATGTAAAGAGAGACTAGTGATTCATTTAGTTCCACAGCAGTGTAGCTGACTACTCAGGGTGTGAAGTGTTCATTGTGTTCATCAGCCTGGAGGAAGAAAGTCTCTTTAGCTGCTGGTTTTAGCAGATAGTTCTCTGGATCGCCAACCCGAGGGTAAAGGTCTAAACAGCTTGTGAGCAGAATGTCTGGGTTCTCCTTCTGCAGACCTAATTGTTCGTTGCAGTCTGAACCTGTCCTGTTTTCTGTCTAAGCCAAACCACAAAATGATGGCCGAACACAGGAAAGAGCCAGCAGTTCCTGCCGGAAGTTGTCCTTGAATTGCTGTCAGAAGGACAGTCCCTGCTGGGCCTTTTTCCAAACAGTGTCTGTGTGTGTGAGGACCATCCCAGGTTCTGAGGAAGGGTGGTTCCTAGGACCTGGAAGTGATCCACAGTAGACACAGTGCCGTTGAGGGTGGTTAGAGTAGGTCGTGTGGAGGATGTTCTATGGAAGTCCCCTGTCATCTCCAGAGTCTCGAGCGAGTTAAGTTCCAGGTGGTTCTGGTGGTCAGTTTGAGATGTTCTTCCAAAAGTTAAAATGATTGAACGCCGATAAACCTGAAACTGGCAGATTTCCGCTTTGCAAAGACCCGCCCTACTCTCCTTCTGTTTGGCTAATGTCCTGGCTCTGCCAGATTTCATTGGTTGAGCGCAGCTTGTTAAAAATCTTGAATAAAAAGTCTACACGGAACATTTTGCGCTCATTTTCCAAATGATGAAAATCCCTAGCAGCGACGGAGAACTTTAACCCCTGATAATATTACTTATTCAGATCAGAGGGGGGAGGAATGTATCCCCCCCAGGGATAAAACATGAATGACCAGAGAGGGGGACATCACAAACAGAGGGGGGGGGGGGGTAAATCCCCCCCAGCAAATCGCACCCAGCTTACAAGTATAAACAAGTCAGGGATAAAGTTTTTAAGAAATACAAGTATGGATGGGGATAGAAAAAAAATACCAAAATCTATGACGTTACCCCTGGAGCAAAATCACATCTATCATCTTCAAATAGAAGGTGTCGCTATCCGATGGTGTAGAACTTTTGATTTTCATCCGTCTTGACTTTGACTGTTTCTTGTTAGGGCTTGCCTTATTTAACTCTCTTCTATTCAATTCAATTCAATTTTATTTATATAGCGCCAAATCGCAATACATGGCATCTCAAGGCACTTTACAAGGTCAAATCAAATCAGACAGAAGGTCAAAATTAGGTCAAATCAGGTCAAAAGGTTTCCTATCTAAGGAAACCCAGCAGATTGCATCAAGTCTTGACAAGCAGCATTCACTCCTCCTGAAAGAGCGTAGAGCCACAGGGACATTCGTCTGCAATGTCCATGGCTTTGCAGCAATCCATCATATAGTGCAGGGGTTTTCAAATTCATTGAATGTGAGCCTCCCCTTGGAATAGGTAAAGATAACCACGCCCCCCCCCCCCCTCCCACCCCAAAACCACAAACCTACCCCACACAGGTCCCTGCAGCAAATGCATCTTTCTTTTGTGTTCCTGGGATCCTGTGTTTCACAAACATCGGATGGCCCAATACATGTTTTTATTGTATTTATTTTAACAAAGTACATCCATAAAAAAAGGCATATTCATAAAATCCATCCATCCAAATATTTCCAATTTACATGCTACTTTTACATCACGGATAGAGGGCCTATTTTTAAAGTTGAACTGTCATTAGAGCAAATTCATAAACTGACAAACTGAACTAAACAGGCGCCAATGTTAAGCTGAACTCACATCAACAGGAGACGTCAGCTGAAATAATAATAAAAAAGAAAACCTGAATTTAACAGACGTGAACACATCCATATTCCGATTTACTTTTTAGGCTAATTATACACAATTTAAACCTATTGCTATTTTAACAACCAAGTATTTCATTATTATCTCTTATCTGATGTATTTCTGATGTTTGGCACTTTGTTTTGCCTTTTATTAAAGTGCTCTTTAAATACTGATAACAATGATTATGATTATGATCAGAATAAACTTTTGCATCACCTCCCAGAAGCTGGTAAGAAAAAAGACACACATATTTTTCACACCTCACTTAGTAACTCTTAGTAACTCTAATATTACAGCATTTTGATTTAATCCATCTGTATTCAGTATTTGCAAGCCATGCTCTGATTGGATGGAAAAAAACATGTCTGCGATTGGCTGGTGGAGTTGACAGTTTTTGAAGTCGCAGCGCAGAAACAGCCGAGCGAGTGCACAGCTGTTGTTGAGCGTGGAATGAGCAGGTGCGCGCGAGCAGAGATGGAACTGAGCGCGAGGAAAGAAGGATGAGAAGAGTTTTTCAGAGTTGAGCGCGCGCCAGACCAGTTTTGAGCGTTGAGAGTTGTCTCACTGCGCGCTTGATTGGTTACTGCGCCCTCAGACAGAAGGCAAAAATATCGCTACGACTGAGCGGCAACGCTGTCTTCTTCTCTGTCTTCTCGCGCCTCCCCTGTGACTCTTTGGCGCCCCCCAAGGGAGGCGCGCCTCACCTATTGAAAACCACTGATATAGAGCATTTTCTGTTTACTATTGTTAGTATGGTGTTGACATATCAGTTCCTTTAGTTCATTCTTTTGTGTTTTACTTGTGATTTTTGTAGATTCTTGTCCCTAGGTCTCCTTTTTCAGCTCCATTCATGTTTGTTTGTCTTCTTTCTCCTTCTCTGCTATCCTCTTTTCTTTAGTCTCAGCTGCTCCACATCTCTCCCTGATTCTCTGCCTTAGCTGAAATGTATTCATTCTCCTGTATGAAGTATTTTCTCTTTCCCTGCCTCAGTATATATACTTACCGGTTTCTCTTCCTCTCCACTGAATCCTCCTTTTACCATACCGATTGTTTCCTCATGTATTCATTGCAGTTTAGTGTTCTGTGCTCCACATTATGTTCGCCTTGGCAAGCCTGTAAGTTTTGCATTTTAAATTTTTTTTTCATTAAACCTTCATTTCTAATCACCATTCCCCCCCCCCCCCCCACCACCACCACCACCAAACTCAGACCGGGCAAGAAGATTTAATTTTTAAATGCTGTCAAATGTAAGAAAGCTGTGTTTTAACTAAAAAATCCGGTTGACCAGCTGACGAGCCAAACTGCTGTCAGCAGCATGATTTTCCTGTTGCTGCCCAGGAGAGCGAACTCTCCTCCACAGCGGTGACTGCAGAGGATAGTTCACTCTCCACTGTGGTGTCACCCAACTGCAACATGGTGCGTTAATGTGTTGGACGTAAGGTAACCTTGACCATCAAGAAAGGTGCCTATAAATAATATGTATTATTATCATTATGTTGTGCCAGTTCAAGACGTGACGACTACATTAATTCGGGACATGACGGACTGCGTTTCCCATGATGCAATGTGGTCAAAATGGCCACCAACTCCCATCATGCAACGCGGCCCAAAATGGCCGCCGTCTTAGCAACCGATAACGTTGCTAGGTAAAGTTGATAAAACTCGGTTGCACCTCGCAATCGGCCTTCTTTCTCTGGCTCACCGCCACCCTGAGAAGACATACAGCTGTACTCCGTGGATTAATTACCCACACGCCACGTGCTCGAGTTTCTCGCTGGACCGAGATTTTTCGACACAACGTTGTTCCCTGCTTTTCAGAGTAGGAGGTTGACTCAAACGGTACCTTTAATTCCCTCTGATCAAATACTGGAAGCCGCCTTATCTCCCAGTGATCGAAAGAGGACCACGCTTTGCTGGGCCGAGCAAAGCGATTGTGAACCCGGAGGAAGAAACGAAGGAGCTTCTTCCCCGTCCCGCTGCAGCCTGCGGACACCTGCGTTCGTCAAGACGCGTTCAGGACGCCGCGTGACCCGGAGCGCTCCGGATCGAAGCCGGGACTTTCATTCGGACCACCTCAAAGTAACGGGGTTCTCCCCTTTTATTTCTTTTCCATCCATAGGATGTTTAGAAGTGCCTGGGCAGACGTTAGAACTTTGTAGGTGCAGGTTAATGCTTTTATTCCACGACGAAGTTGGAATTATTTTGCTGAATATTTTCTTTGTATGTGCATGCATTTTACAATTGATTTTGCTGTGTTGATTTGTGACTCATCAATAACCCCGCCGTGGGTCATTGCTTCAGTTATTTTCCATCTCCTTCCATGCTTTTCCCCCTCTCTCTTTTCGCTTCCCCTTATCAGCAGATTTAATCTTTGTCCAAGCTCATTCCGCGCTCTTTGCTTTAAACTCCCAGTTAGCCGCGCCCTCTCAAAGCGAGGCATTATCCCATCAGCGTAAGCGTGGTTACGTCATTAGAACCTCCCCTCACGGATCACGCAAATTGGTAGACCATACGTCATCGTAGCAGCCATCTTGGGAGGGTGTCGGATGACTGAACTGTAGGTAGCTTAGCGGATGGCTCTATAAGACATCAAAGCGTCCGGTGGGACTCTGAGCTGTTTCTGTCTGTCAATGCTGCTACGTCAAATGCCGATGTTCTGAGTGTGGTGTTAAACCACTGTGAGTTGAGTTAAGATCTGCTAACCGCTAATTTTAATCCATTGTTTATTTTTGTTTTGTTCTTTTATTTCCACATATATATTTTGCATGTTTAGTAGTGAGTAAGAATTCCAAAGTTGTTGAATCAGAGAATTACTGTAACAGGGAATTGCTTTTGGTTCAATAAAACCAACGACTGCGGAATAGACATTGTTTTGTGTTCAATCCAATTCAAAGTTGCCTGGTTATTCAGAAATCAGAGCTAACCTCCTTTGGAGTTAACATCTGACATTAATACAGAGACAATATCATTGGATGGTGATAAAGGAATAAGGATTTAAACTCTAATTGCAGTTACATTGGGGTTCTCACAGCCTGCCGGATAAACCTCGTCGGTCACAAGTCCGACCAGATCACTTATCCCAGCATAAATGAGTTCATAACAGCAAATTAACTAAGTGGTATAAATACTTACAAGCTTATAGCTAACATCACCACCATTTGAACTATATTTTGTTATAGCGAATTTTGAGTTCAATGATTTATTATTTAAATTATAATACCAAATTATAATTAATAATAATAATAATAAGCATATTCAACCAGCTTCTGGCATAACATTTACTGGCGTCCCTGGGTGGGCTAGTCTACTTATTTGGCGTTCCTTTAGACTAAACTGAATAACCAGCAACTTATGAATTTAATGAACACAATCTACATTCCAGCATTTTGACTGCTCACCTTGCCAGAAGGGCTATTCAGTCATAATTGATTAAGGAAGTACTCCTACTAAATATGTACGTGTTTGTGGTGGTTTGAGGTTGTTAACCCGAGGTTTGAATATTGATTTCTAAACCTGGAGTTAGTTAGACTGAACTGACTAGAACGTACAGCGCCTCCAGCGTCTGCTACTGATCAGTCATCTCCTGTGTCGTGTTCTGCTTTGAAAAGAGAGACCTTGCCTCCATCTGGTGGACGTTGTGTGTAATTGCATCATAATTGTTTTGATGAGGGAAACGATTCCCCATCTGCTGGACATTGTTTGTAATTACAGCTCAGTCTTCCCCAAAGTGAAGGGCACCCTGCCTCCATCTGGTGGCCAGGATAGGTAGTTGCAGTCACGGTTAAAAAAATTCAGGTGAAAGCACTCGGCTTACCTGAATGGATATTTGAAAGTCAGTTTCTTAAAACGTTCTTTATGGTTACTCCTGTTAATAATTTTTGTCAACTTATTATAATTTTTTATTCCCTTTGAATTTTTTTTTAAACTTTTAATTTTTGTTAAATTATTTTTCTTTCTTTTCCCCCTTCTGCTCATCATAAGTGGTCAAAGTTGATCTGTGATTTTGAAACTAAGGTTGCAATTTAGCGGTTTTAACTGTCATTCTTTGCCACCTCTGAAGTTCCAAACACTTTGCTATTTTCCACACATGTGTAGAGCACCTGTTCTTAAATAACTTGCATCACAAACAAAGCCACAGCTTTATCACTTAATTACTGGCCGAAAGGTTAGTGGTCCATGTCACTCACAGTTAATATTCTCAAAGTTAAACAAGCATATTAACCGTTCCTAGACATTGGAGTTGTAAGTCGCAGGGTTGATTTTCCCCTGCGCAGCCTAATTAAACGCACGTATTGACCACACTTCCTGCAGTAAAGTGTCAGTCGTAGTGCGAGTCGCTGTTGACAGTTAAAGTGAAGCCACTTAACAGTTGTTGTTAGCAGTTGTTGTTTAGCGCTGAGCTAAACTAAAGTGTATGCGTTGTTGCTTAGTGCTAAACTAGAATACAGCGTTGTTGTTTGTTGTCTGTTGTTTAGCGCTGAGCTAAACCACAGTGTTGTTATTTGATTGTTGTTGGTGGGTAGTGTTGAGCTACAGTTGTTGTGCTGCTATCCATAGCTGACAAAGAATGGATAGTAAAGGTTCTTCAGTCAAAGGAGCTGAAGGTCCAGAATCCTCCATTGGAATGGAGGCTCAGGGTGTCATTAGCTCACTGCTTAAAATGACACCGGAGGACCAAGACCGCTTGAATCAGTTTAACATAGAGGACTGTGAGAGAAAAATTCAGGAATTGGTGGAGGAGGTCCAAAGCAAGCCAAAGGATAGATTGGTAGCAGATGTTTTGGGTGAATTATCTGCGTTATACCACCGAAGGTTAGTGCTAGAGACTGAGAGGCGTGTCTCAGCTGAGGAAAGAATCAAAGAGCTAGAACAGAGAAGTGTTCAGGGCAGCTGTCATCTCACAGAGGAGCGAGAGGAGGATCTCATTAGCTTGCAGCCAGAAGGATCTGAGGGAAAACATGGGGATCACACCTGGAGGACATTGGATGAACTGGGCCCTCAGACACCTTCTGAGCGAGGGGTAAGCGAAGGAGGCCAGGACAGATATAGCCGTGTGATACGGAAAGAAATGCCTAAACAACTTACGGTGGCAATCAGGACTGATCCACATGATGTAAATCATGGGAAAACACCTGCTTCCCACCTGACCCCTGACACTGTCTGCTATGATCTTTTCCCCCCACCAGGGCGACGGGAGCACCGTTCCTGGGACACAGGTAAACCCCACTCCTCTGAACTGCGTCCACGGACAAGAGTTCATGACAGGGAGGGTCCCCCGGCGTCCCACGAACGGCCGCCGATGCCAGGTAGGTGGTCAGAACCAGAGCCCCCCTGCTATCGTGGTTACCGCAGGCAGGAGTCGTCAGGAGAGGACTCAGATGGACCAGCCCCGATCCCTGAACAGGGACTGCGGATGCGTCAGCTTGAGTCCCTGGCCCAAGACATAGAGCGTTTTGATCCTAGCAATACAGAATCCACCATTGATGACTATCTCAGAGAGGTAGAGCGCTGTCTGCTAGACTTATATAGCCCCTCGGCTCGAGAAAAATTGAAGCTTATCTGGAAAACCACGTCCAGAAGTGTCCATGTTTTCATAGAAAGCCTCCCTCCAGCTACACATGACCGTTACTCAGCTCTTTGTCAGGCTTTAAGAGAAGAATATTCTGTGTTCACAGACCCAGCTTCTGCGACTCTTGGAGCTTTTGCAATTCAGCAAAAGAGAACTGAAGCGCCCAAGGAGTATTACCGCCGTTTGCGGGCTGCTTACTTTCAGGGACGAAATGCTCCCGGCTTGGAGGAAGACCACACTTTCAAATCTTTGTTCCTCCATAATCTTCATGAAAGCGTGCGTTATGAGGTTACCATGCATTGTAGAACCAAGAGACTTACCATGCAGGAAATCAGGAAATACGCGCAGGTTGCATGGGAAACACGTGTCCGGCCCAACAAAGGAGCCGACAGTGATAAAAAGGTTCTACAGATTCAGATCGAACCAGAAAAGAGGTTAGGTCTGGAGGGACAGGAGATGCCTCCCTTCAAACCTAAAACTAAGTTTGGTTCCAAGAAGCAACACAGTTTTGAATCGCAGCAGAAGAAAGCTTCTCATGATAGGAGAGGTCAGCATGACAGCATGGAAGGTGAGAGGTTTCAAAAATGGCACAGGCCGGATCCAGCCCGACACGGTAAGCAAACTGACAGGTCGGAAAAGCCGAAAAGCACACATGACAACAAAGGCTGTAACCTGCGCATGGAGGAGTCAATGAGAAAGGAGATGGAGGAGACCTTTCGCAGGTTGCTAGCCGACACAGTGCGTCAGATCGCGCCGCAGCCGTCCTCGCCACCATCCAATCCTGCCGACCCTCCTGGGAAACCAGGCCCAAAACCCACGTCAGCATGACTAGGCGTGGACCAGGCTCCCCCTTCTAACAGAGTTTATCTGATTAAGTGGGGGAACCAACCAAAAATTCACCAACAACCTTCTGAGATCCCATCAGCAGGTGATCAGAAAACCCCTTTTCTAAGGTTTTTAGGTGAACTAAACCACCGTGAAAACGCGCATCGCTTATACTGCTCGACAGTTATAGGAGGATGTGTAACGGCAAATGCTCTCTTAGACACAGGTTCAGAGATCAGTCTAATGTGCTCAGATTTGTTTGATGAGGTGACCAGAGCTATGGTGTCTCTTGGGAAACCGTTCCAGGTGGAGACCTGTAACGTGGGCATCACCAGCTACACTCAGGATCAGTCATGCATCACCAAACGGGCGTGGTTAGACATCACTTTCCGTGACATGACCCTTGTTCACCCCATCTACATCTGTACTTTGGACACAGAACCTTTTCTTGTGGGTCAGGATCTGTTGAACAGGTTAGCTCCACTCATTGACTGCCATCATGGTCATCTTTGGGCCCAAGTGGGGACCCCCAAGCCTCTTACTTCTGGAAGTGGACCATCCGTCCCTATCCACCAGGTGACCTGCTCCGAAGAGCCCAAAGAACTCTTAGCACCATTTCTGCCTTCAACAGAGCCGATTTCCAAATCCTCTGACACACCACCGCTTCTCAGCGATCAGAGAACTTCTCTCTGCAGCCATACATCTTTCCTTTGCTCACTTAAACACTCTGGAGTTGAACCCTATAACCCCAGAGTGGCCGAAGGTGTGCACCTGGAAAGCACATTCATGCCAGACGTGCTGCTGGCTCTTTGGTCAGAGAAATCTGCGATCAGCAGAGACCTGTACAGCTCTCTGTGCCGTGAAAAGCCCCATCTGGCTGAAACAAAACACAGCCACTATTTGCTCTCAGCAGACTGGCCTCGCCGGCTTCTGAAAGCAACGGGGGTGTGCATACTTTATGCACAGATTGGCACAAGGCAGCTCTCTCATCCTTTCAGCATTGTGGAGAATTTACATCCTCCAGTGTTTGTTGGTGCTGATTTTCTGGTACGGCTAGGTGCACAGCTGGACACTTGCAACCAGGTCCTGTGGGCTCAGGCTCACGTGACCCCAAGTTCCTTCCTGGCCACCCCTGAAGTCATGCGATCAGGGCAAACAATCCCACAGGCTTGCCAGGTGGCTAGCGAAACAAACATGCTAATACCACCACAGACTGCAGGTGTACCTATTAGATTAGCCATCCTGAAAGGACAACAAATACAGAACACACAGGTTTTCTTCCAATCCCTTTCTTATTTCCAGGAATCCAACCTGGTCATCCGGGGCACACCCCTGCTTGAGCTGAACAACCGCTCAGCTTACCTTTTAGTGGAGAATCCAACCCACATGCCGATCCAAGTGGTGGCGAAGAAACCCCTTGGGGTGCTCATCGAAAGCTCTTTCCACGACTTTGAGCTGAGCATTCCCGTCATTGGAGACCTGCCTTTATCCTTGACCGGCAGACAGGACTCTCCAGACACAGTGTTTACTTTCCCTTCCAACATGATCCAAATCAGGCGACATGAAGCTCTGCCTGCTGGATCTATTTGTGGTGCTACGCTTGAAGCTGAAGGAAACCTGTTGGTGTATGCGATAGCAACCAACCCAACAGAACCAGCACCAAATCAACCAGAGAACCAGGACTCACCCACTGAGCCCTATCCTGGTTTCGAAGCAGAAATCATGCAACAGCTGGAAAAAGCTGATGCGCTGACCACTGAAACAGAGAGAACAGCACTTAAGGAGCTATTTTATGAGTTTCAGTCAATTCTATCCAAAGACTCTAATGACTGTGGGGTCACAGATTTGCACACGGTTCGGATCTCAACAAATCCAAACTCACCCCCTACCTTTGTGCGTCAGTACAAAATTCCCCTGGCAGCTTATGAGTCGATACAGGAAATCCTTGATAAACTGCTGGAAAAACAGATAATCCGGGAATGTAACTCAACTTACAACTCCCCCATCTGGCCGGTGTTAAAACCAACGGGGAAATGGCGTCTGACAATCGACTACCGTGCTCTTAATAAACAGGTACCTCTCTCTCGTTGGCCTATGATCCATCTAGACCAAGAATTAGCGAAGGTGAAAGACGCGCGTTTCCACAGTGGACGTGGCTAATGGCTTTTGGACAATGAAGGTGGATCAGGCTGACCAGTACAAACTGGCGTTCTCTTTCGGGAGCCGCCAGTACACCTGGAACAGATGCCCGTTTGGGTACTCTAACTCCCCAGCCGAGTTCAACATCTTTCTCCATAAAGCCATGTCAGATGCTGCAACACGCGGGAACCTCATTTATGTCGACGACATCCTTATGAGGAGCCGAACGTTTGAAGAACATTTGGCAGAACTCAGACACGTCCTAAGACAACTCTCTGCTGCAGGAGCTAAGCTAGCTCTGACCAAAGGCCAGTGGTGCAGGACGAAAGTCGACTATGTGGGTCTAACAGTGGGTCCAAATGGCATTGAACCCCAAGCTAATAGGATCCGAGCCATCCAAGACATTACCGCTCCCGGAAATGTCTCCGAGCTCCGAAGCTTTTTAGGGGTCTGTAACTACTCGCGTCAGTTCATTGAGGATTATGCCGACATGGCTAGGCCGCTCACTGAACTGCTACGTAAAGACGTGCCGTTCAACTGGGGGGAGCCTCAAGAACTGGCATTCCAGCTCTTAAAGCAGAAACTCGTTTCTGCCCCCTGCCTGGCATACCCAGACAAAGACAAAGAGTTTTATCTGGAAGCCGGTTTCTCTTCACAGTGCCTGAGCGCTGCGTTAAAACAGAAATACGACCAAGACACGCGGGTAGTGGCATACGCGAGTAGACCACTGAGCAATGTGGAGTTCAAGTTCTCCGACTGTGAGAAAGCACTCCTATCAACAGTTTGGGCAGTGGAACATTTCCGCAGCTACATCGGAGGTCAGAAAGTGATCATCGAGACATGTCATCAGCCAGTTACCTTCCTGAACAGCGAATGTTTAAGAGAAGGCAGGGTGTCCAACAGTCGCATTGCAACATGGATGATGGCACTCCAAGGCTACAACGTTGAGGTAAAGTACAGCCAGAACAACAGAATGGTGCTGGGGCAGGGGTTGGCAGAGTGCAAACACTGCGAGTGTGACACAGAAGCCATGACCCTCAGCGTCCCAGCCACCTTTGGGAGCCCTCCATCAACCCACCGTTACTTCAATGAAAACGTGTGTCATGGGCTCCCAAGAGTCTACACAGATGGCTGTGCTTACATGCATGAACACCAACTCCGAGCCGGAGTAGGGATCGTCTGGGTAGGACGCGACTCCACCAAACCTAACCACTACCGGTTGGGACCCAAAACCAGCCAGTATGCTGAAGTCGCCGCAGTGCTCGTCACCATCCAGCAGGCAGCAGCCATGGATGTGAAACAATTGGTGATCTGCTCCGACTCCAACTATGCTCGGCTCAGTTTTGTCTCCCACCTCCCATTGTGGAAAGGAAACGGGATGAAAAACGCCAGAAACAAGGAGGTGAGGCACCCGAAGCTCTTCCTGGCGTGTGACCGTCTCACCACCAACAAAGACATGATCGTCTACTGGAAGAAGGTAAAGGGACACTCCCGCACTCTGGGACCAGACAAAGACGGAAACGACGAAGCAGACCGTCTGGCCAGACTGGGAGCCGAAAGCGGAACCCCATGGGAATTCCGAGAAGATGTCAGCTCTCCTCCAGATCCCCAGACCGTCTGCGCCATCACGAGGCGACAGACCAGGGAAAGGCAGGAGAACCCCCAAAACCCCGGGGAAATCCTCTGCCTGGGGCACAAACCAGACGACAAGGACCTGTGCACAATGCAGGACCAGGACCCGACCCTCCATGTCCTCCGAGGTCTGGTGGCTAACGGTCCATCAACAGGAACAACTCCGCCACCAAACGGAGGAACTAAAGAACTGAAGGCGTTCCGCCGCAGCTTACGTCACCTGAAGCTGGAGAAAAACCTATTGGTTTACTCCCAAAACGGAAATGGCCCACCCCGATGGGTCGTTCCGGTGAACCATCGCGGGATCATATTGGCACACGCCCACGACTCACCAGTAGGAGGACACAGAGGCTACAAAGCTACTCTAAAAACCCTCCAACAGGTGGCGTACTGGCCTTCGATGGCACAAGACACCCAGGAGTACGTACAGGGTTGTTTGACCTGTTGCCAATTTCAACCTACACGACCGCTCAACCGAGCTCCGCTCCAGCGAAGGGGGGTTACATTTCCGTGGTCACATTTGCAGATTGACTGGATCGGCCCAGTCCCCAAATCGTCAAGAGGTAACAAATACCTCCTGACAGTAACATGCGGCTTCACAAAATGGGTCGAATGTTTGCCGGCACCGAATGACACCGCCGTCACCACAGCAGTCCTGCTGCTAAATCACGTTTTCAGCCGGTGGGGCTTTCCCCTGTCCATCGACTCGGACAGAGGAACGCACTTCACATCAAGCGTAATGACCGCGCTTTTCGACATGTTGGGCATGGAAGTTAAATTCCACATCCCCTACCACCCACAGTCATCGGGACAGGTGGAACGGATGAACCGCACCGTGGTCGGCATGTTAAAGAAATATGTCAACAGCCACGGCAGGGACTGGGACATAAAGCTTCCCCTGGTCCTAATGGCCATCCGCTCGACCCCGCAATGCTCCACAGGGGTGACACCTTTCGAGATGATGACAGGGAGACAAATGACCCTTCCCCTGCATCTCATCTACCAGCCCGAAGACGTCAGTGTGACAACCGCCTACACGGCACACCAGTACGTCACCGATTTAAAAGACCATCTTCGAACGACTTTTGCTTGGGCTCAACAGAACCTCGACAACAGCGTGCAAGGTGCCAAAGCTTACTACGATCGGAAAACGTCCCATAGGGAATATGAAATAGGAGACAAGGTTCTTTATTTCCGTTTTACCCAGCCGTCCGGTCGGTCCAGGAAGTTTCTCCCGAGCTCGGCAGGCCCTTTCGAAATCGTCGGAAAACTCTCACCGGTAGCTTACCGGATAAGAATCCCGAAGCCCCGGCAAAGCCCAGAGTACAAATGGGTTCATGCGAATCAAATTAAACCGTACACCAAACTCTCCTCACAGGGAACGGAGCCTAACTCCGCCCCCGCCGAAGAGAACAATGCATAGCATTAAATAGGACAAGTGCATGTTCAATCAGGGCATTTTAGACGTGCACTAATAAACACATAATCGCCCATATACAATTTCACATCGGTAATTCAGATCTCTCTGTTGCAGGATGGAGATCATCTGGATGGTTATTATCCTTGTCGGATCATCAGTGAGCCAATCGACGAACGTGGTGGAAATGGGACCCCCGACCGGTACTGCCCTCCAGGACACGCCCGGGCTCCTTATCACCCACTGTAGACTTCACACTCAAAGAGTTTTTGTGCGACTAGATCCATGGGATGTGTACAGGAAACACGTACAACTCCCTCCACAGCTCAGCGAAGGAAGACCGCGCGGAACTCAGGTCCACGACGCTGTAGAACACACCAAACAGGTTACCATCCATATTCTCAGACAACTGCAGAAATCCATGGTAACCGAAGAAGACCTTGGTGGCAGTAAACGCCCCAAAAGATTCCTGGGAGGACTGATAGCTTCCGTAGCAGCGATCGGATCGCTTTTCTCAGTTGGTCTTTCAGCAGCGAATTCCGTCAGCCTGAAGACCGTCCAGAGACACGTACAAGAGCTAGATGAAGAAATGCCAGAAATCCAACAGAGACTCCTCCTACAACAGACTTTGTTAAATATCCAAACTAAAACACTTCATGGTACAATGGTTACTGTAAATCTACACTCTGCACTCCTCAATAACACCATGCATGCTTTGGAAACGCTCACAGAAGTGGTAAAGAATGACATGATGTATACTCAGGTTGTTAGAGATTTAATGCAGGACCTCACTCGAGAGGTTAGTTCATCCGTAAATAGCCTTGCTGAAGGACGGATTCCTCCGTACCTGGTACCAGTAGATTTGGTTGAAAAGGTTCTCAAATCTGCCTCTAGTGAAACACTGCAACCATCACAAACACACCTGGCTTACAGCCTAGGTAGTGCAATTCCAATATTTGTAAATCCTGACAACTTGGAGATAGGATTTATGCTAAACCTTCCCATCATTGAAAGAGCTAACGGTATAGGCTCAAATCAGTATTGAATGTCGGTTTTTGGCAAGGTGAGACCCACGTACACCTACAAACCCCCTCGATGCTAGCCTATCATGATGCTGACCCCAAACTTTATTTAGTTCCTAATTTGGATATGTGTACCAAAACCAAGGACATCCACTGGGTATGCCCAAGCAACCCATTTATCAGAGACGTTACCAATTACCTGTGTGGTCTAAGGAATGAATCCCCTGAACAAAACTGTCAGGCTAGAATGACCCTTAAAGATGCAGGTGTGGAAACCAAAATTGAGCGGGCAGGTAACCGCTGGCTCGTTAGAAAACCAGAGGCAGAAGCCCTGTTATCTTACGAGCAGCACGACACAGTTACTAGACTAAAACCGCCCAACCAAACCATTTTCTGTTCCCCACCTCAAGGTGCTGTAGTCCACATTGGAAACATGGTTCTGCATCACCTTGACGTTGACAAATATGACTCAGAGATTGAAATAATAGATGTCTTTAAGGGATACAATTTCAGCATTGATGTCGGCATTGAAAGACAGCTTTTACTTGCAGGCACCCAGCTGATTAAATTCAGTCTCACTCCATCAGAGTTGTGCTCGGTCCCTTTGCTTCGCTTCCCCAGAGCTACAGAGTCGACCGACGCTCACATTATGACCATTATTGTGGTTCTCCTTGTATTTGGATGGGCCATCACTACGGCGATGGCGTATGCAGCATACAAGCAGATCAAACGGTTACAAACCAGGATTGACACCCTCACCTTCGTCGCCCCCAGGTTCGTAACATCAGCTCCTCAAAGGCCACAAGCTGATTAGACTACGAACCGCTGTCTCTTTCCTTTCCCCTTTTTCCTCTCTCCTTTCTTTGGTTCAAAGTCCAAACCTTATGACCAATGAATGTATCGACAATGGTGATTGTGAAGTTTGCATTTTCGTTTATTTTATTTACCTTATTGTTTGCCTTATTAGCCAATAGAAATTACTAGCTATAGCTTAGTCTGCCCAGGCTAGGTCACTGACCCAGGCACAATAAATGCTTTTTTTTTTTTTTCCTTCCTCTTGGATGATGAACTGAACTGCATGAATCCCGAAGGACTACTAGAAAGACTATTAGGTTGTTCCACTCATGCACAACGGATTTTCGTCACGCCAGAATGGACTTGGTTGTAGCTTTAAAGACTGTGACCAGCATCTCACTCTTCAAAGCTAAAGCTCTTTAAATACTGATAACAATGATTATGATTATGATCAGAATAAACTTTTGTATCACCTCCCAGAAGCTGGTATGAAAAGAGACACACATATTTTTCACACCTCACTTAGTAACTCTTAGTAACTCTAATATTACAGCATTTTGATTTAATCCATCTGTATTCAGTATTTGCAAGCCATGCTCTGATTGGATGGAAAAAAACATGTCTGCGATTGGCTGGTGGAGTTGACAGTTTTTGAAGTCGCAGCGCAGAAACAGCCGAGCGAGTGCACAGCTGTTGTTGAGCGTGGAATGAGCAGGTGCGCGCGAGCAGAGATGGAACTGAGCGCGAGGAAAGAAGGATGAGAAGAGTTTTTCAGAGTTGAGCGCGCGCCAGACCAGTTTTGAGCGTTGAGAGTTGTCTCACTGCGCGCTAAATTGGTTCCTGCGCACTCAGACAGAAGGCAAAAATATCGCTACGACTGAGCGGCAGCGCTGTCTTCTTCTCTGTCTTCTCGCGCCTCCCCTGTGACTCTTTGGCGCCCCCCAAGGGAGGCGCGCCTCACCTATTGAAAACCACTGATATAGAGCATTCTCTGTTTACTATTGTTACTATGGTGTTGACATATCAGTTCCTTTAGTTCATTCTTTTGTGTTTTACTTGTGATCTTTGTAGATTCTTGTCCCTAGGTCTCCTTTTTCAGCTCCATTCATGTTTGTTTGTCTTCTTTCTCCTTCTCTGCTATCCTCTTTTCTTTAGTCTCAGCTGCTCCACATCTCTCCCTGATTCTCTGCCTTAGCTGAAATGTATTCATTCTCCTGTATGAAGTATTTTCTCTTTCCCTGCCTCAGTATATATACTTACCGGTTTCTCTTCCTCTCCACTGAATCCTCCTTTTACCATACCGCTTGTTTCCTCATGTATTCATTGCAGTTTAGTGTTCTGTGCTCCACATTATGTTCGCCTTGGCAAGCCTGTAAGTTTTGCATTTTAAATTTTTTTTTCATTAAACCTTCATTTCTAATCACCATCCCCCCCCCCCCCCCCCCCCCCCCACCACCACCACCATCACCAAACTCAGACCGGGCAAGAAGATTTAATTTTTAAATGCTGTCAAATGTAAGAAAGCTGTGTTTTAACTAAAAAATCCGGTTGACCAGCTGACGAGCCAAACCGCTGTCAGCAGCATGATTTTCCTGTTGCTGCCCAGGAGAGCGAACTCTCCTCCACAGCGGTGACTGCAGAGGATAGTTCACTCTCCACTGTGGTGTCACCCAACTGCAACATGGTGCGTTAATGTGTTGGACGTAAGGTAACCTTGACCATCAAGAAAGGTGCCTATAAATAATATGTATTATTATCATTATGTTGTGCCAGTTCAAGACGTGATGACTACATTAATTCGGGACATGACGGACTGCGTTTCCCATGATGCAATGTGGTCAAAATGGCCACCAACTCCCATCATGCAACGCGGCCCAAAATGGCCGCCGTCTTAGCAACCGATAACATTGCTAGGTAAAGTTGATAAAACTCGGTTGCACCTCACAATCGGCCTTCTTTCTCTGGCTCACCGCCACCCTGAGAAGACATACAGCTGTACTCCGTGGATTAATTACCCACACGCCACGTGCTCGAGTTTCTCGCTGGACCGAGATTTTTCGACACAACGTTGTTCCCTGCTTTTCAGAGTAGGAGGTCGACTCAAAAGGATTTGTGACTCATCAATAACCCCGCCGTGGGTCATTGCTTCAGTTATTTTCCATCTCCTTCCATGCTTTTCCCCCCTCTCTCTTTTCGCTTCCCCTTATCAGCAGATTTAATCTTTTTGTCCAAGCTCATTCCGCGCTCTTTGCTTTAAACTCCCAGTTAGCCGCGCCCTCTCGAAGCGAGGCATTATCCCATCAGCGTAAGCGTGGTTACGTCATTAGAACCTCCCCTCACGGATCACGCAAATTGGTAGACCATACGTCATCGTAGCAGCCATCTTGGGAGGGTGTCAGATTACTGAACTGTAGGTAGCTTAGCGGATGGCTCTATAAGACATCAAAGCGTCCGGTGGGACTCTGAGCTGTTTCTGTCTGTCAATGCTGCTACGTCAAATGCCGATGTTCTGAGTGTGGTGTTAAACCACTGTGAGTTGAGTTAAGATCTGCTAACCGCTAATTTTAATCCATTGTTTATTTTTGTTTTGTTCTTTTATTTCCACATATATATTTTGCATGTTTAGTAGTGAGTAAGAATTCCAAAGTTGTTGAATCAGAGAATTACTGTAACAGGGAATTGCTTTTGGTTCAATAAAACCAACGACTGCGGAATAGACATTGTTTTGTGTTCAATCCAATTCAAAGATGCCTGGTTATTCAGAAATCAGAGCTAACCTCCTTTGGAGTTAACATCTGACATTAATACAGAGACAATATCATTGGATGGTGATAAAGGAATAAGGATTTAAACTCTAATTGCAGTTACATTGGGGTTCTCACAGCCTGCCGGATAAACCTCGTCGGTCACAAGTCCGACCAGATCACTTATCCCAGCATAAATGAGTTCATAACAGCAAATTAACTAATGCATTAGTGGTATAAATACTTACAAGCTTATAGCTAACATCACCACCATTTGAACTATATTTTGTTATAGCGAATTTTGAGTTGAATGATTTATTTTTTAAATTATAATACCAAATTAAAATTAATAATAATAATAATAAGCATATTCAACCAGCTTCTGGCATAACAATTATTATTATTATTAGTGCAGCCTGCAGCGAGCTCCCTGCCGCACCATAATCTATTGGCTTTGTATTTCAGTCCCACTGTGTTGAATCACGCCACAGGTCAAAGCCTTTGGTCAGCTTGGCCTCTCCTATCTGATGTCCTGTAACACAAACACTTCAACTAGCCATAAAACCATAATTTACACATATCTAAAGAATGGTTGTTTGTGTTTATTTCGTGCAAGGTGATTACTGTTTGAAAGCTCAGGCTGGTATCATCCCTTTTTGGTCTGATATTTGGTCTGATATATAGTTTCATCTATAGTCATTTTTAATCATTATTAATTAGTAGGGCTGTCAATCGATTAAAAAAATTAATCTAATTAATTACATACTCTGTAATCAATTAATCTAAATTAATCGCATATAATTTTTGCTGTGAAAGTATTTAAAATATTTAAATTCAAATGTTTCAATGAATAATCAGCATTAGATACATTAAAGTGCTGTTTTCAACAGCAGACAAACTGAACTAAACAGATGCCAATGTCAAACTGAACTCACGTCAACAGGAAACGTCAACTGAAATGATAATAAAAAAGATAACCTGAATTTAACAGACGTCAACATATTCCATATTCCAATCTACTTTTTAGGCTAATTATACATAATTTAGACCTAGTGCTATTTTAACAAACAAGCATTTTATTAGTTGTTATCTCTTATCTGATGTATTTCTGATGTTTGGCACTTTGTTTTACCTCGTGTTAAAGTGCTCTTTAAATAATAATGACATTCATGATGATTATGATCAGAATAAACTTTTGCATCACCTCCCAGAAGCTGGAAAGAAAAGAGACAAAAACATTTTTCACAGCTCACTTAGTAACTATAATATTTTAGTCTAAATACTTTAGCCTAAATATTTTAGGCTAAAATATGACACTTTTTATTTGTTTTTCTTCAATCCCTCGGTGATGTTTAGTAATTTCTGCCAAAGGCTGCAGCATTTTGATTTAATTCATCTGAATGCAGTATTTGCAAGCCATACTCTGATTGAATGGGAAAAAAACTGTCTGTGATTGGCTTTAACAGCCGAGCGAGTGCACAGCTGGTGTTGAGTGTGAAACGAGCAGGTGTGCGCGAGCAAAGTAGCGCGCGAGCAGAGATGGAACTCACCTCGAGGACAGCGGGTTGAGAAGAGTTTTTCAGACCGTGCCAGACCGGTTTTGAGCGTTGAGTTGTTTCACTGCGCGCTTGGATTGGTTCCTGCGCGCTCAAACAGAAGACACGAATATCGCTACACTGTTTGACAGAGTTGAGCAGCAGCGCTGTCTTCTTCTCTGTCTTCATGCACCTCCCCTGTGACTCTTTGGCGCCCCCCAGGGAAGGCGCGCCTCACCTATTGAAAACCCCTATACGACATCGATTAATCTGCGTTATTTTTTTTAATCCGTTAATTTTTTTTTAATTAATTAATCGAAATTAACGCGTTATTTTGACAGCCCTATTAATTAGTATTATGATTAATAATAGAGCAATCCTAACTGCTCATCAACAGAATGGATGCAATGCAAGATTTTAAATATTTAAACAAATATAGGATTATACATATGTACTTTACACTTTTAATATATAATTAATTCAGTTTAAAATAATATCTTCATTAAATTATTTAACAATGTATTTCATGAATTACTGCCACATTTATTTTACTAAGGAAAAATATTTTTATTTACATAATGTATGAATTTCCAGTTTTATTTCAACTATCTGAAATAGCTAGACATATTAATTTTACAAGTTATTAATTTGCTGGACTGTGGGCTGAACTCTGGACCTTTGGATCAGAACTGTGTCTCTTCTGCCACCTAGCGGTTGTCATGTACCGAGCCAGACTTCGCATGCGCACTTCATTGAGCATAGTGGGTAATAAGATACATGAACACAATGTTGCATAATGTGTACCTTCATCTATAAACTTTGGGATTTAATTGTATAACTAAAATATTAAAAAGTTGAGATCTTTAGAAATATAAGACTGAGTTAATGGAGGTTCTCAACTTCCTCTTTAAAAGGTTTATTCTACTCAGTAAAATAAAAAACAACCAAACTGGCATTACCTAGAGATATATTGTTTAAACCATAATAAAGTTTATTCTGTCTTCTGCTCTGTGTCATCTTGCACACAGCATGTTCGATTAGAATGTTTAGCATCAAAGTGTTCTATGACATCACAGCTGATGACATCACTCTGTGACACATCAACGGAATCTTAACTACTATTTAAGACCAAGCTGGTTTTTCCTTCACTGTTCCCGAGACCTTCATCGCGACAGTACACCTTTGAGAGAGCACGTTCGAATCTTAGCCAAACAGCGAGAATTCGATCTCAGATATCAGACGCCTTTCAGAGAAGCGACTATATCTGATTTACAGAAAGTTAGACATGGAGCAAACGCTTTCATGGGTAGACATGGTCGACCTCAACATCCAAGTCGACTACGATGCAATCATCTTCCCTATCGAAGATGGCAGTGACGGTACCAGTGAGCTGCATCCCACCCAGCCAGAAGATGGTACAGAGATCCAAGGGGAATCTGGTCCCTCTGCTGAATCTGAGACTCCTCCTTCAGTGGAGGTTCAGCAGGATTCATCTTCCTCTGCTGACTCTGGGTGTCTCAACTCAGAAGGAATCCAGCAAACACGTCAGCCATCTCCAAGGTCAGAAAAACCAAGGAAAGACCTCAGAGCCTTTTCTTCCTCTCGGGCACCTCATTCATACCACCAACCTAAGCATTTCCAGCGCCGATGCCAACAAGCAGAGCGGCCACACATCCAGGCCCCAGTTTACTATGTGGCTTCCAACTCACAAGCCCACAAGAGAAAACCAAGGCATTCCCAGGCTGCTGGAAACTCTGAGGCTCGTCACCCCCAGTACTTTAAGAGTGACAAGATGCCTCAACACGCCTCACCTGTTACGGTGATCCCTCCCTCGTTGGACATTGAACAGGCAATCAAACGTATCAGTGATCTCACGCAGCAGGTAGACGATCTTAAACAGGAGCTGCGAGGTAAGATCTTTGATCTTCACGAGGAGAGAGAACGAAGAATAGAGTTTCAGGTTGATTGCAAAGTACAGCTGGAACAGATCCAAGAACTGGAAAAAAGTTTAGAACATGAACGCCACATGAGATTGAAATGTGAAGAGAAAGTGGAGAAGCGGGAAACATTTGCTGCACTGCAGACTGCAGGTGCATCAAGATTTCCACGCATTCCCAAAGTTACGGTCCATGAGAGCGTTCTGCATGAGCTTAAGTTTTTTAAGAGGCAGGTGGAAAAAAATGCCTTGCACAGTGAGAAGCTAGCAAAGGCTTTTGTAGCAGAACAGCAGCTGAGAGTCAAATATGAGGATCAGCTGAGGAGTAACTATCAAGAAGCCTCTAGATTCAAAGAACAGCAGGAAACAATCGAATCTCTGAAGAGTCAGGTTGGAGAACTGACCGTAGAGTTGAACCTTGCTTTGAAAAATGAACATCCTAAAGTTTCCTCGCAAACAGAGGCGTCCACGCAAACTGACGTCTCCCATCACACAGAGGCCGCCACACAAACTAAAGCCTCCATAAAAACTGAGGTCTCCAAACAAACAGAGGCACCGAGGCAAACAGGGCCTCAAAGAAACAGGGGTGTTCATGAAGTTAGAGGCTCCCAGCATGAATACAGGAGACAGAATACTAACAGAGGCTTCAATGCAAACCCAGGCCTGTACTCACATGCAGGCCGCCATCCAAATTCTGGCCTGTACGTTAACCCAGGCCTCTACACACATGCAAGCCACCATAAAAACAGAGGCTCGCATCCAAATAGGAGAGGTCCTCCTTATAGAGGCCAGCAGGCAAACACAGGCCTCCAGGCTATCTGAAGCACTTGATCAAATTCCTGACTCCAAGTGTCTTCTCCTGTAAATATGTAAATATATGTCACAATCTGTAAATTAAGCAAATACAAGGAAATCTAGAAAACAAGAAAAACAAAAAAAAAACTAATTTTTTGTATTTAGTTTTGTATTCAGTTTTATGCTTTTATTTGAAATTTTGTACTTTTTGTAATTATTAGTTTTGCTAACCAACACACTAATGCAGCCTCAAAGGGGGCCACAGTGTCCTGTGTCCTTTTTGGGCCGGTCCCAAGCCCGGATAAATGCAGAGGGTTGTGTCAGGAAGAGCATCTGAACAAAACCTTTGCTAATAGAGCTGTTTTCAGCCCAAAATAAAGGGACCATTGACCAACATATTTGATGTGTATTGATGTTTTCACTTGAAACAACTGAATGTTTGGTACTGAAACTGCTTCGATGTGTTTATGATATTTTTATGTTTTCATGATGTAAAGCACCTTGAACTGCTTTGCTGCTGAAATGTGCTATACAAATAAACTTGAATTAACTTAATCTTATAAGATAAGATATAAAATTCCTTTATTGTCCCACAGTGTCCCCGCAGGTTTTCTCTGCAATGCCTGAGAAACCATGTTACCTTTTCCTCCACTGAGAATCTCCGATAGCTAAACCCACCAAATAACTCTTTTTTTTTTTCCTGCTGTTATATTGACACCTGGTCTTGGCCCAAACACTCAACCATCCATACATAAAGGAGGCAAGGATGGCCTGCAACCGACAAATAGAGGGAAACCTCTTTGTGCATCTGCTGATCTGGAACAGGTTGGGACCTTTCTGCAAAGGCAATAGCTGCAGACCTTCAAACTTAATGTGGTCTTCAGATTAGCTCAAGAACAGTGCATAGACAGCTTCATGGAATGGGTTCCCATTGCTGAACAGCTGCATCCAAGCCATACATCACCAAGTGCAATGAAAAGCATCAGATGTAGTGGTGTATCCAAAGCATTTCTTGCAACTTCATGCAAGGAATGTCATTACAGTTTTTCTCAATTGCCGAAACACGTTTCTTGAAACCATCTGTCCATTTCTCCAAACTGTAAACACAAAACCCAATTTTCATACTTTCAGTAAACCTCTGACTCTTCCTGCAAAACTAAAACTATTGCCTCAAAACTGTACTCAAAGCAAACAATGTCAGATCAGACCTCTGGTTAATCAAAATGAAAAACACCACTGAGCAGTCATTACACACAACATAGAAAAAAGGGTGCATGGCATTTTCCCTGATCACAACTTCACGCACGACTGACCCCCAAAGGAGAAACACTTCAGCACACTTTAATAGAGGTGGAGCTATTCCCACACAACACCCCAGTTGTGTACCTGACAAAAACAAAAACATCACTGTTAAGCAGCTGGTGAAGATTCTCAGTCATCCAGGTCATGGACAATGACCTAACCATGACCTGGATGACTGAGAATCTTCACCAGCATATTGAACATCATTTTGGGAAGGACACCCTTGGGGTAGTGCGTATGAGAATGGAATGACCACCACTGTTAATCTAAAACCGGATAAGACCTCAGGAGAAAATAAGACATAAAAATACGCTTGTCTTGCCTATAGTAAAAATAAAGCAGTAATAGAAGCATTCGTTAGATCATGGGATCTAACTAATCTTCTGCTGGGCTGTTGCCTGAGTGTTCTGTCATGGTGGTTTCTAATTTCTTAACCCACATGCAGAACACCAGGAGAACAGGAAATCAGTTAAATGAGTTTATTTTACAAAGATGGTTTAATGAGTAGTTGAGTCCTTGCAGGCGGGTTCACGGAGTCATCTGTACACTGAAGAGTAACAAAAGAACTTGGTGAGTTTAGGGTGGTTGGAAAAGAGACTTTCAAAGGAGCAAATTTAATCTTACTTTCTTCAGCCAAAAGGTGAGCTCTGTGGATCTGTGGTCCCTGTTTCTTTGTGGATGTTGTTGAGTTATCCAGGTTCCAGCTGTGGTGACTGCGTTGGAGGGCGGACAGGTAAGTTCAGATGTGTAGAGCAGCAGAGAGGTAATCCGACTGCCAGCCAGATAATCCAGGTAACGTTTGAAATCCAGAACTGTGGATGTGAAGGTGAACTCGGGCAACCAGTGGGTAACAATCCACGACGTCACAAGGGAAGAGAATCCAGAAGGCCAGAAGTGAGACTTCACTAGGAAGCACCACGGTGTCACGAAGAAACAGTGATGGGAATAACGGCGTTGAAATAAACGGCGTTACTAACGCCGTTACTAACGCCGTTACGGCCGCACCAGCTGATCCCCTTCCTGCCTGAGGGCAGAGTCGTCGCTGCCCTGGATAAGATGGAGTTTGACAGACTGGACTACTCAGGTTCAGTCATTTGTGTACAGAGAGAAGAGTGAAGGCGCCGGTGCGGATGGTTATTGAGCAGGAGAAGATGCTCCCCAGCTTCGCTTGTTGCTGCCGGTCAGTAAGGAATCTGGTGATCCACTGACAAGTGACAAGACCACAACCGTAAGCATAAATCCAGGTCCAAAATAAATAAGTTCTATCAGAGCAATTTCTTTTATTTTCTGAAGAGTTTTTACAATGATTAACAAACAAACACACAAGAAAAACAAAATCCCTCTGTTCACATATTCCCATACGCTTTACAATAACCGCATAAGAAATACTCTCCTTTGCTCCTTTACAGATTTGCATTGTATTACATTGAAATGACTGTCGTCATTTCAGCTTTTAACTTTTTGCTCTCTCTCTTTTATCTTCATAGTAGGTACACCTGGTCTGACGTTCTGTTAACTGTGACATCATCCAGAGAAGATGGCTCACCCGCTATTACCATCTAATGTAGAACAGATTACTGGATCAATGTGTGCTTCTGTGCTTTTTTGTCTCTCTTATTGTGTCTCTGCTCTGTCTTCTGTAACCCCCAGTCGGTCGAGGCAGATGACCGTTCATACTGAGCCCGGTTCTGCTGGAGGTTTTTCCTTCCCGTGAATGGGGAGTTTTTCTTTCCACTGTCGCTTCATGCTTGCTCAGTATGAGGGATTGCAGCAAAGCCATGGACAATGCAGACGACTCTCCCTGTGGCTCTACGGTTCTCCAGGAGTGAATGCTGCTTGTCGGGACTTTGATGCAATCAACTGGTTTCCTTATATAGGACATTTTTGACCAATCTGTATAATATGATTGAACTTGATTTTGTAAAGTGGCTTGAGATGACATGTTTCATGATTTGGCGCTATATAAATAAAATTGAATTGAATTGAATTGAATTGCTCTGGTCCATAACCTGTTATTTTGAGAGGAAGACAAACCCAACCCAGAGCTTCAGAAACCTTGTAGCTCAGAACATGGGTAAGTGTTCATCATCTTACCGTCTTTTAGGGCTCCATGAGTAATGTACTCAACACGCTCTTATCCATCTTGTGATGGACAGGAGTTGGACTGGAAACTGGTGTTTACAGCCGCTCTCACTCCAGTCTGACTAGCTTAAGCTATTTTTCAAAGATTGGATAATTTTCTCATTCTCTAAAGACACATACCCTAAACCATGGACCGCGGAATGGGTAGGGCCAGTAGGGCAGCGGCCCTACCTACTTTTGATGATCAAACATGTAAAATAATATATATAAATAAAATTAAAATATTCAATAGCTATTTTTTTCAAATGCACAGTAGTCTATGGCAGCAGCATCATTCTCCAATGAGAAAGCGATAAATCATCCCATCAAATGTATTGGCTGATTGTGTCATGTGATGTAAACAAAAGTTTTCCCACCTCTGCGCTGCTTATGACCGCTACTTCGTTAGCTTCGTTTGCTTCGTTAGCTTAGTTAGCTTAGTTAACCGTGTCCACTGCAAGTGCTGAGAGGTGTTTCTCGTCCCTCTGTCGTATCAAGACCTATCTGAGATCGACAATGACCCAGAAAAGACTAAATAGCTTGATGTGCGCCCACACACACACACACAGGGATCTTTTGACCACAGTGGATGCTTTGAGGATAGCCAGGGACTTCATCCAGCATAATGACAGATGGAGACACTTTTTCGGGAATATTTAGAGCAGGGGTGAGTTTGACTTTTCTTTTTAAAGTATTTTTATTCTGTAAATATTGTTTTAGCTGTAATATAATGATTGTAAGTGGAAATAAATCCGGGGCGTGTGTGCTGGAACGTCAGAAAAAAAGTTAAATAAAAATTCGGTGCCGATTTTAATTATAACATGGCAGACACATTTATCATGCTCAGGGACCACAGCCTATGAGAAAGCAATAAATTCTGGTGTCTAAAAATGGATTGGCTTGTCTTGTGTCATGTGACGCAAATCAGTTGCGTGATCAAGGGGATGCTGGTGTTTAATGTGTATGCGGGCGCGTGCGTATGTGATGGGTAGTGGTATTGTGAGTATTGCCTGATGGGCCCGACCAATTTGAAATGCGTTCCGCGGTCCATGCCCTAAACCTCCTGCAGGTGCAATGAAAATGTTGCCAGGAGGGCCGAATACAAGAGCACGCCACACGTTTCAGATTTCCATTTCAAAAAGTTTAAATCCATGAAAACCATCATTTTGATTCCGCTTTATAACCGTGCACTGTTTTGTTTTGGCTGGCTGAATAAAATCCCTGTAAAGTAAAAGGTTTTGGCTGTAAGGTGACAAAAAAGGGGAAGAAGTTTAAGGTAGAAATATTTTGTGCTGCCAGTCTGCCACTGAAACATTGCACAGAGTCTCTGAAGAATTAAGGGGGCATTGTTAAAGGAGCGGGGGTCCGGTGCTTCTTCTGTTAGTTATAGGGATAATCGTGTTGACTGCAACCAGACACAATCCCGTCTTTTCCCCTCTCGCTGCGCTGCTGTCACTGCGCACGCATGCGCGCTGCTGCGCGGCCGTGACTAGACATTCGGTCATAGGAGCGGTGGAGGGGGGCGCTCGAGCCACGTCGGTGAAACAAATCAACGCTTGAAGGCGGATTACAAAGAGGCTGAGGAGACTAATTGCGGCAACTGCAGCGTCTTCCTTCATCTCCCGCAAATATCAGGTCGGCAGCGCAGAGATTCGGCCCAGATTGCCTGTTCTGTTGATGCCGGTAGGTCAGTCAGCAGAAGCACAGTCCGCCATTCCCCTCTTTTTTTACGTTTTACTAGACACACTTCCAGGGGCTGATTGAGGAAATTGTCAGCAGCAGCGGCAGCAGGGGCTCATGTGCATCATTTGCAGTTTTTCTCCATTTTCAGATCAAGTTCAGCGCTAGAGCCGGCAGGTGTATCGCAAATGCACGCATCGGGCGGTTTGGTGCAGCGCAGCAGGAGAAAATCTACATCTGATATGCGTTAAAAAAAACCTGTTCTGCAAGGGACTTAATATATATAGTATATTATTTAACAGAGAGACGCAACTGTATTTAGAAATCCAGCTCCAACGTCACTGTATTTATGACAAATAAAATATCATAATAGACCTGATCACTTTTGCATATTAAATAGACACTTTTGCAAAGGTTTTCTTGCTGTCTTTGCTCCTCTTCTCCCAGGAGCAGGAGATCCTGAGCCATGTCAACACCTGATCCTCCCATGGGGGGTACCCCACGTCCGGGTCCCTCGCCAGGTCCTGGCCCCTCCCCCAACGCTATGCTGGGCCCCAGCCCAGGTCCTTCCCCTGGCTCCTCTCACAGCATGATGGGGCCCAGCCCGGGTCCTCCTTCCTCTGGGCACTCCCAGCCAGGGCCCTCGGGATACGGCCCGGAAAACATGCACCCAATGCACAAAGTAAGGACAAACTACACCAGGGGGTCCTAGGCTCTTCATTCCTCTTAAGAAGTTAAGCACCAAAGATGGTGATCACACTTTTATTTAATAAAAAAAACTGTGATCTACTTATTTGGTTAAAACGGATTTATTTGTGACACTATGTGACTATGCATGGTCTAATGTGCATTTGGTAAACTTTACAATTGTGTAGTAGCTACATGGGCTCTGACCAACCATTTTCACTGAGATAATTATTACACAGATACATCCAAAATGCAGAAATTGATTTAGAAATGCCATTTAAAAAAAAGTCTTTCATCCATGTGCCTCATTAAAATAGTTTAATCTGATGAGCTGCTTTAACAAGCCAACAGTTAGAAGTTACCTGTTTAAAGTTTTATTATTTTATTTTAATTGACTACAAGTAACGGACAGCTGTCTGTGCGTCATTTGTTCGGTTTTTGGTGTCTTTCTCCATCTGTTGTAGGAAACTCCATAAATGAGCTCTGTTGCGTTTTCTTTTTCTGAACAGTTTATGTAGGAGCCACCCTACAGTTGTCACTCTAAGCCTTTTCTGGTATGTCTCTACTAGTTCTGTGCACCAAGAGACTGACGTTTTGCTCATCCATTGCAAAATAACTCAAGCTCAATCAGACTGAATGGAGAGGAGCATCAAGACTTACCACAGATACCCCTCTAGATTTAGGTGTGGACTTTGATTAGGCCATTCTAACACATAAGTATGCTAAACCATTGCATTGTAGCTATATGTGTCAGATCCTTGTCCTGCTTTAAGGTGACCCTCTCTCCCGAATCAAGTCAAGTGTTTTGCAGGTTTTCCTCTAGGTCTTGGCCCTGTGTGTAAGTTCCCACGGAAGCTGACCAGCTTCCCGGTCCTTACAGAAGAAAACCATCCTCAAAAACGTAATGCTTCCACCACCAAGTTTCACCCTGCAGATTTGGTTAAACGTAGGCAGGCCAGAAAACTCTGTCTTGGTCTCATATGATCAGAACAGCTTCATCTGGAGTTTACTGTGTCTAATTCATGACTTATGGCACACTGAAATTCATAAGGCTTTCATTCAACAATAGCTTCCTTCTTGTCACTCACCCAACAAGGCCAGATGAGTGGACATTACAACTAGCGTCCTGTGAGCTGATTCTCTGAGACGCCGGTTGTGACATACTCTTTCTATTTTTAAAAGATGGATTGAAAAGAGTTCTTTGAGATTTTTCAAGCTTAGGATATTCTACCCAGGTAAAGGGGGGCTGATTTTAAATGCACAACACATTTTTCAGATCTTTAATGAATTTTACGTTGCTATCCTCCTCTGAACACTCCCCACAGCCCATGGATGGCATGCACGAGAAGAGCCTGTGTGATGACAGTCGTTTCAGTCAGATGAAGGGGCTTTCGATGAGGCAGGGCGGGCACAGTGGTATGGGCCCCCCACCCAGCCCTCTGGATCAACACTCACAAGGTAATTTAGCAACACAAAGCCATCTGAAGCAATGCCGTTCTTTCCAGGGTTGTGTAAGACGTCGAGTGGCGTGCAGCTGATTAGCGCTAGCATTGGGGAGATGTGGTCAGATATGCTTACAGCCAGTGAGGCTGCTGTCACAGGCTACAACATGTGCTTTTGTTTTCAAATGTTTTTTTGTCTTCACTTTTTTCCTGTGCATTACGTGGATGATGTTCTAACAACGTAGTCATAAATGAAAGAAATAAAGTGTAATCAGATAACAGTAAGTTGTAGTAGTACTTCCGTCTATCAGGACAACTTCCAGGGCTTGTAACGAGACAGCTGATCTCGGGTTTAACTCAGGGAGTTTGTCTGAGAAAGCTTTTGAAATAACAGTTGGGCAGGATTTAATGAGGGTTAGGTAATGATTCATCGTTTAGGTGTGCTGCAGGCTTTGGAACAGAACATTTCCAAAGTTTTGACATTTCTGACTATGCACGTCACTGACGTACTGAGATTCCAGCAAGAACACTGACACCGTCCAAATGTTACACATTACACTGCAGTCAGAAGTGGACTTGATTCTTTTACAAAAAAAACAAAAAAAAACAATGGACAGTTGTGAACAGCCCACCATTGTTTTTTTTTTATTAAATTCTTTTAGCTACCTTGGTGTGTAATCACCTTCTCTCTGCCTTTCTGTTTGGGTCTTCCAGGCTACCACTCTCCTCTAGGTGGTTCTGACCACTCCAGCCCCGTGGCTTCAAATGGCCCCCCATCCGGTCCTCTTATGCCATCAACCTCCTCTTCGTCCTCTTCTGGTTCTGCTTCAGCCTCTCTAGATGGCCCCAGTGTAGATCAACATTCCTTGGGGCCCAATAACAGGCCAGGACCTCCTGGGAGTACTGGACCTGGCCCCAGCCCTGGGCCTAGCCTGGGCTCCACGGTGCCCACTCTTGGTACTGGCCTTGATGGTAGTGTCCCTGGTGGCCCTGGAGGTCCTGGCGGCCCAACTCCCTTTAACCAAAACCAACTTCACCAACTCAGAGCCCAGATCATGGCATATAAAATGCTAGCCCGAGGACAACCCCTGCCGGATCATCTGCAGATGGCTGTCCAGGGAAAGAGGCCGATGCCAGGGATGCAGCAGCAGCAACCCATGTCCAGTCTGGTCTCTGGAGCTGGTGGAGGGCCAGTAAGCGGTCCGACAGGACCCGGATCAGGGCCTGGGCCAATGGGATCAAGCTACAGCCGGCCTCATGGTGAGTGTGCATGGAGAATGTGCAGAGTACTCTGCAATACAGCGCGGTTGTGGTGATACGTCAGTCACTGAACTTGATGGTTTGTATCTTTCCACAACTTAGGCATGATGGGTCCCAACATGCCTCCCCCTGGTCCTTCAGGGACCCCAGTTGGGATGCAAGGACCGAATCCTAATGGACCCTCCAAGTCATGGCCCGAAGGTTAGCGGCTGTTTTGTCCGGCTATAACATGCAGCAACTTATTTGGCTGTTTGGAACCCTGTCATTAAATCATTAGTCTATGTACAATATTGGTTAAAAGACCTGAGACCCCCCCCCCCCCCACACACACACACACCAAAATGCTGAACGTATTCATTGTTTTCATATATATAAAATATCAAAGTTGTCCTTAACAGTTTTCCTTTCCACACAATCTATTTTAGTAATTTCTGTTCATTGAGCTGCTGAATACTTGGAGCAGAGTTGTGACCGCAAACAGCAGATGCTGCAACATAGCAAATAACTAGTTTTTAAATTGGATCAGAAGTACCACAACTGAGTATAAAAAAGAAAAGAAAAAAACCTACCTCAATCTCATCATCAAACAAAATTTAATCTCATGACTTAAAATACATCTACAAGGACAAATAATGTCAAATTTAAAATAGTTTGGCAGAATTAAAGTATTTTTGCACCAATAAGGTGAATTCCTGTCATTTAAAGAATAATGCAGTGTCAGGTTTCTGGCTGTTTCCCTCTTTTTATGTTTCTGAAACCTTTTTCTGACACAGCCTATCTGCTTTAGGTAGTTTTACAGATCCAACACACAGTGTTCTAGTTCTGGACTAATAGCTTTTTAGGACTTCTTTTGTTGAAAATGCTATTTTATAACTGTCAACCTGGTATCTTTACCATAGAAGCTGTTATGAAAATTAAAGTGTAAAAAAAAAAATCAAATTTAAAACGAATTATTTGATAAAGGTTCAGATTGTCTTTAATAAAACTAAAACATTCCTCTTGGAATAATCAGAACCAAATCATTGGCTCCTGATCATTTCAAAATGAAACTGTCTGCTATGGATGTTTCTTTTTGACCGTGTGTCAATCAGTAAACACAAAATAATGATTTAAAATAAATTTCTATAGTCTACTCATAGTCTTCTGTAATGAAAATATAGTTTTATGATGTATAATGTCCTCCAGCTGGAGGTACCGGAGAGTTATTTTGGTTTGATCAAAATAATCGGTCATGTTTCATAGGAGTCAACCCGGCCAAAAATAGATAGCAGCCAAAATAAATTGAAGACTGGTGTAAAACTGTCTTTCAGGTATAATGTACAATTGAATTAAACCAAATGTGTTATGTAAGCATTTGTGACGCAAACCATGAAGTCATTTGTTGGTCAGTTATCTAAAAATATTTACCATGGGAGTCTAAATCTTTAGGACCAGTATGTGCGGACATAACTACAGAACATTATTAAGACCTATATTCTGATTTAAGACATGAATATTTTAAATAAAGAAATGTTATATAAATAGTGGTGCTTGATCATACGTAGTTTGCTGCTAATATTTCTTGTCGGAAAATGCCGGGCCCATGTGTTCTGCTGTAAAGTGTTAGGACTGTACTTTTTTCTGTGCTTTGCAGAGGCAGGACTTTACATTTCCCTTTCTTTGCTCTTTTTCGCTTTCCTTCAGGCCCCATGGTGAATGCAGCAGCCCCCTCCAACGCACCTCAAAAACTGATCCCCCCCCAGCCCACTGGTAGGCCTTCTCCTGCTCCTCCGTCGGTTCCCCCCGCTGCTTCCCCTGTAATGCCCCCACAGACCCAGTCCCCTGGTCAGCCAGCTCAGCCTCCTCCCATGATGCCTTACCACGCCAAGCAGAACCGCATCACTCCCATCCAGAAACCATGCGGCCTCGACCCTGTGGAGATACTGCAGGAGAGGGAGTACAGGTACAATCAAGCCCCTTTAGGGATCCATCTTCCTTTATCTCAACTCGCTTAAAGGTGCCCACTGGTGGAAGGAACTAAATATGGGTACAGCTAAAAAGTATTTGAATTCAGGTTTCCTTGGAATTTTAAAAAACAACTTTATTTAGTACAAACTTTTTAAGGATACTTTTTTTGTTAGACATATATATAAAATAATGACCAGACATAAATCCTGAATATTGCGGGTTGGTGTCCCAGGCAGGATTTCTTGTTGCCGTATCAATCTGAGTCATCTAAATTTAGGCATTTGCCAATACTAAGTCTGTTTTATACAAAGTTAAAATCAAGGCATGCATATTACTTTAGAGCTCCAAAGCTGGAAATAGGGATAAAATTACAACTACACTTTCTGAAGTGCTAGGCCAGTGTTAGCATTTTTATGCTCATCGATAGTTAGGTGTTATGTAAATACTTTTCCACTTACTTATTTGCAGAAAAAAACTCACAGAGTCAGATTTTATTAGTATTATAACCTTGGTGTGTTGCTTTTAACATTGGATATTTTAATCAGTAAAGTTTCAGCCGCTTTCTGTGGAGCTCTCCTATAAATAGCCAGCTGTCAGGGGTTTTCTGAGCACAGCACACGGAGTAGAAAACCCTTACACAGACAGGGCGCCGCAGCTCCCAGAACAGTTTTTCTTTGCTGTGAACGCCATTGTAATCAATAAGAAACTCTCAGGTTGTGAAGGTAAACCCAGTTTGAATACATCCTTTAAATAATGTGTAAGGCGTATCATATAGTTGTGCAAGTTGTTGTTGCGGAGCAGACATAAAAGCACAGAAAGTACACCAGAACTAGGCATCGGGAGTGGAGTTTAGTCTGTGGCTGCAAGGTTGATAATTTATACAAGCCTTGATCAATCAATAAATATCAAAGGACTCACCATGTGTCATTTGCTTTTCAGGTTACAGGCTCGTATTGCTCATCGCATTGCTGAATTGGAGAACCTGCCCGGCTCTTTGGCTGGGGATTTACGTACCAAAGCTACCATAGAGCTCAAAGCTCTTCGTTTGCTGAACTTCCAGAGGCAGGTAGGAACTAAAGCATCTTTACCTCCAGCCATAAAGATAACATCTTTTTGGCTTTCTGTGTGTTTCTTCTGAGGAGAGTTCATGTTTCCGTGTGCACTGCTGCCCGTAGCTGCGTCAGGAGGTGGTGGTGTGCATGCGACGGGACACAGCTCTCGAGACCGCCCTGGATGCCAAGGCCTACAAGCGGAGCAAGCGTCAGTCTCTGCGGGAGGCCCGCATCACAGAGAAACTCGAGAAACAGCAGAAGATTGAGCAAGAGCGCAAACGCAGACAAAAACATCAGGTAAAGGAAAAAGCCAGAATGCTACATGTAACATGATTTTTATAAACTAATGCCTTTTTAATAACTCCTTTACGGTTTTGCATTTTCACCTGTGTACTCTCGACGTAATGACAGGAGTACCTCAACAGCATTCTCCAGCATGCCAAAGACTTCAAGGAGTATCACCGCTCAGTGACGGGAAAGATTCAGAAACTGACCAAAGCCGTGGCCACCTACCACGCCAACACTGAGCGGGAGCAGAAGAAGGAGAATGAGCGTATTGAAAAAGAAAGGATGAGAAGGCTTATGGTAAGAAGTTCCAGAGACATCACTACCTTATGAAGATGCCCCACTGAGGATTTCTTTCCCCCCCCCCTCGATACAAAGCCCAGTCACTTAGAATAAGGCGCTTGCTGATATCTAGTCCCAGTTTGACGATAAATTAAAGTTAACATGTAAAATGTACATTAACTCTGTGAATGCTGTGTGAAAATTTACAACATTATAGCCGTTGAAAAGTTAACATTAGCCAGTATGCTAGCAAGTATGTTAGCATCATTTTCACTTATGAATGAAATGTTTTTATTTTTGCAGGAAACCCTGGTCCAACATGGCATAACTAAGTAGATAGCTGCCATATTCGTCTGACATCTCACCTACAACACAAATAACTTTGCAATTTAGGAATTATGTCTAAACACAAGTTGTATCTTTCTCAACACATACAGCTTAATTCCTCTGTAACTACAGCTTGCTCTAGATGACGATCTTTTCAGGCGGGCTAGTTTGGTTAAGTGCTAGGCTGATTTCGTCTGTTTATGTTTATTGCCTGTTTTGGTATGATATTGGTAATTCAGCTTGGAACATATTTCCGAACAGTTCCAGTCAATCATGTGCAGATAAAACTTAAAGAGAACGTTACCCTCGTGCTTTATCAACACCGCCATGAATGCTGTAAAACTTGTCAAGAGATTCAGGTGCTCCGAACTGATTTGCGACATAATTAGTTTAATACTGATCGAGACGTCCCTACAGTCTACATAACAAGCATATGCGAACCCTTCCATTCACCTCCGTTTGTTTTCCCAGGCCGAGGATGAGGAGGGTTACCGTAAACTGATTGACCAGAAGAAGGATAAGCGCCTGGCCTATTTGCTGCAGCAAACTGACGAGTATGTTGCCAACCTCACTGAATTGGTACGAGCCCACAAAGCTGCACAGGCCCTTAAGGAGAAGAAAAAGAAGAAGAAGAAAAAGAAGAAGGTAAAGAAGTTGCGGGATTAATCAATGAGCAATACTTGTGACAGGAAAATTTTATCTACCAGGAGCCTCTGTCTGGAGCTGCTGCTGACTATTTGAGTTGTTATTGTTTTGTGACGTATTGCATCCGCTTGTGCTGCAGTTAGAGAACGCTGAGGGTCAGACTCCTGCTCTTGGACCCGATGGAGAGGTGAGCCAATGTAGCCTTCAGAGTTATAGACTCATTTAGTTGTAAGGATTTTACAACATAAAAATTGCTACCATAAAAATTAAATGACTATATCTTTTAAATGAACAGTGCCAACAAATAGCAGGCTCAAGAGCGTATAACTATACCATATTTTATTCTTTACACTGGCATTTTTGAAGTTTTTATGAACAAGGAAAACACCATAGTTAAAATAAAGCCGATTCCAGTAGAGAATGAGACCTGGTACGTCTCCTGTTGCAGCCCCTGGATGAAACGAGCCAGATGAGTGACCTGCCTGTAAAGGTCATCCATGTGGACAGTGGGAATATCCTCACCGGCGTGGACGCTCCCAAGGCTGGACAGCTGGAGACGTGGCTGGAGATGAACCCTGGGTGAGAACAAATGATTAGAAGTCTTACTCAGAAGTAATGCATATGTAGAAGATCCAATTTGCTCTCCTGTTTGTATAATTTTACATAAACAGAATCAGTAGAAGTAACCGTCTCTTGCTCTGAAACCATAGTAGAGACCAAAGGATTCTTCCTAATATTCAGTACATGTATACTACTGGATAGATTTGATGAAAATCACATTTTTGAAGTAAAACAGGTGATGTGTTAAATTGGTGAATGTTTGATAAAACAGCCTGAGTTCTCTCATCTAACAGCTTTTATCTGTGAGCTAAAGTTGTAAACGTAACCAGTATTGTACTTTCATGCTGCTAAACTAACATGCTAGCTAGTCATAGCGGTGTCCGTTGTCAGCCATTAAGCCGGTGCGTTCCATTTGTCCTCAAGCTCAGAGTCAGAAATTTCTACTGAAAAGGCCCATAAAGTTGGAAAGTCGGTGCAACAGGATGGTACCTGACTTTGGCATTCATGATGGCTGCGATTTGCAGCACATTAGTGTTAAAGTTCATAGTTTGACTCTTTTTAGCAGCTCTCCATTATTTATGTAACATTTAGATATACAGGTACTACCTTTCATTTTCATCAGACCGAATGTTTCAGCTCTTTTGATTTGCATAAAATATCATTGTTGTTGTTTTAACAAATGCCATAGTGGTTAAACCTGCAATGAAGGATCGCCACCTACTGTTGTTCAACATTTCATGTTCAGTTGAAAAGTTCACCATGGCTTCAAAAAAGACAATGATTTTGCAATAAAACATGACTTTAAAGTGCATTCTGATGCTCAAGTTGGCTGCATTTGTACGTTTAACAATGGCTTTTGTGTGAGCGTCCATGTTTTTTCCTACTGTCCGACAATAGGGAAACCATGAAGGAAACTGGCACGCAAAAAGGCGGCGATGACGTAATCTGCGACGTGTTAGTTTCGGGTTCTGAGGCAAAGGGAACGCACCATTAGATCCTGAATGTTTCAGGTCTTTTGCTGGTTCAACACACCTAAATCAGATGATGGTTCATTAGCAGCCATCTGAAGGGCTATAACATGCTGAGGAGGTAGCTGGACCATTTAAATCAGTTTAGTTGGAGCAGAAACACATCTAAAACTGGGAGGACTCTGGTCCTTGAAGACTTGCATGTTGCCACACCATAATATTAGTTGTCGTTTTTATTTGTTTTACTATCAAAAAACCAAAAGTGTATGATTCAAAATGACCGAATCCAAGACTTTTTGTAGCATTTAACTAAAATCCTTTCTATTCATTGAGCTATTGTAGGGTGATTTAAAGCCATGTTTGTACTTGTTGACTCATGAAGGGCTATCTGAAGTTTGTTATCAACCATTATTCAACTATTATTTATAACCACACTGAGATTTGATACTTTGAATGTGTTATAATTAGAAGCCTTTTATGAGGAAACAGAGAATCATTAAGGTATTTCTCAACTGGGTCAAGGGTATGGCAAGCCATATTAACATAAATTCGGTTTCGTCTGACTATCTGTAATTACATTCCAGATATCTAAAAATGCATTTTGACTAGACAAAACTACATTTTGACTATCCAGAATGGTAATTTAAGATATCTGTATTTACATTCTGATTAGGAAGAATAATAATTCAAGATATCTTCAATTAAAAATTGTAATTCTGACTAGTTAAAATTCCTTTGAAGATATCTCAAATTACGTCACCACATTCGTCATTGAAAGGGTCACACATCCGTAATTATAATTTAAGATATCTCGAACGTAATTATGACTAGTCAGAATTACAATTTTAGATATCTGAAGTAATCCCCTTTTTCGCTGTACTAAGCTGTCCAAACAATTGCCTGCTGGCAGTTTTGGACAAAATTGTAAGAAAATTCCACAATATAGAAAGAGCTTTTCAGTATGGTATATGCGGAGAGTGCGAAAATCGTGTACTTGAAGAATGCTTAAGAAATTTGCAAAGAATTTCTGATTTACTTTCTGCCGACACACACAATGCACTGAAAAACGGCTTAGGGAAGCTGAAAGTACTACTATCGACCCATGTCCAAGCTGGAATTAAGGAATATTCCGCAGCCCGGGCTAGTTCAGATAATAACCAGATGCAGTTTGTATACTGTGGTAAAGCTATCTGCCTCTTCGGAAATTATAGTAAAGCCAGCTAGCTCTTGATTTTGACATGCTAGACGGCACAAGGCATTACAGCACCCTCCTTTAGCTCCTCTGAAAATAAAAGCGCATCTCCGGTTCATGTCTGATTCACACTTTAAGTTGCTTTCTAGCGTCTATAAAAGTTTAAAGTTTAAAGCTAGAATGCCTTTACCTGACAACAGCCAGATGTATGTCTCGTTCCGCCTAGCTACACTCACATACATCTGGGACACCGCCGATAGAGAATGATTTCTCCAACCAATTTTATGGTCTGGCCAATCAGGACGCAGGGCTGGAGTTTCATATACGTGACGTAGTGGAGACGCGACCATGACGTGAGACTGTTTTGATAGCAATGGCGGCTCATCGAGGAAGCAAGCGTTAGCATTAATGCTGCTATTTCTTCCGTGTTGTCCAATCTACCTAATATTGTTTCATTAAAAGAACATCAGAGAACGCCTCTGAAGGCTTTTGTTGGTGGAAACGATGTTTTCGCCCTTCTCCCGACCGGATTTGGCAAGTTTTGTTTTCCGGGGCCAGCGGACGTGCAGACGCGGACGCGCCCCGGAGCGGTTAGCGGTTAGCGCTAACTATGTTAGGAGGCCTTTAGTCCTCAACGCGGTCGGCCCGGAATCGACTCCGACCCGCGGCGCTTTGCCGCCTGTCTTCCCCCCTGTTCCTGTCAGCTCACTGTCAATAAAACGCGTGCCACTAGAGCCGCAAACACATTATTATTATTATTTTTTATTTTTTTTTTCCTGCGTCGCTATCATTAGCGTCACGGGTTAGCTTCGGTGTGAGTGGTTGAAATAGCACGTCAATAAAGATGACAGACAAGTGGCTTATCCAATCATATGCAAGAATTTTTGATAAGGCCCAGCCTTCTGTAAATGCAATTTCTATGGCGGAGTCCCAGATGTATGTGAGTGGAGCTAGGCGGAGCGATATACAGCTGGCTGTTGTCAGGTTAAGAATGCCTTACACCCACTGATCTCTATTTATTCACTGGATTGCGCATTGGCCCTATATAATACACGTCGCTGTGAAGCCACCAGCCGCCATATTGGTACTCCCTATTTTCCCCCAGTAACTAGGGAATACATGCGCTACAGCATCGAACAACGATGATTTTCTCATGTTCAGGGAAGGCTTAAGACTTTTAAAATGTCAAATGCCATATACTTTTATGTAAAACTATCAAGTACTGAGAAAGTCATGTGCTGAAATATTTTGCATGTTATTCATTTCTAGATATATAAATAACATTTATAAATATATAAATAACAATATACAAAAACATATATATACATAGAAGTGTATATATATATATATATATATATATATATATATATATATATATATATATATATATATATATATATATATATATATATATATATATATATATAACATGCAAAATATGTCAGCACATAATTTCCTAGTACTTGATACTGTTAGTACATCCACTGACTGTAAAATTACCTGTGAAACGTTTTCACACAGCCAGAAAACTGGTTATCAGTCGACTTTACTGGTTATGTGAGAGTAGGGAGTAGCAAGATGGCGGCCAGTGACTTCAGTTTTTCGGGCAAATCAGCTATCCAGTGAATAAATAGAGATCAGTGCTTACACCCTGTCCGCCAAAATGGTACGTAAATCTGTGACGTTTTGAAGTATGGCAAGCCGTTTTATAATTCAAGATATCAGTAATGTCATTTTGACTAGTCAGAATGTCAATTTAAGATATCTTTAATGGAAAAGCTGAATAATTCAAGATAGCTCTAATTCATTTAGAGATATCTTAAAAGGAATTTTGACAAGTCAAAATCACAATTCAATAAAATTACAATCTTTAATTTAGTTTTGTCTAGTCATTATTTGCTTTTAAGATATCTATAATTTAGTTTTCACTAGTCAAAGCTGCATATCTCCAATCCAAAAATACATTTAAGATATCTTGAATTATGGTGGCATTTGAGATATCTTTAATTAGAATTATAACTAGTCAAAATATAATTAGAGATATCTTAAATCGCTAAAACGTCTAGTCATAAAACAATTTGAGATATCTGGAATGTAAGGGCGGTACAACCGAATTTATGTTAAACGGCTTGCCATTCAGGTGTCCTCTTTTGCCAATTGAGAAATGGTCCCCCTTGGCTATTGTGTTGTTGCTAGTTTTTGCAGTAAACATCTCTAAATGTTTATAAGAAACTCCTATTAAAAATTTCAATAAAATCAAATTATATAAAGAAGCTCATACTCTAAAGTACAAGTTAAAAATGTAAAAGTTTGGGATCATCCACTCTCCCCTGGTCCAATTACCAAACTCTGCATCTCATTAAAGTAACAGTAAGCCTTGTTCAAATGTTATGTTGTAGAGTAAAACATCACTTTGTATTGAGCTTCTTTTTATAGGGATTTACATTTTTACATTACATGTTGTTGTTGTTGGATAAGCTCGTCAGCTCGCTTGTAACTTAGCAAAAGTTAAACTTGTAAGAAATTGGGTGAGTTCTAGAAACATTTGAGGTTCATTACTTCTGGACGTCTGTGTGATAGTATGTCGTTTTTAGCTAAAGATAAGTGGCTCACAGGGTTTCCCATGTCCCTATAAGGACTCAGTATACCTTTTTTTACCCATTTAGTTTTTACACAAGTTTGCTGCTGTTCTGGCAGTGTGTTACAAGGGGTGCCACAGGGTTGTAAGACTAAGAAGTTTAGGAAGAGAAAAATAATTAGAAAAATTCTTTGTGTCTGCTTAGATACGAGGTAGCTCCCCGCTCAGACAGTGAAGACAGTGAGGAAGAGGAAGAAGAGGAGGTGGGTTGCTTTTCTAAGCTTAATATGAAAATGTAGATGTGTATGGTCACTGTTCCAGTGAGAGATAATGTTATACCTGAGAAACTGCGTGGTAGGAGGAAGAAGAGGAGCCTCAGCCTTCAACTGCTCCGGTGGAAGAAAAGAAGAAGATAACGGACCCTGACAGTGAAGATGTCTCAGAGGTGGATGTCCGACATATCATTGAGTGAGTTTACATGCTTCCATCAATGATAGGCGGGTTAGGTTAAGTCAATGCTTTAAAAGTAAATCTAACTATGTGTCGCACACAGGAACGCTAAACAGGATGTGGACGATGAGTACAGCGGAGCGGCGTTTGCTCGAGGACTCCAGTCGTATTACTCTGTGGCCCACGCCGTCACAGAGAAGGTGGAGAAACAGTCGACTTTACTGATAAATGGACAGCTTAAGCAGTATCAGGTAAGCACAAATACCAAGGAGTGCAGGTTACGCCCCTCGTGATAGCTTAGTTGGATAGGTCATGTGAGACACCCGACAACACTATAATTGCGCAGTTCCCACACTGCTTATGGATTTATATTTAGGGAAAGTACATATTTCTATGTATCACAACATCTGCAATTTTCTCAGCATTTATTTGATCCATATTTTATAAAAATCGGATAAGAATTAAGAGTGCTACGGCCGTTTCTTTGACATTAGAACAGCATGGTTTTGGTGACAAGACTCAATGCATATCGATGGCGCCTGTTTGCGCACGTCACTGTCTGTAGAGGAGAATAGGGGATGTCCTCTGCAGCAATATGCATCACTGGTCAGAACACTGCATGCCACCTCCATATAACATAATCATATTAAACAACAATAAGTATGAGGGAAGTCCCAGTCATGCTTAATATCCCATGCAAGTAAATTAAGGCATTTGCCAATGCCTTAATTTAAGTTAGCATTTGCCAATGCTAACTCCTGCTCTGATACTACATAAAAACATCCCATGTATCTTTCTGGACATTTTAGCATTAAACAAATATGTTTTTTTATATTTTTCAGACCATAAGGCGCATTGGATCATAAGCCGCATTAAATATTCTTCCCAAGTAAATTGGATCTTTGCACTTGAAATAAAAACAATTCATCTCCATCATCTTATTTCAAGTGCAGGATATCTAATTATCTTATTTTAGTGGTAGAAATACTAATTCCATTGGCCAGTAGTCTTATTTAGCTGCTAAAAGCAAGGAAAAATATACTAATTTCAAGAAAATTTTACTTACTTTGAGTTCCCTTTTTGCAGTGCGCTCCTCTGCGTACTTTGCTCTCTTATGAGCGAGAGAGAGAGCTTTCCATCTCTGTTGGGTGGACAGACTAGTTGGACTACACTGCCCTGTTTCTAACATAAGGCCAAAATAAACCTAACTTTTATATTGAATTAACTTACTTGGTTTATTGTTGCTAGCGTGTACTCCGGGTGCGGGCTGCCTTACATGAATGCACTTCTAGTTTCGACATTACAGTCAGGCAGTCTTGTAGACAGCTCAGGGGTCCGATCAGGTAGTGACACAGTGTATCGTAACGCTCCGAATATCCATTGAGCGGAGCGGCTTCGTTGCTAACCAAAGTCATACTTACACATTTTATTGGAGTTTTGAGCGTATTGTACCAAATAAGATCAGTCAGTCAGCACAACGGTAATCGTATATAAGGCACACTGCATTATAATTCACACACCATCAATTTGTGAGAAAATTTAAGTGCGCCTTATCGTCCGAAAATTACAGAAGTTGTGCTGGAAAGGCTAGCAATATAACACACTACACATTACAAGTGCAGGCCATAAATTATTCAGTGTTCAGTACTCTCCACATTGTATGATTGTTTCCCTCTCAGCTTCCTCACCAAAGATGTTCCAGATGCTGCTGCATCCCATTTTCCTGTCAACAACATATTCTTCCAACAGGAGTATTTACACAATAGCTCTATATCTCTTATGCTACAGTACAGTTGACACAGATACAGCTACCTACAATACAGTTCTGCAAATTGTGACATGACTAAACTGGCAAAGTAAATTTAAAACAGCAGTTATCAGGATTTGAGTTTAGTCAGATTAACAATTATTCAAAAAAGACTTAATTGGGACTCAACCGGTATGTTTGGTATGGGATTAGGGTCCCCTGTCAAGTCTTTTTAAAAATGATTTTATGTAGTACAATGCCTAATAAATGTTTTGCATCAGTAAGGAACTCCCTTTGAAATGCAGATCAATGTGTTTGGCTTTCAGATTAAAGGCCTGGAATGGCTGGTTTCTCTTTACAATAACAATCTGAATGGGATCCTGGCTGATGAGATGGGTCTGGGAAAAACCATCCAGACCATCGCCCTCATCACCTACCTCATGGAGCACAAGCGGCTCAACGGACCCTACCTCATCATTGTACCCCTCTCGTGAGTTAACCCCTGTTTACGGGATCCGGCATTTAAATAAACTGCAGTTTGAAGGAAACATGTGGCAATGATGTTGTTAAAATAAAACCGAGGCGAATCTGTTTGGCAGAACTTTGTCTAACTGGGTGTACGAGTTTGACAAGTGGGCACCTTCGGTTGTTAAAGTGTCCTACAAAGTGAGTTTTTTTTTGCTTGCAGCCACATTCAGCACGCATGAAATCTTCTGTTTCGTGAAGGTTGAAATCGTTTTGAATGTGTTCTAGGGGTCTCCTGCTGCTAGACGAGCCTTTGTCCCCCAGCTGCGTAGCGGCAAGTTTAATGTTTTACTCACTACTTACGAGTACATCATCAAGGACAAACAAGTACTGGCCAAGGTAAGAGAGGACGGAAAGACAAACACAGACACAGGGACGTGCACAAATAAGCTCGAGCAGACATAACACAACTCCCACCGTCTACATGTTCCTGCATGACACCGCATGCAACTGTTTATGCCCTATTTAACGATATTTTGACTTTATTCGCCGTATTTTGTTTGATGGATTTCAAATCTTCTGAAAGCTGTTGGGTTTGGCCCATCTGACCTCCATCTCTGCTGCGTCTCAGTTCTCTCTCCTAGGTTGGGCAACATATTGACATGGCCTGTCCCCATTGTCCTCTGTGGCCATCATGCTGCCATGCATTCATGTTGTCTTACAGGGTTCCAGAAGGGGCTGACAGGTGGGTTAGCTCAGAGTTCTGGATCAGGGGTCAGGCAGCTCATGTAATGAGGACAAAGTGGACAAGAAAGCGTCCTTTAAAGCACTTCCTGTTTTCAGATGATTTGGTTGATTAAAAGCTCCCAAAGAAAAACTTTAAGAAGCTGCAGCACTGGTGAAATACCCTTCTCCTGTCCTGTCCCCCCCCCCCCCCCCCCCACAGATCCGTTGGAAGTACATGATTGTGGACGAAGGCCACCGTATGAAGAACCACCACTGTAAGCTGACCCAGGTCCTGAACACCCACTACCTTGCTCCACGGCGAGTGTTGCTGACCGGGACTCCACTGCAGAACAAATTGCCTGAACTGTGGGCGCTCCTCAACTTCCTCCTGCCCACCATTTTCAAGAGCTGCAGCACATTTGAGCAGTGGTTCAATGCCCCATTTGCGATGACTGGAGAGAAGGTGTGCATTTCCTGCAGAAATATCCTAGATTAGAGAGATCCTTGCAGGGTTTTTTTTTTTTTTTTTTTTGGAGGTTACGAAAAAAGCATCTTTTTGGTCAAACACTCTCCTTTTCAAGGTGGATCTTAACGAAGAGGAGACCATCTTGATTATTCGTCGCCTGCACAAAGTGCTGCGCCCCTTCCTGTTGCGGAGATTAAAGAAGGAAGTGGAGGCTCAGCTTCCAGAGAAGGCATGGGTTTCTACTCTCAGCACACAGAAAACACCCTGTAACAGCTCCACATACACATGAGGAGAAGTATGTCTCTCCATTATAGCAACCTCCTCAATCATTAGCTTGTCTGGTAACGATGTGTAAAATAGGTTTCTCTTTTATTGCAGTAGATTGATCTCACAATTAAAAAAATGTGAAATTTTCGAAACTTTAGTGTGAGGTGAGTTATTCTGTGAGGAAAATGCATCATGTCAGGAAATAATTGTTTTATATAAAAGCAACCAATTCCATTTAAATAAAATTTTTTTCTCTGGGTTGTAAATATGACATGCCCTTTCTGGTTTCCCTTACCCATTCTTAGAAACAGGAAAGGTAATTGAACATGCAAGCAAGGTGGATGTGGGTTTGGTGAACAAACACATTCACCCAGTAAACAACCAAACAATCAATCGCCATCTGGATCAAAACTCTTAATCTGCATCATGACATCTGATTGACACATTTTGAGTATTTATTTTAACTTTTTATTCATCAGGAAGACACCAAATGAATGTTAGATTGATAGCACCTTTTTCTCATCCCTTCAGGTGGAATATGTCATCAAGTGTGACATGTCGGCTCTTCAGAGGGTCCTGTACAGGCACATGCAGGCCAAAGGGGTCCTGCTCACTGACGGATCAGAGAAAGACAAGAAGGTGAAGTCATGGAGGAACAAGCATTGCTAGATTTAGTTACCTCAATAAATAATTAAAGGGTTAAAACGAACAGTTTGTTTTGCAATATCTCTGTCCTTTGGCTTGCAGGGACAGTTTGAATCCCAATCTGTAGTGAGACGTAACAAAGACCCGCTCTGTCTCTGTACTCTTCAAAAGTTATCTTGATGCTGTGTCTCTTACGCAGGGTAAAGGAGGCACAAAGACTCTGATGAACACCATTATGCAGCTGAGGAAGATCTGTAACCACCCGTACATGTTCCAGCAAATCGAGGTAACACTGAGACGTGGCGATCAGTCAACCATGGGTACCTCGAGTACTGACGTCCCAACATAAGCATAACATCAAACTAAGGTGATAAATGACAGAATCCATTTTGTTTGTGTGTTAAGGAATCTTTCTCTGAACATTTAGGATTCTCTGGCGGAATAGTCCAGGGGTAAGGAAGTACTTATTTGTTTCAATTTGCAAGACACATCAACCTTTTTACTTTCTAACTATTTTATCTTGTTTTCCAGTCCGGACCTTTATAGGGCTTCAGGAAAATTTGAGGTACTAGATCGCATCCTGCCAAAGCTGAGGGCCACAAACCACAAAGTGCTGCTCTTCTGTCAGATGACCTCACTCATGACCATCATGGAGGACTACTTTGCCTACCGCAACTTCAAGTATCTGCGTCTGGATGGTAGGGCATCTTTTCGGATGGCTTTACATACACACAGTAACTCTTTAAAACATTCATGTTTCTTCTCCAACGGGCTCCTTCCTATTAAAAAAAATTGGGAAAAGTTGAATTAAAGCATTCTGAAATGCCTTGGAACCCGGAAATCTCAGGAGAGTTAGCCACTGAATCTGCTCTCTCCTCTACTCTTGGAGCAATTTGGATCTTATGAGCTGAGTAGCCCAGTGTGCTGTGTTGCACAGCCGACACTGGTTAGCAGTTCAGATAATACTATCAACAAATTAGAGAATTTGCGTACAAAGTGTGTCCATATTTCACAAGAGGACACGGAGGTTGTACTTCTTGAACTTTTCCACACTTTGTCTGGAATTTGTGGGACTTTAATGTGACACACCAACACAAAGTAGTGGATAATTGTGTAGTGGAAGGAAAATAAGAATAAGAATTCCTTCATTGTACCACAATGGAGAAATTTGGGTGTGACAGGGACAAACACACGGACTGTTACACACAATTATTAGCGACGAGAAAAAAGAGAAGAAGAAAAAGAGAAAACTGGTGTAATCTAAAGTGAGCTCTAAAGAAACACAGAGTAGAAGGTAAGTGTAATACCAGAGTACTCCACGCTTCATTCATGGCGGCGCTTTGAGCAGATTTCTACTGACGTATGAGGAGCTGCTTCGCATATTGACTGCATCAGGATGCTTCACTGTTGGCATCACAAACAACTCTGTTTTCACCTGAGAGACAGCCTCTGGAAAATTGTTTTCCAGAGGCTGTCTTACTCGCGCACATCTTTTCAGCTCTGCCCACAAATCTTCAGGATTAAAATCTATGCTTGACCTAAACCCACTTTTTAACCTATTTGGGCTGTGCTTAGGGGCCAGTGTTTCAGTGTAATTTGTACATGATCCCATCATTTTCCTCACACTGCTTTTTGTTGGCCTAGCTCATAACATCCTTATCAAATGCTTTCAGGTTTGTGGGTGTAGTGTGACAATCAAACATGATGCATTTTTTTTTCTTTTTTTTGATGCATTTTAAGGGTTGTAAATGCTTCACAAAGGACTGTAAATAGGTCTCTTTTAAATGATGTTGTCTTCTGGTCCCCTTTTTTCATCTCCTCTACACGTTAGGTACTACAAAGGCTGAAGACCGAGGAATGTTGCTGAAGACATTCAACGACCCGGAGTCGGAGTACTTTATCTTTCTGCTGAGCACCAGAGCCGGAGGTCTCGGCCTCAACCTGCAGTCTGCAGACACTGTGATTATTTTTGACTCCGACTGGAACCCACATCAGGTGTGTGAGTCTTTTGCCAGTAGTCGAAATCCAAAGGCAGGATTACAGCATATTTGCATTGTTCAATAAGCAGTCGCCATTCAATTTGTTTCCCACCATGGAATATATCTTGTTTTCTTTTTTGTAGGACTTGCAAGCTCAGGACAGAGCCCACCGCATCGGCCAGCAGAACGAGGTACGAGTGCTGCGCTTGTGCACCGTCAACAGCGTGGAAGAGAAGATCCTGGCAGCGGCCAAGTACAAATTAAACGTGGACCAGAAGGTCATCCAGGCCGGCATGTTCGATCAGAAGTCTTCCAGCCACGAGCGCCGCGCCTTCCTTCAGGCCATCCTGGAACACGAGGAGCAAGACGAGGTCTGGGGCCAAGAGATCGTGAATGTGTGTGCCTGCACCGGCAAGACGCAGATTCCACCCCGTGCTCTTATTGCGCCCCATGCCAACGTGTGTCTGCTGTGTTCAGGAGGAGGACGAGGTGCCGGACGATGAGACCGTCAACCAAATGATCGCCAGGAGTGAAGAGGAGTTTGAGCAGTTTATGGTCAGTCTGGGAATTAGAGCTTGGAACCTGAGTCCGTTCACTCTGCACCTTAGTTTCTTTAAGCTGGTTTCTCCCTCCCCAAGCGCATGGACCTGGACAGGCGACGCGAGGAGGCCCGTAACCCGCGCCGAAAGCCGCGTCTGATGGAGGAGGACGAGCTTCCCACCTGGATCATGAAGGACGACGCCGAAGTCGAGCGTCTGACCTGTGAGGAAGAGGAGGAAAAGATGTTTGGGCGAGGTTCTCGCCAGCGTAAGGAGGTGGACTACAGCGACTCCCTGACAGAGAAACAGTGGCTGAAGGTGGCGTCCAGAAGGGCTCGCACAAACCTCCCAGAGATTATGTCGCAGATAAAGTGCCTTAGTCATTTTAAAACATTATGATCCAGCGATCCTTTTTATCTATTCAGGCAATCGAGGAAGGAACGCTCGAAGAGATGGAGGAAGAAGTGCGTCACAAAAAGACAACCCGAAAGAGGAAGAGGGACCGGGACCTGGATCTGCCGGGCCCCTCGTCTTCCTCTGGGAGCCGTGGACGGGGGGACAGGGACGACGATGGGAAGAGGCAAAGGAAAAGGGGAAGACCGCCTGCTGAGAAACTCTCCCCCAATCCTCCCGGCCTGACAAAGAAGATGAGGAAAATTGTGGATGCTGTCATCAAATATAAAGACAGGTGAGAGAAATGACCTACAAATATAATGTTTCACACAAGGAGTCAGGAGAAAGGCTGACAAGAGGTAAAGATGTGGAAGATTTTACAGTATATCCTAAAGTTGAGTTTGAGGTGAGTTTATTTATTTAATAAGGGACATTGCATATTAATGGACATGTACATGTAAATATGCCAGATTACAGCCTAAGGCTAACTTCCATCTATAGTCCCTTCAGCAGGTTGAGTCAACAACATAAAATAATAAAATCAATAAAACAACAGCAACAAAAATTAGAACAGTAAGCGTGATGCAAATAAGAAAAATACAATATTAATTAATAACTCAGATCTGCTCCTTAATATGCTGTGAACATGTGTCTGTTTGTAATTGTAGGGCTGTTTAGGAGAAACATAATAAAAATAAAAAGTCAAAGATGCTTCCTCCCGGATAACACAGTTTAAAAGCTGTGTTATTCTGATGTTCACCAAAAACTGTTCACATACAACCAGTCTATTTCTACCAAACTATTATAACATTTACACTATTTTTGGTGATATGAATAAATATTTCTCAAGGTTAAATATGTGCGTTTCTGAAGTTAACTAAAACTGTTTCTGATCACCTCATTTCTACCAGCACATGTTTAAACAACATTTTTAGTATTATGTAAAAAAAAAAAAGTTTCACAATAATAATTATTTGCTTTTGATATTAATCTTTGCATGTCAGGACTGGGATTGAATTGCTGGGATTTAATTATCAACAACACAAAGTGATGTGATGGTGAGGGGAAAAGGAATTTTTATTTATTTTTTAAAAAAAAAGAAAGATTTTGACAAATAAAAATACTTTGACAAAGAATCCATTTTACTCTGAGTATACATCCACGTGTTCAGTAAAGGCCTCAGAGGTTTGAGAACATCAGAGAACAAACGGCATCATGAAGACCAAGGAACACAGCAGACAGGTCAGGTAGAATGTTGTGGGGAAATTTAAAGCAGAGTTAGGTTATAAAACAACATCTAAGCTTTGGATATCTCTAGGAGCTATGTTTAATTCATCATCTGAGAATGGAAAGACTATTGCACAACAGAACTTTCCCAAGACCTGACTGTCCACCTAAACATCGGATCTGCAACCTTTGCAGTGCAAAGAGGCATTTTTGCCCACAGTCCAGCTAATTAAAGCTCGTTCAGAGCCTCAAATGTAGTCGAATCTTTGCAAAATATCTACTACAGAAAAGGTGTTCCCCCCAGAAACACTATTTTATTTACAATTTTAGGTTTTAAAGTAAAGCAAAACATTGCGAAATGTTCAACTTTTTCAAAAAAAGAGGACGCATACAATTTCTTCAATGGGTCGTTGTATATTATAGAGAAGGACAGTTTTCTGGTAAGTTTCCAACAAAATCACACAATAAAATAAAATGAAAATAAAAAATCTAAAAAAGATATCACAGATGCTTTTAATTGTATTCTGTTGTTGGCATTCAATGCAATTATTCCATTAAAGAAACAAAAAAGAGCTGAAAGCCGAATTTGTTATGTATGAATATTTAAAAATATTGGATGGTTCATCATCATTTTTTGCTAAAGTTATTAGTAGCCACTGTGGAAGCTCCAAAGAGCCACTTGTTGCAGACCTCTGACCTAGACTGACAGGCTAGGCAAGGGGAGCATTGATCAGAGAATCAGAAAAGAGGGCCATGGTATCTCTGGAGGAGCTGCAGAGATTTACAGCTCAGCTATGGAAATCTATTGACAGAAAAGCCAGTCTCCACAAACCCGGAGTTTATGGAAGGGTGGCAAGAAGGAAGCTATTTTTGAAAGAAAGTCCCGTTCCTCGTTTACAACATGCCATGTAGGGAGCACAGCAAGCATGTGGAAGGAGGTGCTCTGCTCCGCTCTGAGAAGTTGAGCCTTTTCACCTGCAGTCAGAGCGTGATGTCTGGTAAAAAAAACAACAACACTGTTCCTCATCTTAAGACACATCCTCGCTGTGACAAAAAGATGGCGGCAGCATCACGCTGCAGGATAAATTCCTTCAGCGGGGAAAATGAAGGTGGTCAGAATGGATGGGAAGATCGACGGAGGTAAATACATAAAACACAATAAAATAAATAAAAAAACTGAATGAAATAAAAGACTTGAGACTAGGGGGGGATTATCAAAACCAGTTTTCCTTTTCTATCCCCTCAGAATTCGTGTTGGTCTGCCATGCCACATCTCAATAAAACGTGCAAAACTTAGTGGTTTTACCGTGAGGTTCTCTGAAACAGCTGTGTGGTGTTTTGTCATGAAAACAGAGCTGGTGCTTGGGTGTAAATCTAAGGGCTGTATCGCTCACATTTTCTAGTTACGCAAATAAGACAAACAGAGGATGAAAGCTGCTTTGTTTCATCATGACGGTGTAACTTCCTGCAGCACCAGCGGGCGTCAGCTGAGCGAGGTCTTCATTCAGCTGCCGTCTCGAAAGGAGCTGCCTGAGTACTACGAGCTAATCCGCAAACCAGTGGACTTCAGGAAGATCAAGGTAGAGTCATCCCTCTAGAAATGAATAAGCAATATTTCCTCAAACACGTTTTACGTTATGTATTTTTTTTCTGTAGGAGAGAATTCGCAGTCATCGCTACCGCAGTCTGGGTGACCTGGAGAGAGATGTCATGCTGCTCTTCCAAAATGCTCAGACCTTCAATCTGGAGGGTTCCCTGGTGAGACGCTCCTCCTGTGTGCAAATCGTTGCTGCAGACTTTTACAAACATTACCGGCACATTTCTTTGCATGGGACATTATTCATGCTATGCTGAGAACAGGGGGTATGTTTTCTGGCAGATATATGAAGACTCCATCGTGCTGCAGTCAGTGTTCACCAGCTTGAGGCAGAAGATTGAGAAGGAAGAGGAAAGCGAGGGAGAGGAGAGCGAGGAAGAGGAGGAAGAGCAGGAGGACGGATCAGAGTCAGAATGTGAGCACGTCTGCGCAAGCAAAGCAGAAACTCTCCTTTTGTTTTATTCGTTTTTTTCTGCTGGCGCTTATTAAATGTCTTAATAACAGCTTTTAAGTTATAGTGCCATGCAAAAGTATTCACGCCCTTTTAACTGTTTAACCTGTCACACGGCAAACACAAACTCCAGCATATTAAAGTAGTGCACAATAGTGAAGAGGAGGGGCTGTGATTCATGTTTTTTTTTTTACAAATTGGAATCTGAAAAGTGTGGCATGCATTTATATTCACCCGACCATACTGTGATAATCCTAAATAAAATCTAGTGGAACCAATATTCTAGAGGACTCCTAATCAACAAACTGAGTACTGGGGGTGGTAATATTTTCACAAGGTGCTATATATATTTTATTAAGATTAGTCATTTTCAATTCAATTAAATTTTATTTATATGGCGCCAATTCATGAAACATGTCATCTCAAGGCACTTTCCAAAGTCAAATTCAATTAAATCATGCAGACAGATTGGTCAAAAAGTTTCCTATCTAAGGAAACCCAGCAGGTTGCATCAAGTCTTGACAAGCAGCATTCACTCCTCCTGAAGGAGCGTAGAGCCACAGGGAGAGTCGTCTGCATTGTCCATGGCTTTGCAGCAATCCCTCATACTGAGCATGCATGAAGCGACAGTGGAGAGGAAAACTCCCCTTTAACAGGGAGGAAAACCTCCAGCTCTGTCTGAAACTGCTGCTCATTCCTCCATTTATGTATACTGTAAACAGCATCTCTGTATTTGTGTGTTTTGTACACAGCTCGCTCAGTCAAAGTGAAAATCCGTCTGAGTCGGAAGGACAAAGGCGGGGATCGAGGAAAAGGGCGCAGCAGGCGAACCGGACGCACCAGAGCCAAACCTGTTGTCAGTGACGACGACTCTGAGGACGAGCAGGAGGAGGTAACCCAGGCTGTGTCCGGTGCTCACATTCAGCACAAAAAGGAAACTCAAAAGATCTTCTTAAAACTGAGAAGGGAATTTATAAAGGGACAAAATATGAGGATTTCTAGTTGGAACTTTCAACGTAGAACGTGTAAAATGTCTCTAAATTACAATGTAAATTACAGCGTCTAAAATAAGCTGCTTGTCTGTTTCCCAGGAGCGCTCGGCCAGTGGCACTGATGAAGAGGCCTGAGCTGTGCGGGGAGTTTGAGGAGAAGGAGGCACGAAAGTCCAACAAGTCAAATAACACAAAACCATTTAAACAAGCCGCAGGCATCTCCGTCCACCCGCAGTTTAACGGCACAGTTAGATCTGAAAGACAAGGAGATAAACGAGGTTTAAACTGAATAGAATTTTTGAGCTTTTGTGGATACAGGCACTCCCCAATTATTGGCTTCCCTTATAAAGATGAGTAAATAAAAAGCTTGAGAAGAAATATTCTATTATTATTGTAGCAGCAGAATCTGATGCCTGGAGATTCAGAAATGTCCAACCAAATTTTTTTAAAAACATTTGTTTATTGGGGAACAAGTCCCATGTTAGTGTGTCAGAGGTATCGTCACCTCTAACAATTCCCAGACAATGAATTCAATAAAAAAAAAAAAAAATGATGTCCAGTTTTTGGATTAGAATCTCCAAAGACTTTGATTTAGCAATCCATGTCTTCCTGTTTGCACAGGGTACAAATATGACGTGAAACAGAGGCCTGTTTCTCTCAGTCACTATTCAAAATGAGAAAGACAGAGGAACATGTTGCTCGACTAAAGCAGATTCATCTTGATCTTAGAAAAAGTGATGAAATGGCCACCAGAAGGTAATTACTCACCCTAACCTGCCCTGAGCTACAGCCAGAGTAGCGGTGAAGACAGTGGTGAGAAGCCAGGCTGGATGAGGGTTTATGTTGCTATCAGAAGGATGTTAGGACAAATAAATCGTCCAAGCTCAATGAAACCTGCAGCAATTCTTCCAAGTTGAAATATTGCAACTGCAGTAACACCTAACTTTTTTATTAAGGGTTTCACAGCATCTTTTCAAGCGTTCCAAGCATTGCGGAGGGGATGCTGTATATTAGACAGCCAATCACAGTCTGCAGGTTTTGGGCTGGACACGGTATACAGAAGGGTTAATTTAATATGAATGTGTCACAGATATTCTGAGAAGACTCTCTGATTCCTAAACCGGTTTAACTGGGTCGGCCTGCTTCATTCGATGACCCGGATCTCTGCCTAACGGTTGGATTTTCCACAAACGCTGGAAGCTTGGAAGCTGCTGTTTCCTCTCGGCTAAAGAAAGGGTTGAAACAGGAACACACGCAGAGAGAGACACCAGAAGGGATGGAGCAGGCCAGCCTGGTTTATTAGGTAGCTCCTAGTGAGTTAAATTAAACATGGCGGGGAACGCACGCATGATGCCAACTACACACAGCAGGCTATGGCAGAGAAAGAGATGTGGAACTACTTAAATTTGTTATAAGCTTTAAAAAAATACTGACTGACTTCATGTTTTTGTCCTTTTAAAGATGCTGTGGTCTGTTATTATCTTTAGAATATTACCGCGATATGATCGTAGTTGTATGTTTCTTTTGTTTGGTTTTGTGGTTTGCTGGTCAACGTTTATTTATTGGTAGCTCTAACCTTAGCCATAGGCACCCTTTATGGAGCATATTTAATTCACTTTTTTTATACTGTAAAACAATTATTTAATTTATTTACCTCCCTCAGCTGTGTAATTTATATAATGTGATGATGATGATGATTTAGTGTTAATAATTTAGCTTTAGCTGGAAAAACAAATCTTTTTCTGTATTGCCCACTGTTTACTATCGCTACACTGAAATTCTGGGTGCACAACTTTAATTTATTGAGGCAAACACAGTAGCCTTATACTGTGTTTTGAAATGTTTATAAATGATTTATCAGGCTTATAAAGGGGGATTAATGAAGATCGTTGGCTATAAAACACTGGGACTCTACAAGCCTGGTTTAAGGCTCCGATGGCAAATCAAGTGTTACGTTTGAATTTTTCACAAAGGCAATTTTCTTAGGTTTTCGGTATTAGTATCTTTGTTTTGAAGAACCCGTCAAAAATGTCTCCTCTGCCACTGTGAGGAGTTAAACCTGTTGGTTATTTGTGTAAAGTCAAAAAACATTGAATGTAAACAGGAGATGTGTGCAGATACTGTATATAAAAACTGAGGGCATCTTATAATGAGTGAAGGGGAACATAAACAAACCTGTCAGGTCCCTGCGGAGGCGCTGGGATTAAAAGGTTGTGTGTAAATCAGGTGCTTGTTTGGAGCTGGAGAGCGAAGCTGATGTGGGACCGAGGCTTAGGCTGAGGTTACAGCATAAAAACAACCCAGCTGCTGCTTCTCTGATACCTATTAACGGTAGACTTGAATCCTTTCTAGTCTGTATGAGTAATGTAGCTTTAATTTTTTCTTCTTCGGTTGTTGCGTGGTGATTTTAGGATTTTTTTTTTCCACTTTTTTTCTTCTTTCAAGGCAAAGGACCAGAGGGACAGTAGCTCCTCTCTGCAAGTGACTGCCTCATTCAAGGCTGTATGGTGTTGGATATACCGTCAAGACTATTTCTATAAAAGTGTAATGTCGGTGCACGTTTGTACAGCTTGCAACTCATGTACTGTAACTTTTTCCTCATCGCCATAGGTAACCAGAGTGAACCAAAGCATCAGCGTTTCCTCCACTCAGTTAACAACATGTGTCTGTGCTGTATCACTGTTGCTCATACTTATACAAAACAATAAATCGTTGACGTTGTGTGGTGGCGTGCTGTAATTAAAATAACCCCGTTTTCAGCTCGACCTTTTAGTTTTAGGCCCCGGCCATGCCAATTATCAAGAGAGGACATGTAATGATGCGGTTTCTCCACTGGGAGGCGTTCTCATATAAACACAAAAGAGCTCTTTTCAACCCTCTTCATCCTGCTTTTTTTCTTTTGAAATGTTTTACACTACAGGAGGGATAATCTAAACTTCCTGTATGGATGTTTACTGTGGCCTTTGCTTTCCTGGACTCGCTTCCCAGTCAGGTCTCCATAAACGAACGGTTCACTTTAATCGAGTGGGTTTATATTTATGTAAACGCAGCATGTTGGCTGACTCAGAGTTTGCTTCTTGGAGGAGGAGGGGTAAACTGCTGGTTTTCATCCCAACGTCTGCAGAGAGTTTAGGCCCAAGCAACAAGCAAAGGTTTCAGTTTCTAGGAAATTAGACTCCCCACCTCTCCACTGGACAGCGATCTGAGGAGGATGGCGCAGCAATGACTAGATCCCCGCTTGTTTTGGCTTTAACTGGAAAGCAGAGCACAGCGTATTCATACCTTTTGAACTTGTCACATTAAAACCACAAACTCTGATGAACTTCGTTAGGATTTTATTTGATAGAACAACACCAAGTTGTTCAAAAGGATGAGGATAGTTTTCTTTGTTTATTTCTGTCAGATGAATTTAAAGGAACTTTAGCGTACATACATATCGAGTCAGCACTTTTTAGAATGACCTTTTGCTGTTTTTACACCAAGGCTTTTAGGCTTAACCAGCTTTGTGCATCTAGAGGCTGACATTCTTGTTTATTCTTCTTGGGAGAATAGCAGAAGCTCAGTCACACTGGATCGTGATCATGTGTGCGACAGCAAGTTTTAATCCTTGCCACAGGTAACAACGGAAGAGACCCATGGATTATTTTACGAGCCTTTATAGTGAGTCAGATAAATACCTACGATTATAAAGAACTATCTAATTGTAAGTCCTGTTTATCTCTTATGGTATTGATTACATGCTTTACTTTAATGCTATTTGCCATTTTGTTTTGCTTACAAAGATGTCAAGACTCCAAGTGGGACCTAAGCCCAACTTTGGGAGGCCTGTGTCTAATGAATAAATATTTCCCTTTATGGTCCCACAGGGAGCAATCTGTGGTCAGGATGACAGTTTCAAACCGCGGACCTTTGCAGTTTCTCCAAGATGCAAACGTCCAGCTCCCTAACCATCAGGCCACCATGCTCACTAAACCATTGCACTCTAGCTCTGGATGTGTGTTTTGGGTTGCTGTCCTGCTGGAAGACTGAGGTTCGTCCCACTCTCGAGGCTTTTGCAGCCTTTAACAATTTTTTTCCCCCTTCCATCTTTCTAATAACTCTAATCTGTTTCTTCAGGAAAGGCATCCCCAGATGTTCCCATTACCAGGTTTCACACTTTTCTGCCAGACATGCTGCCTTATAAGTATGCCCAAGAGTTTCATTTTAGTGCCACCTGACTGCAGCACCTTCTTCCATGTTTGCTTTATTCTCTACATCGTTTGTGGCAAACTGCATCCAGGACTCCTCATGGTTGCCTTTTAACAGCGCCCCCCTTTTTTTACCACTCTTCCACGAAAGCCAGATTTGTGGAGTGAACATCTCAGAGTTGTCCAGAAAAAAAGATGTGTAATGCTTGGTAAAGCTTATTGTTTTAGAACATCTGCAGCCTTCAAAAAACAGTTGCAGTTATACTGAGATTAAACCAAACAGACGTTGACTTTATTCACAAATTAAGCGACTTTTGAAGGGACATTTTTAAGGCACTGCCTGGGACTAATGTTTGAAAACAAATACTTTTAAAGGTATTAAAGTAACAACTTGTCCATTAGCCTAGATAGATACAGTTCCTCCATTGCCTGTTTGATTTATCGTCCTTCAATGATTCATCTGCTCGATTTAACAGCTTTAAAAAAATTGGACACTTCTCCACACCAGCCTTTATTGGTCCTCATGTTTGCTCATGGCTTATCTCTAAAGCATTTATGGTATTCAGCCTGACTCAGTTTGAATTAACTTAGAAGCAAAACAGAAAAACACACGAAGGATATGAACGTCTGGTCTTGCAGGAACTGTTTGATGGGCCGAGTTCCCCCTGCCAGCTTCATTACAAGCTCTGTACTTCTGCCTTTGATCAATACAGGCTTTTGAAATTAATCATTAAAGGAAGTTATTCTATGGCACCCATTACATTTTATTACTTAGTATCATGTGATGTGCAAACTTTTCAAGATATACACCTGAACTAGTTTAAAGGCAGCCCAGTGGAAGTATAGAAATGCGAGCTTGTGTGCATGCCTCCGATATATTGCTGCTCCTGTGCCATCACTGATAACGTTAGTGTCACTATCATCCAAACTGTCCTGGTGGCCTGGATGTTTTCTTGTTGAGCTGTGCGGATTTTTCTTTTAACTTGAGATGTTATGCGATATACAGACGACTGAGCTCGTACTGTACAATAACTCAGAGTCTTACTCATTATCAAGAAATGTGCTCCTGTCAACTGTTGACAGAAACTTCTTCCTGTCAGAGATCCGTTTTTGCTCCCTTTGTGTTTGGAGAAATTTACTTTCAACAGCGTGGAATTACAAGCACAGCATATAAAACATCCCATGAATGAGGAACTGGTACATTTTCTGGCGTAATTTCATGCAATCGTGACATTTTAAAAAGGTTAAAACGAGAGCCAGGCCAAGGCATGAAGCTCCCAAATCAACAGTTCAGGCCTAATAGATACATGTCTGTCCCACAAGGTTTACAAATGCATTTTTTTTGGTACAAAAAAATTAATCAAGGGTAATCATACAAAGCTAAACTTGCAGAATGGACTGTTTTAAAATGTTTTATGATTGCTATGGAGAACACAAAAACAAGCAACAAAAATGTAGCCTTTCTTGCAATGACTGATGACGCATTAAGATCAAAACCTAAATCCATATTCCAACACAGATTGTAGTAATTATGTGTTGCCACTTTTTTTGTCCTCTAGATGGTTTATTATTGTAAATTTGCATTTTTGGAGTAATATTAACCATCACACGTACACAAATGTTTTCCTATGAATCCCTTTTAGCCTAGGATTAATAGGAAACATTTAACTGTCACAACAAACAACCACAAAATTCTTCATGTGTGCCCAAAACAATGGCACATCTTACAGCATTTCTGTCAGTGATTTCTTTAAACAGATAAGGTGTCTAACTTTAGATTGACATGGAAGTAGCGTGGAATACAGAGTTTGTTCAGTTATCAGGGTGATTATCAGGCAGCCGATCAGTCCTGTTGTTGGCCATAGCACAGACAGTGAGCACATGTAGGAGCTGATAACAGGGATACAGATACTGGCCACGGACAGCGGGCTTTAGCAAAATAATTTTTTCACTTTGGCCATTCGTTGTGTGAGAGGTGTGGTACATCCCAAACAGGTCACCAGTCCATCACAGGACAACATAGAGAAACACACGACAAACACACAATTATACATAAGGGCAGTTTAGAGAGACCAATTAAACAGTCATGTTTCTGGACTGTGAGAGGAAGCAAAAGTGCCAGCTGTACTAACAGCAGGCAGACCTGTTCCACACAACACAATTAACATATTTAAAAAAATAAGTTAGGAGTTTTTTGAGCTAAGAAAACGTGAGCTCTTTCTGCATCTAGGTATTTGTGTTTGGACTAGGCCTGTAGCGTTTTGAGCATCTACTCATTGAAACATGCATAATGCTGCTGATTACTTTCATAGGAACCTACAAAGTAGCCTTATTTTATATCAAAAAAGTTGAGTATGTCCTCCTGATGGGATCTTCTTTGTTGAAACATTTTGTCTCTTCTCCAATGGGCTTCTTCAGTCTGAGGGGTTACAGGTAAACCCAGCCACATAAAGCAGTACCTTCGTATAGTGGATCAACAAGTTTAATGGTGACGATCAAAACTGGTTGTTCACATACAAAAGAGGACCATCAGGCTACCATTATGCGACGGAAACACCTGTGGATGATGCAAGTCAAATCCAGGTCTACAGCCTTCCGAAAATGAACTACAAAGTGTGTGAGCTCTTCTCTTCTGACATTTTCGTTGATTTTTGTGAGGGGCCTGTGCTGATATATCATGTCATGCAAAGGATTGTGGGATACCTAAAGGGTTCTTTGCACCCGTAAGGGATGTCATGGGGTTCCTAGACAAAACTAGCCATGGGAGGGAGCATACACGTCACTTTTCCTACCTCCTTCCTTACAGGCTGATCTATTTGGACAGCCCTTATCATGGCGACCGATGACGCACTTCCACTTTGGCTAAAAAGTCCTTGCTCTAAAAGGGTATTCGGATTGAGCCTAAATTTTTTCAATCTGCCAGAAAAGAAAAAGAGAACACGGAAGGACAGCAGAAGAACAGCATAGTAGCAAGATGACGGACCTTGTTGCCCTGCGTGCTTTATTTTTGTTGTTTGCAAATGGTCCTTTCTATTTAGCAAAAGATCATCAAAGCTCTCCAGTCGAAGTGTCACAAAAGGAGACAACTCCGCCTAACAAGAATGGTATGTCCAGAAACTAGTATTGATAAAAATGCTAATGTTATACATCTGTGTAAATGTATTAATACTATTTATTTTAACATTGTAGGCACTGTTAATCATCATGATAAGGTGAAGGACTGCTGCTTTTGGGTAACCTGGCCGGCCAGAATGATAATGTGTAGCACGTTCTACACATAATTAATCTGGGACTGCTCCCATTGAATCCGTTCGGGGAAAGGAGGGACATTCAGCAGAACTTTCCGAGCTGATTGGATGAAGTGACACCTATTGCCCGCCTACCAAAAGTGTGTTTTAACCAATCACAGAATCAAATGAAAATGTTGTAAGCAGCAGGCATCATGAGAAACTACAAGTTACTCTGGTCAAGGCGCTCCTTGCTGTTCTTCTTTCAAAGACGAAATTGTGGATTCTGGCAAAACAGATGTGATAGCAGCAGCTATGTGTGCGTCCTCCAGCACTGCTGTGTTATTTTGGTTCGGCTGTGGACTCAGCAGCTCTTGTTTTCGTCACAACTGGTATGTTTTGGTTTTGGGCCCAAACGAATGAGATGGGAGCGGGACAGGATGGATTGTCGTGTGTTTGTGAGCTCACAAATACCGCAAGAATTCAGCTTGCAAGCAAGGTTAGCTTTTGGGAGGCTGAAGGGTCGATGGAGGTGTCTCCTAAAGAGAAATGACCGCATCTTGGATCTTACAAAGAAGATGATTATGACGTTTTGCACAATATTTGTGAAGGACACAGTGATCAGTACATCAATGATGTTACCATTACTCTTAGCAACATTCATCCACCAGGTCATGTATTATCGGAGGGTAACCAGCTGACCAGGTGTACCTAATAAAGTGGCCTAGGACCATAGTGGCTCAGAATCTGTGTGCCCACATTATTGAGGTAATTGGCATCTGAGCTTTAAAAGGAACTTTTAAACTTAGAGAATTTAATATTCTGTTCTGGGCCAGATGGTTTTATCCAAGATGAAGGTTTGGTCTGCAATTTATTGCAAAAGAATCCATGTGAACCGGTTCACATCGAGTCACTGTATAATTTAAGAGGTGAAGAGGTAGATATCTGAAATAGTTCTCCACTGTGTTACTTCTACTACCGGTAGTACTTGGGTAGCATTTGGTGGTACTCAGAAGAAATTTTGGTTTTAACCATTTAAGAGGTAAACACAAAGCAAATAAATGGCGAAAAGGAGGAGCTGTCCAAGCACACTGATCTCCGCTCCAGACAGAAGGAGAGAATATTTCATGAACTCCCAATCTGTGGGACTCTGGGTTTAGTTTTAGCACCTGAGTTTTGTGAATTTTGAGTTTGAATTATGAATCATTCTTGTCTTCTGGGTTTTACTTTGAGTGGACTCTTGTGTTTCTGATATGTTTAGCTGTTGTTTCCCTTACATTGGTTTTGCTCCATCACTCTCTTCCACTACCTCCCCCAGTAGTCCCAGCCTCCTGGTTTCCTCTCAGATGACGAAATGACTAACTGGCTTTGACTCCACTGATCACCCTCCTCAGTGTTTACGTCAGTCATTCAATGCCAGATTCTTGTTTTCTCTTCTGGATTTATGCCTGTCAGTCTGATTTGTTGCACCTGTGTTGATTCCTGTTTCCACACTGTAAGTGTTTGGTGTTGATGTATTTATCAAAAGTGCCTGTTGCCTCTTTGCATTTCGGTCCTCAACACATTACAACTCTGACACCAGTGTAAACTGAAGCAGACAACAGTGAATCAATCATTTCAAAGACCGAAGGGAGGTCTTCACAACAGAGGCTGTACAGTGTTGTGCTCTGAATTTATGCTCTTTTGATACATTTTAAACAAGTTTGAAAGTTCGACTTCAGAGCACTTCCTGTGTATTACTCCAGCTTGGTACTTGGATATCTTGTTGTAAGAACTGAATTTAACTAAATATATTAGATTGTGTATAAAGAAAGCATTATCACTTCAGCACTTTATTTTCAAAACCTCCACAACAAACTTAAAGTATTGTATTTTAAAATCTTTGTAAAGAACACGTGTACTTGGGAACATTTCTATTTTTTCAGAGATTTTACTCGGTATAAAAAGTTTGACAACTACTGGCATTCCTAAACATCATCATTGTGAAAACTACAACGGTCCTGCCGAGCTTACGGTGTGAGTGTGTAGCGGGTGGAGCCGAGAATGTAATCCTGCAGCATTCCCGGAGAAGCTCGGCATGTGCCTTTCTCGGCTCTTCCAGGTCCGCTCACCACTTATCTACACTTTTCTTTTTTTTTTTACACCACCACAGTTCATTCACTGAGGTGGTGGTCCCATTGATTGTGTAAAAGACTAACAATGAGTCAGAAATAGGACAACCTGACAGTGAACAATTATGTTTATCTTTAGGCCTTTATAACCACGGCAGTTTAGTGACATCACAGAAAAAAAAGAGTCATGGAACATTGTTAAAGCATTCAGTCACAGTCAGATAAGCTGGGAGAAATTAACATTCAAGAAGGAAGAGGACTCCATTAGGGGAGCTGGGTTTGGGCTCAGATTTACTGATCAATTGTTGAAACCTCCCAATAGCTCAGCTGAAAGGACGCAGTGGTCTCATTTAATTTTACTTTTATTTAGTTCTGAGAAAATAGAAATATTGAAATTCTTTGTTGCCTAAATAGACAGAAAAAAACTCTAATTTTACCAAACTAAAATTGGTAAACTGAGAGATCTGATTTGTTTGTTGCATGAATGTCAAACTCGACCTAGCAGAATTGCAACATGATCATGTGTATGCCGTGTCAATGTTCTATTCAAAAACCAAATAGAGCATTTGTTAAACAAAACATCCCCATTGAAAATGATCCATAAATACATTTTAGAACACAGTACGAAAAGAACTGAGTTCACCGAAACTGTTCTGAGTGTGGAGGGAGATCCCTTTTGGCTCCGGCCTTCTCTGGAAGTTATGTGCTTTGGGAAAACGTGCAATGTATCACAGTCTTCTTCTGCTCATTGCCCTGACCTGTGGATCCCAAGAAACTCACAGAGAGCCCAGAAACTGGCCTCCCAACACGGTGGGGCAAATGTACTATTCATTTATTCAGATTGTCGTACAGCTTATAGGTTCCATCAAATGAAAATAAATCAGAAAAAACATACTTCTTATGTACCGCACTTTTTGCGTTGCATGCACTCACTGTTTATTGCACTTCTGGTTACATGGTAAACTGCATTTTGTTGCTCTGTACCTCTAAATAAGTAATAACAAGAAAGTTGAATCTAAAATCTTACACTTAAAATGTCAGCAATATCCAGCTCTTAATTTGATTAGATTTATTTCGTAGCGAAGAAAACAAGCTGTCAGATTTTCACTTTTCTAAGATAATCACCACTGCAACTGTAGGGAGTTCCTTTTTTGAAGATTTTGTGGCCCTAGTGTTTATTGACAGCAACTGGGAGAGAGAGAGAGAGAAGGGAGGGAAACACACATTGAAGGTGTTAAGGTTGGGAATCTAACCTCAATTGGCTGTGCTGAGACTAACAGACTGCTCCACCGCTACACCATGCACCACCCCTGCAACTTTTAAGTAGTAATCCACAACTTCCCGTTTCCTGGGAAACCAATGCTACTCAGGGACCTATTTCTTTTAGCCACTTTTCAAAATAGTAAAAACAGTCGGGCAGCGAATTTATCTTCATATAGCAACAATAAAATAGCAATTCAACTAAAGTCACCCATATCTACAGTCAGAGCAGTCGTTCAAAAATACTTAAAACAGCTGGATCTCGAACAACCAAACTGGAAGAGGAGACGCATTTAAGCTCGCCACCACACACCTTGGGCATGATGGTCACTGAGATAAACCAGTCTTTAAAACTCACTCCTGGCGAGGTGCAGCAAGAGAGGGATCTTGGTGACACCACGTCTCCAGAACAACTATTAGAGACTAAAACCAACTGGCTGTTTTGGAGGCATGCCAGGAGAATCCACCTTCTCTCCTCCCATCAAAACCATAAACATGGAGTTTTCTGAAGACTACTGGGGCTTTAACTGGTGCTGTGATAAGATGAGAATAAAGTTAAGCATTTTAGCAATAAACACTCCTGGTGGGTTTGGCGTAGAACAAAAAAAAAACCAAAAAAAAAAAAAAAAAATATATATATATATATATATATATATATATATATATATATTTATTTATTTTTCTTTTTTTCCATGTACATGGGTGTCTTTGACATGTGGAAAAACACCTCCAAATATTAGCTGCTGTGTTGCTGTTTTTCTCCTAAAGCCCTGTGATTCTTACTGGAGTGCATGGCTGGATGGACTCTTTAAAGTACCTGGACAAGATGGACTAAAGTCTGGTGGACTGAAAGCACTGAAGAAAATACAGAGAAAGTGTACAAAGATCTGCATTCTCCAACCTTATGAACCGTTGCAGGGAAAGTGCCAAGTACTAATTATCCTATTGGCAAACGGAGAGTACAAAGTATTTAGAGCAGGGATACCAATGACTGTGGTACCTTTAATTTCCCTACTGCTGAAGTAATTTATACACTGGTAAGAATTATATACAGGACTGTCTCAGAAAATTAGAATATCGTGAAAAAGTACTGTATACTAGTAGGCTATTCAACTAATCACTTGAATCGTCTAATTAACTCGAAACACCTGCAAGGGTTTCCTGATCCTTGAAAAACACTCAGCTTGGTTCAGTAAACTAAATCACAAGTATGGGGAAGACTGCTGATCTGACTGCTGTCCAGAAGACCATCATTGACACCCTCCATCAGGAGGGTAAGACACAAAAAGAAATTTCTCAAAGAGCAGGCTGTTCACAGAGTGCAGATTCAAAGCACATTCACAAAAAGTGAGTTGGAAGGGGGAAATGTGTCAGGAAACGCTGCACAACCAAGATCTGGCACCTGCCCACAGTGCCAAAACCACCAGTAACTGGTGTACTGACCATGGCATTACTGTCCTTGATTGGCCTGCCAATTCCCCTGACCTGAACCCCATCGAGAATTTGTGGGGTATTGTGAAGAAGAAGCTGAAAGACACCAGACCCAACAATGCAAATGAGCTAAAGGCCGCTATTGAAGCATCCTGGGCATCCATAACACCTCAGCAATGCCACAGGCAGTTTGCCTCCATGCCACGCCGCATCGATGCAGTAATCTGTGCAAAAGGATTCCCAACCAAGTACTGAGTGCATTAATGGACATTTTCTAATGTTTGATTTTGTTTTGCTGTTATAATTTTTTTTTTACTTGGTCTGAGGAAATATTCTAATATTTTGAGATAGGATTTTTGAGTTTTCTTCAGCTGTACGCCATAATCAGCGATATTAAAACAGTAAAAGGCTTGCGATATTTCAGTTGATTTGTAATGAATCCAGAATGTATGACATTTCATGTTTTTTAATTGCATTACAGAAAATAAAGAACTTTATCACAATATTCTAATTTTCTGAGACAGTCCTGTATATCATATATCATGATATATATATATATGGTGTTTGAAACATAATTCTGTATACTTCTGAGTTATAGTTTTGATATCTTCACCGTGTATCTGCAATGTAGAAAGGCATATAAATAAGGAATAGCCATTGAATGACAAAGGTGATACATATGCAAAGATGTCATTATGGTAACACATAATCCTGAAAACAGGAAACACAGGTTGGAGAGGAAAAGGCAGTTGATGGAGAGATAGTGATGCAGCAACATTGTGGCCCCTCCCACTGTCACATCACGTCTAATTTAGAACATCACACCACTGTTCCAAGCCCCGCCCATCTGCAAGCTACTTTAAATGCTGAGATGCGACACTAACCACAGAGGATTTTACCGGCACCCAGTTCCCTTTGGCCGCACCCTGACCCAGACTCTTGGACCTGCAGACCTCAGCGCTGGGACATCGGTTCTCTCCTCCATCTCCAGGCTGCGCTCTCAGCTCTCTTTCTTTCTACTGAGGGACAAATAAGGACAGGACATGACTGTAATGTGGAAGGGACTCTCCACATGCTGGTGTCTGTTGATGCTGATTCACTGTCTGGCTCTAACAGGTAGGACATTTTATTTCAAGAATAATAAAAGTAACACTGTGTAGAAGGGTGCGCCTTTTTTATAATATTGAGACACAGTGATGCTGCATAAACCCCACGATAATCGGAATAAAACGCAGTTAACATTTATTTATTTTTTTATTCTGGTCGTTTTGAATTGAACTGATGTCATTATATCAACAGTGCTCGACACTCCTTTTAATTCGTGTCTACTTTAAATTCGGCCGCTGCTGCGGTGGATTTCCTGCAATAAAACTTGGACAATGAAGTTATGCGAGGACGACACCGAGGTCGTTTGAATGAATCGTACGCACAGCGCTGTGATTGGCTGCTTCTGCCGATGATTGCTCACTGCAGCCAATCAGGTTCGCGTATATGTTTTTGCGTTCTCCAATGGGCGGGACAAGCTCTTTGACGGTTGTCAGGGAAGGAAGTGGCTCGAAAGTGTGCATCTCACTTGTCTGCACAAACCTGTCCCAAAATGTGATGCAACATCGGCTCTCACAACATGCATTTAAAACACCTCTTGTTTACAGGCAAAGCATGCTAGTTATTTATGAGATATGTTCATTTATATTTTATGTAAAGAAATAAGATGCAGTGGATGATGAAGGGGTTTAACTAGTGTGAGTCTTCTCAGAGATTCACCGCAATGCGTTCTGCATCTAAAAGATTTTTCAACATGAAACGGATGCTAAAAAAATCCAAAGGACACAGAAAAAAAAACAAATTTTTCAGGGTCCAGAATCCAACATACGCTGTTGAAACGATATGTTGAGTATAATTAGCAATCAGTTTGTAAAATCAAATGTAAACAGTCAGTCTGTGAAGAGAAAGAATGGTCTTTGTACAGTCGATCCATGTGTCCGCTCTCTATTATTATTCTTTCATCCCACCAATAATCTTCCACGAAGAGAAATTTGACTCTGGTTTGTTTATCGATCTCTGTGTGACGTGCTTCTGAAACAGGTTTTAGTTTAACTTCCATTCAAATGTTACTTTAGTTGTATTCCAGGTTGTTGTTCTTGCAGCAGTAAGTTTAGACATTAGTTGCTTAATAACTAGCAAGCTACCGAATAATCGCCCAGAGATCTAAAGCTGCTCATTTTGTCTTTAATAGGCTCTGATTGGTGATCGGTAGAATGCATTCAGAAAAATCAGATTTTCTTTATATTTTCCTCATTAAATGGATGAAAACCAGTCTCTCTTATAAATGAAATCTTGGATCTCAATGAGACCACCGGTATAAATAAGGTTGATTAAAGATAAAATCCAAACTATGAGGTCCCACTATTTTCACTCTATAAATACATCAACCTTACTATTTTGTAATTCCTTCCTTTCCTAATCCAGTATAACTCAGAAGGCAGGGTTAAACCCATAACCCCACCCCATCCATTTAATTAACTCAAACCGGGGTGGATGGGTCCATATTTTTTATCCAGAACTGGTTAGCAAAACAATCCAATCATTTTTTTTATTCTTTTAATCCACCGTATTTCAGGGCTTAAAACTCCAAACCAACCCAGTTTCAATAACCCAGTGACTCCCGTAAACTGTCTTCAGTAAAAGCTTCGTTTAGTTACTTACCCATCATGATGTATACACCTGCTGGTTATTTATTAACTGCTGGGTGTATGCTTGGCCACATAAAAGCGCCTCTTTGCGTAGGTGCACATATTGCATGCGTTTGCCATTAAATAACAGGAGTGCATTGTGCTGACACAAGGGAGGATTGTTGGGGCCACATCCCAACAACTTGTCAAACCACTCTGCTGGTTTCTGCCGTCAAACAGGTCTCTGCCTAAGTGCTTTTTGAACTGAGGGATGGAGTTAGCGGCCTTGCATGGAAACGCCTTACGTGGCATGCTGTAGGGTGTGTTAGTTGTAAACTTCAGCATGAATTGCATTTTCTTTCTGCAGAAGCAAATGAAGCACTCTCTGTGCAGAATTCCATTCAAAGTGATGATTTGAGCAGTGGTTTGTGATGTCAAGTCCAGCTTCTGATTGGTGTTTTTTTTTTTTTTTTTTTTTTCCCATTGTGCAAATGTGCCGGTCAGTCGGTGAGCATTTGTTGTTTGGAATAGTTGGAGGCAGTTCGGCTTACACTGCACTGTGCTTTTGTAGAAAATCAGCTTGCTTAATGTCACAGTCAACAGTGGTAGTTAACTGCAATTAAAATAAGCTATTTAATGACTGAACTTTACTTTGGGAACTTTTAGAATGGGGTTTAAAATGGCAGCTGGGATGATTCACAGTGGAAAATAGACATAAGCTGGAGGGGTTTATTTTTCCTAACCTCAGAGATGAGGTCAGGAATCTGAAGCCGGGAAGCGTCTGGGAAGTGGCCCACTTGTGGTCGCTTTCTCTCTAGTGTTTTAGAAAAAAAATTATTCCTAAGGGAAAGAGAGTGGAAGGCATTTTTACAGTTTGGGAAATGGAAGAAGTTTATGTTGGAGACGTCTTCCCAGTACCCCCTCTCTGGCCTCCCCACCATGTAAGCGCTGGTTGCTGAAAAAGCCTGAATGTACTTTGGACAAAAGAAATTAGTTTTTACCCCCCCCGTAATCAGAGGAACGCAAGGTCAGTTCTGCATCTTCATAAGTTATCGTTTAACAGATGCCTCCCTTCTTCAACCAAGAGGTATTGAGGTATTTCTTGGCAGATGTATTGTGCAAGCATCCTCTGACAGTCATCTCTTGTGGCAATTTGTCAAACCTGTCTTGTGGTTTTTTTTTCGCCACTCCCTGATGCTGGGGGCCGGACCGACTACCCGGTCTCTATAGACTTTTTGCAGGGATGTTGTTGTGAGGAATGTCACCTCTTGGGGCCAATCAGCAGCTGGTGGTGTGATGGTTTGAACTCCTCCCATGCTATTGTCTTAAAGGGACAGTCTGTGACAATGTACCCAGCCTCCAGGTAAAGGGCAGAGCAAGCAGTGATGAAGGATTATGTGAGAGGCACCTGTCTGTTTCACCTGTGCTCTAATGATGCTTTGGCTGCTGGAATCAGCCGTGAGCTTGAAATAAAAACCCCTTTCTGTGTCATAGCATGACGTTTACACTTTAACCCGGTTAGTGAGTTTATTGCTTCCGCATCATGGTTAAAAAATAACTCTGCTTCTGTACCGGCAGCAAAGTTGGACCTTTGTTCTTACAAGTACAAGCTGCCATAGAATAAATATTTTCACGAATTATTGGCCAGGTAAATATGAACACATCCACATTGAGATAACATGAATGCCAAATAGCACCAATAGGCAAACGGGGGGGGGGGGGATTTTTTTTAAAGCAACACAATGAAGTTTGCTTCATTAGAAATCCATGAGGAGTCCATGGTAAGTCTCATCACTCTGCTTCAAAGCTAGTGATGTCGCTTCTGTTGTGAGAGACTAGCCAAAGATATCATGTATGGTCAGGTCTTCTCTGGAGTAAATACCACAGTTATGCTCAAAGGATATTTCCCACCAGCACCCTGAAAAAGCTTCCATTAGATCATGGAAAAAGATGACCAAAGATTGCCTTAATTTTAAAAAAAGGCACTTCTCAAAGGAACGGAAAAAAAAACTTAGGGAAGCATCAAAGACTAGATAGGGTAACTGGTCTACCAACTCCATGGAAGGCAATATGCCTTAAGACTTGACTCACATTTCTTGACTTCTGATTCTGATTGAAGTGGAACACCAGAGCAAGGGTAGAGGAGGTTTTTAAAAAAAACCTCCAGTAAGATAGAGATCTAAATATCTCCCCTTTAGGCTTTAAAAGGTCCAAAAAAAATCTAATTTTTAACTATAGGTCATAAATTACATTTATTTAAGTCTTAGATACATATGCTTATCAATTTTCTGCTTCTTCCTTTTTTTTAAATATATTTTCTTTAAATTGCACTGATTACAATCATTCATTATGTTTTTGTTATTTTGGTTTCAAGTATTTGGATGTAATTTTATGCCAAGACAAACCTAGACAATTTATCTTGCCTACAAACTCTTGAAAGAGTTCTGGTCCTAAATTGATTGTTTGTTTACTAAATTACATTCTTCTTAAGGGGTAATATAGTAGTTATTATTTAAGTAAGCCGTTAATCCGACTTAAATTATCTTTTGTAATTCATGTAGGTCTCCAATTTAAATAATGATTAAAAAATAATTTTAAAAAAAATCTCAAACATGCAGGAACCCTGGCTCGGTTCCAGCTGCCTGTAAAATCAGACATTCGATCTGGGAATGACATCAAACCCAACTTAACTGAGTTCAAAAGTTCAACATTTGAAGACTAGTGGGATCTGCTAATGAAATGCTCAGTGGCCAAGCTAACTACTATTAGCGATACAAGCTAACAGAGCAATGCAACATGTTCTCCAAAGAAAGTCGTATTAATGAATACAAAATTCAGTAATACGCCATCCAATCATCCAATGAGATTTCTTACAGCAGCTATCTCTAAGTTTTACACACAAGGCAGCCATGTTGGATTCTGAGGTCGGGGTTGGCAAGAAACCTCTGACTTTCTTGCACATAGTTCCAACTTGTAGGGACCTTTATGTCAATTTTTTCAAACTTTAAGATGGAAATTGTCAACTTTTGTGTAAAAAGGAATGCAAAATTTACATTGTATCCTTTAGATAATTATGGAGAAAAATGGATAAGAATGTTTTCTTCTTTTTGTGCTGTTTTCATGAAATAACAGTGTCTTAATGTAAAATGGTTTTAAAATGTCTATCTGGATTTACATCTGTTGCGCAATTTTGAACTTGGATGTCTCTTTCTAGTCTCTTCATAGATTTTGTGTTCATTCCCATCTTGCCCAACCATGATTCATATGTTAACGTAAATTGGTAATTTCCTCTGGATTAAGCAAAAAATAAAAGGTGTGCTTTTCACGCTGTTCCTTATCTGAACTTCAGGGGCCTTTATTTTGAACTGGTATCGTGTGTGTGTGTATTTTTGGGTCAAACATTAACTCTAAGAGGATATGATTTGTGTTGACACAAGCTCACGCTGCTATGACGACCTTTTGATGTGGTGGATGGAAACAGACGGAAATGCTGATAACGTCTAAAGAGTCTGCAAATGTTCCCATGTGACGTTGCTGTGTCTTTGTCATCTGCAGATGCAGCTTTCACATGTAGCTCTTCTCAGTTCAAGTGTGGAAACGGCAGATGCATCACCCGCAGGTGGATCTGTGACGGAACCGACGACTGTGGCGATGGGAGCGATGAACTGACAGCTGTGTGCTGTATGTTACTTTTTTTAATCACCCCTGCTTTTAGCCACGATCTGAACTTAATTAACATAAAAGGATTTACAAAATGTATATCTCCGTATGTACACACAAATTTCAACCTTAATTCTTGATCCCTCCTCAGCGGCTAAAACCTGCATGGTGTCCCAGTTCAACTGTGGGGCTCCGTTAAACCAGTGTATACCAAAGAGCTGGCATTGTGACGGCAAAGCTGACTGCAGCAACGGGGCTGATGAGAAGAACTGCAGTAAGTATCCCAACAGAATTGGCTCTTTTACCGGGTCGGTAACTGGAAATTCATACAGCAAAATGCAGCACAATCAATGGAGATTGAGATGTGAATTACAAATAAATAGTATTCTGAGACACAAGTAGAGAAATTGAAACTGAGGGAACTGAACAAAATGGTTATACTCTGAATCGCTGTTAAACAATAAATATGCAGAGAGCGGTCCATAATCAATGGCAGCCCTGTGTTTAAAAATTTAGAAAAAGCTATAAATTAAATTTAACTTTTGGCATTGTAGTATGACACTGCAAATCCAACATTTACCATAACTATAAATGCAATTCATAGCTTACATTGTTAAGTTCATGAGAGTGTCTACAAATTCTGAATCAATAATCCACGACATCCTTTTTCACTGAGGTAAAAACATGACATGAAATAGAGGCCTGTTTCTTTTAGCCACCCTTCAAAATGGATAGAACACGCTGTTCAAGTAAGGCAGTTTATCTTCTAAAGTGAGGAAATGGCTACAAGCAAACAGCTCCTATTCTAAACCTGCCCATATCTACAGACAGACTAATAATTACAAAACCTTCCTCCATGCACACAGTGAGAAGGAGAAGGATAAGGGTATAAAAGGGTTCTCTGACGGCAAATTGGGGCAAAGAGTAGCATCTTGGGGTCACCATGCCTCCATAGCAACCGTCCATCCATTGATTCATTGGTCAATCAGTAATCCATCCATTCATCTTCTATACACGCTTGTAAATGCAGGGTCGCAGGGAAGCTGGCCCCTGTCTCCAGCTGTCTCCATAGCAAGCATTTATATAAAAAAGAAAATTTTACCCATTTTACCAGGGGTGTCAACAATAGTGGGGGTGCTGTATGTGCTTATTTGGATGTGTAGTAGCAAGAAAATGTACCTTTTTAAGCTGAAATTATGATTTCAGAGTTTGCAATGGGTTCAGATAAAATGCGTGTTTTTGTACGTGCAGTTATACCATAAATTGATGTGTACACGCACTCAAATCCCTTTAGCTATACTGTGTAGCTAGACATAAACTAGACATTTTCTCTGACTTGTTTGTTGGGATCCTGGTCATCACAATGTCTTCTCCTTGCGTCAACACAGCTCTAAAAGAATGCAAGGCCGAGGAGTTTCGCTGCACCAACGGCCAGTGCATATCCAAGACCTTCGTTTGTGACAAAGACAACGACTGCACTGATGGCTCAGACGAGGTGGCTTGTCCCAAGCCCACCTGCAGCCCTCGGAACTTCCAGTGCAACAACTCCGTGTGTGTGCCATTGATGTGGAAATGCGACGGGGACAGGGACTGTCTGGACGGGTCCGACGAGTGGCCGGAGAACTGTGAGGGGAAGCAGACAGAGAAGAAGCAGCCGCTGTGTCGTGCCGATGAGTTCCAGTGTGCGAACGGGGAATGTATTCCCGACAAATGGCGGTGTGATGGCGCTCCAGATTGCCCGGATGGCTCTGACGAATACAACTGCAGTGAGTTGGGCCGCTGACAAAAATAAGGACAGAATAGTACACTCAAAGTTTCTAAATAATCTGCATCATTTTTCAGGCAGGCCGGCATGTCGTCGAGGCGAATTCCAGTGTGACAACGGCAGATGTATCGCTGAGAACCTGAAGTGTAACTTGGCAAACGACTGCGGAGACGACAGCGATGAGAAGGGCTGCCAAAGAGGTGAGCCCCTCATTCAGCGGAGCTGCACACAGAAGCCAACGTTCTCTGCCTCAACGCCCGTGGACTGTCCAAAGCTCTTTGCCCTGCAGTCTCACATGATCATACTCTGTTCAAGTTCCCAATTTCCTGTTCTGTTTCCACAGGTAACGTGTGCGAAGGCCCTGGAAACTTCACGTGCGGCGGCGGGGAGTGCATCACCGCTGACAAAGTGTGTGACTCAAAGAGGGACTGCAGCGACGGGTCTGATGAACCACTTGAGTGTGGTGAGTTACCTTCTGGTTAAACAAACCTCTGCAGAGGGACAACTGGCAGTAAAGTAGTGCAGTATCAGCTGGCACCAAGAACTACCTGACCCAATTTAAACCTGTCGTATTTTGGTCCACAGGCAAAAACGAGTGTTTAACAGCAAACGGCGGCTGTTCCCATCAGTGCAATGACCTGAAGGTTGGCTACAACTGCTCCTGCCCCGCAGGATACAGGCGGAAGAGTGACAATAAAACCTGTGAAGGTACAACAAGAAAGTGTTTTTGAAGGTCCAGCCGAGAAATGGCAGGGAGCCTCTCTAGTGTAGCGTTGTTCCCAATATGCTCACCTCTTGAACCTGCGTTTGCCCGTCTGCAGACATCGATGAGTGTGAGGTCCCAGACACCTGCAGTCAGATTTGCATCAACCTGGCCGGAAGTTACAAGTGTGACTGCGACGAAGGGTATAAGATCGATCCAGTGAGCAACACGTGCAAGGCTGAATCAGGTGACCACACAGTGCTCCTCCGCAATACTTTATGCCACACACAAGATCTCGATAGCCCTGGCTGAAAGCTAAAACCGGTTCTCTTGTGTTTTCTGCAGGGACAGTGGCCACGCTCTTCTTCACCACCAAGCACGAGGTCAGGGAGCTCGCTGTGGACCGCAGCGAGTATGTAAGGCTAATCCCAGAGCTGAAAAACGCTTTGGCTCTGGATCTGGACATGTTGCAGAAGAGGATCTACTGGTCGGACCGGTCTCTGAAGAAAATCTTCAGGTAAGACTTTATTTGTGTTTGTTACACATTTTCAATTACTTTGGCCTTCTCTAAGTGCTCGCTGCTGCCCTCTTCCCCACAGCTCAAATATAGAAAAGGCCAGCAACTCTGCTAATCACATGAAGGTAATTGAAAGCGGGATTGAAGCCCCAGAAGGCCTTGCGGTGGATTGGATCCATGGCAACATCTACTGGACTGACAGCACCCTGAAGACCATCTCTGTGGCGACTACAGAGGGGGACAAGAGGAAGACCCTCATCAGTGAGAAACTCGGGAGGCCCAGAGCCATCACAGTCGACCCAGAAAACAAGTGAGCAAAATAGCCTTTGAATGCGCTACAGTTTGATTCATTTAAAATTCCAGCTTTTGTCTGATAATTCCTTTTTTTTCTTTTTGTGTCCTCTCCAGCTTTATGTACTGGACTGACTGGGGAGAGGAGCCTAAGATCGAGAAGTGTGGACTGAACGGAGCCGGCCGTGTTGCCCTGGTGAAAGACAACATTCAATGGCCCAATGGCATCACCCTCGGTAAACATGGAAATCCTACTTCAAACAGAACATGTCATTTGCCTGTCTAATGAGTTTTGATCACCGCATTTGTGCCCTCGCTCTCAACAGATATGGTCAGCCAGCGTCTGTACTGGGTCGACGCCAAGCTGCACGCAATCTTCAGCATCGATGTGAACGGAGGGTCCCGACACACGGTCATGGTTAGCGAGGAGAAGATCCAACATCCCTTCTCGCTGGCTGTCTTTGAGGTCGGTGAAGACACCAGTTTTCCTCAGTTAAAACTCAGCTTACTTAACCTTGCGTTATTCATTTTATCTTTTAAGCACCTTAATTTTCTTCTACAGTAATCAGGATAGTTTGTCAATGGCTAAAGGAAGTAAACAAAGCGATGTCGTTTGTCTTCTAAAACAGGAGAAGGTGTTTTGGACAGAAACCATCCAAGGTGTCGTTTCCAGCGCCAACCGCCTGACGGGAAAGGACATCAACGAGCTGGTGACTGATCTGCAGCATCCAGAAGGCATCGTGCTTTATCACAACCTCAAACAGCCAATCGGTGAGGATTCATTTCTACATTTATATGCACACATGCACAATGCTATAAAACACTTGTTTTTATTTATGTTACACCAGAGAAAACACAAATTTAGCTATTTTACGCGACCCAAATCCGATCTTTTTGCCTATAAGTGACCCATATCCGTGTTTTTCATGGCTTGACGAGCGGCCCAATTCTGATCTTTTCAACCCCCTAAAAATCTGATTAGTGCCACTTCCATATGTGATACTAATTCGAGTACATATCGGATATTTGTCAAAGGGTCCGCAGTCTGAACGATCATGCTGCATTTTATCTGCTCTTTACGTCACTCTCCTGGCTCCCACTACACATCCACACACAGCAGCAGATAACGCTCCATAAAACACCGTTGTTAGTAGCTGTGCTGCTTTCTTTTTACCTTCCTTCTTCTTGCTATGACATGGTCTTCATATCAGCAGCTCCAATTGCTCAATCACCTCATAATAACACAGACACTGGTGGCTGTGCTTTTTTTTTTAATCAAAGCTTTATTGAGCACTTCTTGTAACAATTACGTCTACCATTACTTCCGTAAACAGTGCGCTGCTGAGTGTGTGTCGCTTTGTTATCTGCGCATGCGGGTTGCTTTGGACCATTCAGACAGCAGTCTGACGGCGGTCACATTTGTTTAGTAGTATGAATGACCACCTCCCAAAAAAAATCTGATTTAAGCAAAAAATTGGAATTGAGCATCAAGACCGGCAGTGTGGACGTAGCCTTTGACAGGTGTAGGGCATTCTGCTCCTTAGCCATTTCGAACTTATGTTTTGGTTGTTTCATACCCTACTCACTAGGAACAGGAACCGTCCGCCACATGACGTCAATTCATAGCCGCCTTTTGTCGAACTGTCAAAGAGGCGATTTGACTCTGAACTAACTTTAGTAGATAATAGGAAGGTTGATTTCTACAACAAAACTTATGCTTTCATCTGTTTGAGCTTCCAACCTCTGTTAAACATGCTGGGTTTGAAAATGTTGATAGCCTTTTGAAATCCAGGCAATAGAAATAGACCACATAGAAAATAACCACAGCAATCCTATGATAATTGTCCTAATTGGGCTAATTGTTAATACATGATGCTAACGGCAGCTTAAAATGTCACAGTTGTCATAATTGTTGCTTAAGATAAATAGAAAAACCCTGTTTTATTGCAAGCGCTCTCTCACACACAGTTCAATGTCCTTGCTGCTCTTAATTAAAAGTAATAAGGACCACTAACAGCGGGAAAAGCTTAACAAAACATTCTGAATATTTTTACATGTACACTGATCAGTGTATCTCTGTGGAATATACCCCCCAAAGACGATTTCCTTTGAATGCTTTCTTTTAGGCATAAACTGGTGCAGAGAAGGCAACAGCATAAACGGAGGTTGTGAGTTCCTGTGCCTTCCCGCTCCTCTGCTTGACGAGGGCTCTCCTAAGTACACCTGTGCCTGTCCAGACGACAAGGTCCTGGCCCCAGACATGAGGAAATGTGTGGCAGGTACGTTTCCTCTGCACAGACGTTTAAAAAGAGAGCCTTCAGATGTGTCTGAGAGTAACTCTTATCTTTTGATGTGTTCAGCTGCGCCTCCTGCCAAGAACAGGACTGACCTGGGCAAAACGACCCCCAGCCAACCAGCTACACCTAGAACCACCGGAGCTGCTGAGATGCCCACAACGAGCTCGTCTGTCCAGTCCAAAGAGGCCACAGAGAATCCCGCTGGCACTGCTCAAGGTAAAGGAAAAAGGATTAAATGATCGGTGTCCAAGATAAACTAATTGGAAATGTGGGGGTTTTTTTGCAAGCCGTTAATAACAGATTTGTTAAAAGCTTAGATGTTTCTCCCCCCCCCCCCCCCGACATGTTTTTTAAGGTTTTCTTTCTGACAACTATGGAAATAATAGATTTTTAGATAATTTTCTTTTATTTGTGACAAAAGGGAAAAAATGGCTATATAGACATTATCTGTTAAGATTTTTTTTTTTTTTACTTTATTCTCACTTTTCCCTTTAGTGTTCCGACATGCCCTGATGCCCGAAGAAGCTCACCCATCACACCCTGTTGCTCTCTACGTTGTTCTGCCACTCGGTACGTTCCGCCTGTCATCCCTCCCAGATTAAAGCCGCTCTCTTAAAGATTATTGCTTGGCAGTTTCTTAATTCCCTGTCGTCCTTGTCATCTAAACGACATGGCTGTGTTATTCTCTCTTCTTCTGCAGTGGTCATCGCTGGGCTGGTGTTTGGAGCGGTGCTGTTTTGGAGAAACTGGCACAGGAAGAACACCAACACCATCCACTTCGCCAACCCCGTGTACCAGAAGACCACCGAGGAAGAGGTGCACATCTGCAGGAACGGCTCGGACGGCTTTGTCTACCCTGAGGTAGCAGCACGTCGTTCTCCGTTAACCGCTCCTGCCATGCAGCTTTAAAATGTTGCAAATGAATCTGAAGAACCCTGTTGTCCTTGTTTTTGCAGAGACAGGTGGTGAACATGGACGACACGGATATGCTATGATCTGAAGAACCTTAACTGAAAGTTTTCTGCTACTCTGAGGAAACCCGACCGGCTTCACCATCTCTCCCCCCCCCCCCCCCCCCCCACTGACCTCCGTCTGTGTTCTGTGTGTCCGACCTCAGCACTGTGCCGTCCAAGCCTGCTAAAGAGCTTCTCTCAAACTCTAGCGCGGCAAACGCAAGCATGAGTACAGCCAGAACACCTTTCTTTCCTCCCTGAATGACAAAGCAACGCACCGTGTCAGAAGATGACGCTAATCTGGGGGCTATGACTCTTTTGATGCTCGATAAACGTGCTCGGTAACACAAAAAGATCACTGAAATGGGTCCTCCTCATCTTGCCCCTCCGCCATTCATACTTCGGCAGTTATGGCTGGTACGCACCCGACTTTTGGGTTTATGGAGGAGCTGTTTTCCACGGTACGCTTCCTTTTGAATGTATCAGTTTGTACCCGGATGTCTTGTACCCAATTTGACAACCAATAATTTTCTTTAAATCATTTTTTTTCACAATCTACTCCTAGTTTCCTATAAGTAGGTTACAGTTATGCTCATAGTTATTTTGGTTTGATCAGGGGACATAATTGTCATACTTAATTAAAGTCAACTGTTTTTATTGTCATTCAGAGCTAAATTAAACAATTATGCCAAGTTTTCTAAAAGTAATTTACAATTCTTCAACAAATCCTGAAAAACGACACCAGTTTGTTTATGGGTAAAAAACCCAGGGACTAAAGGATAAAAATTAAAACGTATGGAAGCAAACTGGGGAAGTGGCGAACTGAACCAGAGCCTACGGAAACTCCCAGATTACATTTATTCTATTTATCGTCCAACACCTTTTTATAACTGCACTGCACATCTGACTTGAAAGTGCTCAGCTGTAAAGTCTTACCAATTCATGTGTGCCTTGTAACAACGCTCCAGTAGTTGGAAGAGATTTCTCAGAAGCCTTAATGATCCCTCTGCCTTCCAAACGTGGCCTTTTTTCTCTCTTGCTCTCTCTCTCTCTCGGGGAAACAGGGTTGTGCTTTTTATTTGTCTCCCATGTCATACAGCCTGTTTCTGGTGATCTGTAATATTCGTTTGCAGTATAGTTACGTTGCTGTTTTAGTCTTGTCCATTCTCCGAAATAAGTTGTGGCTCTTCGGAGCTGCAGGTGGTTTACATTTTGAAATGAAGAAGCTGCTGATTCTTTTGTGACACCAACCAAAGTGAAGAAAATGTTCTTTTTATTTTTATGAACTGATTGTAGCAGATTACCTTTTTGCAACACTGTAAATAGCTGTTAATATTTTGTAAAATGTCTGCCTGCTCTATTGTCCACATGTGTAAATAGAATCAAGAATTATGTGACCAGTTATTTAACTTATTTATGGATGGTCTTGGATTGTTCCCAGCTGGTTATAAATGGAGTAAATATTATCTTTAAATGGCGAAGTCTGACCTTAACACTGTGCGGCTATAATTTAACTCATGTCAGTGAAAACTTGGAATGCTCGTTCGGTTTCGTGTATGAGTCACTGCAGCAGGGTCAGTGCTTTACTTTGCAACAGAGAGTGACTCTTTATGGCAAGAATGAAGAGACCTTCTGTTCCTCTTTCCATTGTTTGTTGTCTCTCTCTCACGACTCAGATTATTTATTGTGCTTCCTCCATTCTGTTTCTGTGATGTTGAGTTTGCATAGTGGGATCATTGCTGCATTCGAGTGACCTTGGAAGTCAGAACTCTGATCTGGGACGGGCCTTAAGCGCAACCTGTAAACCGGCTGGATTTACTGATTGTTTGACATTTAGCTAGCCCCATTCCGTGCTCTGAAACGCTAAAACAAGTCCTCCTAAACAGAGCTGGCGCAGTACAAAAATGCAAATAAACAGTATATTCCTGAAACTTCTAATGTTTTACATGCACAGCAGCCACATGAAATCTGAGCTGGTTGTGGACGTCCGACTTCCCAGGTCAGAACTCCAACAGTCTGTTTATCTATTTGTTTTTTTTCTTGCTTGGAACTTGGAAACTGACTTCTAGGTATAACTCAAATTCAGTATAAGATACCGTTTCCTACCCCAAAGCATCATGTTTTCCATCAATGCAGAACGTACTTGGAAGTTTGTACGGCCGATGCACAGCAATCAGCTTGTTCATGCACATCGCTTTGTTCACTTTTGTTTGAGGAGTTCATTTTGTTTTAAATAAAGAGTTGGAAAATCTACCCGTCTGTCTTGTAAATTTAACGACTGAGATCAGCTCAGGGTATTTCACAATAGACAGGGTGGTATCTCCTGTCGTCATAGTCATCTCAGGCAGTCCGTTTGTGCAACATGATTAGTCTGTCTTGAAAGTATTAGTCTCTGGTTAGTCAACAGGTATAGCTGTTTATAACACACACACACACACACACACCCTTAAACGACTGGTATTCAAGTTAAGTCTTATTTTTGCAGTGACACATGCAGAGAAAGAAATACACATCTTTACATCTGGTAAAGACATGCGAAGGGGCTTCAAATAGATCCATCGTTCATTGCAACAGCACAGTGTCACACTTAAAGGTTTAGACACGTTTATTTTGAGTATATGAAATCCTATGATTTGTTGATCCTATGTTTTTAATATAATTGCCAGTGGCACAATCTTTTGCCAGTAGTACGGGGCCACTCCTAAAACATTTCACAACGTTGGAGCATCAATAGAGAGCTAGTCCTCCATACAGAATCACTTTAGAAGGTTGATTTTGTGTCTGGTGAGCCATTTCTGTGCTGATTTGGATGTTTTGGATCATTCTATTGATCACATGAGCGGTCAATAGTTCATAGTAAAGCCCTTTTGATTCTTATTCAGTATCCCTTCCATGATCTCTAGAAGAAAAAAAAGTGTCACAGATCCTCCACCAGATACCTAACAGTGGGCATAAGATAAGATATGATAAGATAGGGCTTTATTGATCTCACATTGGAGAAATTTACTTGTCACACATCGGCTTAATAAACAAAAAGAAGGTACCAAAAGAAGGAGAGGTGTATAAGGTATATACAGTGTGTCCACATAAGTACAGTGTATCAAAAAATAAAAAATAAAATAGAAGTACAGGGGAAATAAAGCAGATATTTAGGGTGACTTATGTACACTCAGGTGACTTATATACAAATGGAATGAGGTGCTTTTTCATATGTTTAGACTTGGTTTCATGCAGAATACACCTTTAGAGCAGGGATGTCAAACTCCACTCCTCAAGGGCCTGTGTCCTGCAACTTTTAGATGTGGCTCTGGTCCAACACACGTGAGTCCAATAATCAGGTCATTAGCAGGACTCTGGACAACTTAGCTCCATTGAATACCTTAGAGCTCCTGTTCTTTGACCTTTCATGGGGTCAACATTAAGAACTCCATCTTGGGGAGGAAAGGAGCTTCGGACTGCTTTCCCGATTCCGGATAGCTTTTAGCTCCGCCGTCATTACGTGACGGAAGTGCACATGGATGATGAGAGTCAAAACCGGGCCTATAGCCTTCTGAAAATGAACCACAAAGTGCGCGCTCTCTCCGGACATTTTCGTTAATTTCTGTGAGGTGGGCTGTGTTTATACGTCATGTCATGTCACGCAAAGGATTGTGGGATTCCTTTTAGCTCCTTAGCGCCTCTAAGGGACATCATGAGGTTCCTTGGCTAAATTAGCTGTGAAAGGACGCATACAGTCTCCTTTTCCTACCTCCTTCCTTGCTGACTGCAGTTTTCAGACAGCATTTATCATGGCTGACAGACTTCTGCTTTGGCTAAAGAGTCATTACCCTATAGAGATATTTGAATGGAACCCTTGACTGTATACTGACAAACTAATTCAGTAATTTTATTCAGGTCTGTCGACACCTTAAGAGTTGCAGGACGTTGCCTCTCGAGGACTGGAGTTTGACACCCCTGTCTTACAGAGTGTATTGTATCTGTGAAAGTGGCAAAGGTCATGAGAATCTCTGTGGGCAATCCTCCCAAAACAAGCAGCCAGATCTGTTATCAGGGCATGTTTTATAATAACTTCGCTGAAATCACACATCCACCACACTTGGAAAGTGCCTTGAGATGACATGTATCATGAATTGCCGCTATATAAATAAAATTGAATTGAATTAATAAACCTCTGGCATAAATTATGTCTGATGGAGGCGGGGTTCTGTGGCAGCCCTGCTCTGAGTGCTCTGAAAGCAGGGAAGCAGAAGAAAAGGGCTTAGCATCAGTTTATTCACAACAACAAAGTAGGAGATCAGGACATTTTAGCACTTCATTGTCCAATCATTTATAAAGTGTCACTTTTGAGAGTTGCTGAGAAAGAATAATATAAGAAAAGGATTTGTTGGCCTGGTGTTGGAGTGGTGGCCTAGTGGTTAGAGCAGTGTGCTTGCACTCAGAGAAGGATGCAAGTACCCGGTTCGATCCCCAGCGCCTGCACTCTGGGTCCCTGAGCAAGACCCTTAACCCCTGATTGCTCCCCGGGTGCCACACATGGCAGCCCACTGCTCCCCAAGGGGATGGGTTAAAAGCAGAGAACAAATTCCGTTGTAATCTATGTTTCAATGACAATAAAGATGATATTACTATTACATTTAAATAACTTCTCCCTCCTAGTTTCAGTGTATGTTTTTTTTTGCTCATCCTGTTACAAGATATGTTTTGTTCAAATGTTGTGACTTAGCATTCATCCCATTAAGGACATACGGGGGGGCGGGGGGGGGGGCATTTATGGACCATGTGGTTAGCCACCCAGTGCGACATCCACTGTAAGAGTAGCACAAAAGCACCTTGAGGAAAAAAAGAAATACAACAGTTATGTTTGGTGTAATTTGGAGAACATTTTGTGGCTCTTCTTTGCCCGTCAGATCAGTGTTGGTGGGCATCCTACGGTGTTATGTCCAGTTTAAACTGGACATAACACCGTGCTCTGCGGCTGGCCAACGATGCAGATGTTGGTATTTGATTCAAAGCTATCGGGTTGTTCATCATCTCGAGTTCAGTATCTAAAATACTGGGACTCATAGAACCCAGACTGATTTGTGCTACATCAGAGACTCTAAAGCACAGCTGCTTAGTTTTTTTCTTAAAGAATATTGCTGCATCGGTCCTGTGTCCCTTTTTAAGACATCTGGGCCTCAGATAGAGACATATAGACTAGTCTGGACTAATTGTTCTACACTGAATACAAGTGCTTTAAAACACACATTGTAGTTGGGGAACTCCTCAATCTGTTCATGAAAACATGAAGAATGGAGTTTCTTAATTCTACTTTAAAACATTATATGTGGGGGACAGGAGGGGAAAGAGTGGTTTATTCCGGACGCATTCAGGCAAGATTCATCACTGTGGCATTCAAAGAGGAATAGTTCTCTTTATCTACAGCGTTGACAGCAGGAGGCTTTTACTTAAACAACAGATGGATGAAAAATGTGTTTGCGTCTTGGGTTTGTCCTTAAGAACAGGCTTTGTTTGGGGACATGTTGAGCCATCTGGAAAACTATGGAATGCTGCCTGTCCAGATCTGGTTCCACGTTCGTGGGCAAAAGACACCACACCCCATTGGACCTGATTGAGGATGATGATACTTCCCAGTTTCACTCACTTTGTGTTTTGTCACTAGCAATTTCGTTAACGTCTTAAGTAAAACCCGAGGTGTAAAGCTGGTTTCCCCATCACTGTCAGCACCCAAGAGGTTAAAGAAAGCTACCAGCGAGACTCAGGTGACAAATGACACCTGTGGCCTGGTGGCTGTCATCTGCATCCTCTCCTCATCATTTACATAGTGGATTGTTGGGTCTCCCATTGGCCAGGTGGCAAAAGCAGGGTGGAGCCTCATCTCACACCACCGATTCGTAGGCAAAGGGGAGTGTCCTTAGAAATTAACAGCGGGAGGAGACAGGGTGGAGGATGGAGGACTGATACTCCATTGTTAAACCCCTAACAACATAACAAAAGGCCCTAATGGAAAGTAACACTGATCCCATGTTTGCTCTCTTCAGGACAGCCTAAGGTCCCAGCAGGTGGGGAGAGACTGCTGCAACAGACCAGAACATGCAACTCATGGGTGGCCAAAAAGAACAACAAAAAAAGTTGCTCGGTTTCATCCCCTGTGAACAGAACAGTTGGTGTGTCTGCGAAGGCCACAGAGCTCATGAGAATCTTTGAAGGAAGTCCTCCCAAAACAAGCCGTTATCTGTTGTCAGGGCCTGTTTCAGAATAACTTCACTGAAGTCTTTTTCACTCACGTCCACCACACTGAGGTCCTGGTAACACTTTTCTTCTTTTCACACAACAGTGATCGTACAAAATTGCAATGATCCCCTGAACTCTAGATTCTATTCAAACCTTCACTGAGATACTAAATAGAATCTCCACATTCAGCTTAATCTAAAATATTTTATATTTATTAAAAGAGGAGCCCGGAGTTTAATTAGCAGCTGATTTATCTCTTATATCCTACAAATGAGGTTCGTACACTCTTGAAAAGTGCAGGGTGATTTCTTTAGCTCAAATGCTTCAGTCATGCTGTTGGGCAGTTTGAAGCAAACTTTGGGTCCTACATTGTGATCCAGTTTATTTGGGTTTAGAAACAAGAAGGAGCCTCATCATTCCTCACACACTGGCATTCTGATTGATACAAAGACCTGTAGATTTGTTTCAAAATAAATTATACAGGTTTTAGCTTAGAAAGGGCACTTTATCACTACATAAAATATATATATTTGGAAGTAATAGTATTTCCTATTTCCTATTAAATATTTATTGACCTGGTGATGGACTGGTGATCTATCTAGATTGGATCACATCTTTTACCCTCAGCCTGCTGGGATGGCTAGCAGGCCAAACAAATGCAGCTACAGCCAAACAAATGGAGCTACAGGAAATTAGTCAATACGAAGATCTTATTGGAAGTTGTCAACTATTTATTTGTTAAATTGAAGAATATGTTTTCTCACAATAAGAGGGCCCTTGTTCTTTGCATTCCCCCATTACTCTTCATATCAGTGTCATGAACCGTCATATTTTTGCACGACCAAAATGCCAACAGGATCTTGGAAGTCACATAATGCAAATAAGTACTAAAATAATACCTCCAAAAACAAACTCACAAAAAAAAACATTGGGCATGGAAAAAAACCACTGTGCAACAGGGACCATGGAGCCAAGGAAGTCAAAGAGAGCAAGAAATAAAATGGAAGAAAGCACCAATGAGATATGAAAACCAGGGAGTTTAAATACAGAGGAGATGAATGTGTGGGAAAAGTGAAGCAGAGCAGGTGAAGGTAATCAGGAGGTGAGGAACAGAAGAGACCAATGAAGGCAGATGAACTGAGGGGAGGAAGGAACAGGAACTGAAGAAAAACACACAAAGGAAATATAACAGGAAATATATTTTTTAATTAACTAATAGACTAAAAACAAAATCAATGAACTAAAATAGCAGCAGCTATAGAATATAAGCCACAAAACTCAAATACTTAAGAGTGCACATGAGGAAATAACAAAAGAAAGCACGACCTGAGGAATATAATAACAAAGAAACATTCAAAAGAAATACACAAAATAACACCAAAGCCCAAACACTGGAGATCGCAACAGTGTTTGTCACGACTGTTACAAACTTTCTGTCTTCTCTCTCTTTTTTCCTGCAGGAATAAATATAACAAACGTATTCACTGTATTCAAAACATATTGTTGGTGTTAAAGAACTTTTTTTTAGTTTGGCATAAAAGCACAATATAGAAACCAAATATAATGTGCATCCATACTAAACAATGATTGATTGAGGGTAATGTATGTGATTTATTCATTGAGTTTTCTTAAATGAGGTAAATGATTATCTTGTTCTTTTGTACATTGAAAATAAAATATAAAAAACTGGCTGTTCAAACAAAAAAGAGATTACATTTATTCAATCTGTTCTGGGTGAATCTACTAGGCTTTGTTCAACTTAAAATTAACTGGAGGATCAACGGGGTTTAGCTGCACTTTAAGTTACTTTCCAGATTTAGTCCAATGGATTTTTATTATTTCAGCTCAGGCTGTCTAATTCAAACCAGTCTGGACCGATGAGTGAAACACAAGTACATTTTTTTTTAGAACATTGGGTTTCATAATTGCAGAATTTTATTATTATTAATTCATTAATTGACCAATTAATTAATTAATTAATTTACTTGTTTGTTTATTTATTTATTTATTTTACCAGAAATTACCTCAGTCATTTCCACAGGAGAAGAGTTGGAACTCAGGACATTGCTAGCCCGGCTTGTACCACCATGTGACACAAACTCTCCTTACAAACAGATAAAAATGAAACTATCAGGAACAGCTTGGTGTGTTACTGGGAAATAAAAAACTTTTCTCTAGCACCTGAGTCTCCCTGTAATTGCAGACATCAAGAACATGTGCTTCCACATGACCATGTTGGACCATAACTGCAGGATCTGGATAATGAGAAACACATGAAAGAATCACACTTATTAGTCAGGAGGCGTTAGGAACATCCAAAACATGCGTCTGAAACCAAAAGGTAAAACGGTGAAGAAAAATGGTCTGCCTGTACACCCAATGAGCATTTTGTATTTAAAATACAAAAAATAAATAAAGCTTTACAAAGTATTATAGAAATCTTTCAAATGAAGTCGGTGATCATGCCACGCAGTTGTTTTTTTTCAGTATAATATCCTATGGCTTGTATCCAGTACAAGTACAACAAGATAGTGTGTCATTTACAGCCCATGCAGAAAAAAATATGACTCACAAGATAAACAGGGGTCTGATAAGGGGAGCCTGGCTTATATGGACAAAAGGAGTGGGACACAGGAAGCCACTGGTCTCCATCTGGACCGTTCAGTCCTTTCTGAGGCACACATATTGTAAACCCGGTCAAATGTGTTATTTGATGGTAATTGCTCCACTACACACCACTGATAAGAAGCAGAGGCCAGAATCTGGGTTATAATAAACACAGAGAGGCTACCAGAGGTTCATGGCTCAAGAAGAGCCTGAGCATGAGTAGAAAATGTTATGTTGAAGGCCAACCACATATGTCAGGCTCAAAGATAAAAGGTACATTTTAGGCCAGATAGATAACCTTATCTTTTAACAAGTAAAATACATCTACTAATAGAATAAAAAGGATCTTTAAAGTCAATTTATGTGCTACAGATTTTTGCTGCATCTATTGGGCTGTTTATCAATGTCAGAATCATAAAGAGGAACTTTCAGGGTAAATTGATGCAAACTACTTTAAATTTTTTATTTTTTTACTTTTACCTATGTGACAGAAAGACAATCTGAGGCACATCTTAAGAATTACCCAGGACATGACTTGTTTCAATCTGCTTAATGACCTATGTTTAAATAAAGGACACGGCCTTTAAACACAACCCTTTATTCAACCAACTTTTTACTGAAACTGTAAGTCTTAAAAAAACAAGAGAAAAAAAACAACTCGTGCTCTCTGAACTCTTTGAAGCTTGGTGAAGGAGCTTTCCTGGGTCTGTGTTTGTGATTGGTTGGGAGGATGCAGTGACTGCAGTATTACCCTACATGATAGGCTATAATGCAAAAGGAAGGAAAACTGTTGTTATATTGAACTTTTTATTGACCCCTTTTTTTCTGTTGAACCACACGTCTATCGATCGAAATATATCATTATTTAATTCTTGTCCAACCCTATTCGGGATTATGCGATAATTATGCAGTGTTAGAGGTTTTTTTGCCTTTTGCATGAAAGTTAAACGTTGATATTTGGTCTCATCCAATCCGAGCGCCTTCTTTTTGACATGTGTGCTTTGTCTCCTATTCATGATTTGTGGCAAACTGTAAATGGTACGTCTTATGACATTCTTTCATCAATGAATTATTTTCTCACCACTCTGTTATAAAGGCAAAATTTGTGCAATTCATTCTAAATATTTAATTTAGATCAGAAATCCCCAATAATATACTTAGCTTATTTCTTATTATTAATTGAAACAATTAAGTATTTCTGTATGTTTGTTAATGTATCAAATAATTCTAGTCAATGATTTATTTAGCGTATTCCTTTGTTTTTCCTATGTATGTCTGCATTGGTGTTCTGTTCATGTACAGCACTTTGAATTTTGTTGCTGAAAAGTGCTGGATAAATAAACTTACCTACGTTACCCAATAGCGATCCTCTCAAGAGAGTATCCCACAGTCATGAGCTGTGGCTCTCTGCAGCTCCTCCAGAGTTAGGATGACCCTTGTGCATGCTTTGTTGATTAATGCTCTCCTTGCACGGCCATGTCTTGGTAGGTTTACAGGGGTGCCAGCCTCTTTCTGTTTTCGAACGATGGGGCTTGATGACATGACCTATGATTGTGAAGCTGTACAATGACCAAAACCTCTCTGCACCGCTATGTCATGGTTTAGGTTTTGTCTGGTTTCTTTTCTTGTCATTTTTGCAGTTCACTCGGCTCACCCTCCTGCAGCAATTAGTCACACCTGTCTGGACACTAATTAATCTTCATTCCCGTCACCTGTCAGGCTCCCCTTATAAACTCACCTCAGTTGTTTCCTCGTCGCTGGCTCGTAGTGTTTGTTCCCTCTCCATCATGCCTGTCTGCTCCTGTTCCCCCGCCTTGGTTTCCGGCTCGTCTAGTTTGGTTTTTGTTTGGCTGCGCTGCTGATGTTCCTCCGTCTTCGTCCTGGTCTCTGGTTCTGTTCCTGGTTCTGCAGCAGCCAGCTCCACTTTGGCTTTGGATTATTGCTCATGTTTTTTGGACTCTGTACCTGCCAGCCAGCTCTTGCATCCTCACCTCCGACTGGTAACAAACTCTGGTTCCTCATGTCACCACCCTCCACCTGCAATAAACTCTCTTAAATCCTACTCTGTGTGTGCGTGCTGTGTCCGGGTTCATCCACGACAAAATCATGACATGCTATACCTCACCTGTCTGGTGTTTCCCTTGGTCTTTGGGGGCTTGGTGGCTGCACGACAGACTTCAATTTACTAACTGGATTAATCCTGGCAGAATTTAGCTGCACTTGATTTTATTTAAGTCAGTCTGACTAAAGGGGGCTGAATACAAATGTGTGCTACTTTACTCAAAATGTTGGATACCATGCATCCTTTACTTCCGGTTCACTGTTACGCACATGTACTTGGTCTTCATTAGTCCGTGCATAGTGCCAATTAAAGGCCTGATAAAACGCATTCAAGTTTCTGGTTGTAATGTAAAAAAATGTGGAAAGGTTCAAGGAGCGTGAATAGATTTCTTGCAAGTCACTGCAGTGGTAAACACAGTAAACTCCTAACACTAATCAGTAAATGCACCCTGCAGTGTGGTACAGCGGTGTTATTTTGTGCATGTTCCTTAATAACCTCTATAGTTAAAACTTAAAAGCAACATCTGAAGGCAAAAAAGATACAAACTTTGATATGCAATGTTTCAGAACAACCTGTCAAAGACAATGTCTAAACTTTTTGCAGATCTACCTGAGTCAGATATCATGAGTCAGCAGAACCATTTCCCATTCTCTGTAATATGTGCAACTCTGCCTCCCTCTAGCGGTATTAGTGAGCATCACCGCCTCCTCAGCCAGCCGTCCTCCGCTCAGGTGAGCTGGTTAATGTTTCACCTGCACGAGACCACGTGACGGTGGCTTCAGGAAAAAGCCACGGTGGCCTCTATGGTCCCACAGGACCGATGCTTTTTCTCGGATTTTCATTGTGAAACTCAAGTCTGACGAGCTCAGCCGAACTTTATTCTGAGTTGTTTTTTTTTAATCCACCCCCCGAAATCTGTAAAGTCGAGTGCCTTGCGTACCGAGCGCCATGTCTGCCTCCGCAATATTTGTGTTGGATTTGAAAGGAAAGGTAAGATCAGCGTTGGGGCTGATATGGTCACTTTTAAGGGTCTTTCGACGGCAGGTTGGTGTTTTTTTTTCCAACACGGGTCTAAAAGGTTTTTCCTCAAATCCACTGATTTTACTGCTGCCTTACCTGTAAAAGATTAATAGAGTCGTTAGAAATTAATGAAAACCTTGCGTCGGGCCTATTTAGGGGCCTTTTCTCGCTACTTCCGTATTGAGTTGAAGACTTAACGCGCGTAGCCTGAGAAGTGTGTAGCCTGAGAAGTGTGTAGCCTGAGAAGTGTGTAGCCTGAGAAGTGTCCAGCGGAGGTAAACCCTCGGCTGCTGGAGGCGCATCAGCGTCACGGTCCTCCTTTCATGGTTTCAGACAGGTCTGCCTTTCTGTCACCAGGTACACGTAACACGACACGCGTGTTACTACTCTCAATAACGGAACCACATAATACTTTGTTTCATTAATTTTTGCTGAGAATATGACGATGATAATTAAAAAATGGAAGTGGCTCAGATAAAGTCCAGGCTGCTTGGTGCTGGGCATGGTATCAGATTGGTCGGTTTTGAATAAGCTTATCTCTGACATCTGAACTGCTCCCTGCAATGTGTTGGGCCTTTGTTCACAAAGCAAATGGGACATTTTGGATCCTGCTTCATCCTTCCTGCAACATATCCTGTTCAAAGCAAAACTGGGTGTGTTTTCTAAAATGCATTTATTCCTTGCTTCTCCTTTTTGTTTTATTTTTTGCATCTTGTGTTTGCAGCATTTTTAATTTAACCTCCTAAGACCTGACAATTTTGGTCCAAACACCTGAAAAATGGGCTAGAAAAAAGTTCCTCTTCAAACATATATGTTTGGTCAATTGCTAAACCTCATTTACAGAGTTTTTAGGTATCAAAAAGGCAATGTGTTTTGACAAAGTCTCAGGTCTTAAGGAGTTGATTTAATTTTTGCAACCCATGAGTCTTGTTTTCTTGCTTTTTACACTGGCATTTTTCTCAAGGTCCAGTTTCATGTCTTCTATCGCTGAGCATGGGGAAGACACGGAGAAAGGAACAAAGATGTGCAGTTCTCCAACCTTTTATATTAAAATGTCCAAACCAGATTTCTGAATAATGTTGAAGGTCCAGAACAACTATGGATGAGCAAATCCCATTGGTTAAATTGGATTATAACACACTAGCAAAACAAATTACACTTTATTCATATAACTGTTAAGTTTTGACTCTAAGCTGCTCTAATTTCTGTCAGTAAATTTTAGTGAGCACTCAAACGTTTATAAAAAAATTTGACTTTAAGCTTTCTCATGTTTAGACAAATGCAAGTGCCTTATTTTACCTGCAAGACTAAAGACAGCACTGTGTATATAAAAGTATCTTGAACTGCAGCGAGTGACAGTGACACAAAACCTGGTATCAAAATTTCAACTTTCTCCCCTCGATGAGCTGGCTAAACCAGGACCCTACGAAACTTGTCTTTATTTTTCAAATTTAATTTTGTTATATCCCAGATTATGTTTTTATAATTCCATGTATTACAACATAAACACACTTTTAACCTCAGAAAATGTTTAATCATATGGTTGATATAATCAATTTAAACAATTAAGTAGTAATTGCACATACCTATTGGGTATCTAATGTTTTTTGTAAAACTCAATAAAAAAAAACCTGAGAGTTAAGCCCTTAAGTATTTTTTGTTATAAAATAATAGCCCATGATTTGAGTGAAGGTAATGAAACAGTCCTTTCTGTTAAAACAAAAACTCTTCAGATATTTACTTAAGTTTCACACTTTCAGTGTAAGACGTACAATAAGTTTGAATGTTTTCTAACTTGTGCAAAAAAAAAAAAAACAACTATCAGGATGTTTTTCCTTCAGTTTTTTTACAGCGACTAATGGTTCTCTTTGACATTTCTGGAAAGGCACATAACAAACTCAAAAGAGCATTTTTCTAGCGTCATAAGCAAAGCACTGTACAAGTCATGTAGTTATTAATGAACATTGTTGTGCTGCAGCCAGGTCTCTGTGTGAGGGGAACTCAAGCCCACGGCACACACCAGGGCCTGAGTCCGGATTGGCGTGCCGTCCGGTACGGAAGAGCTTCACCTCAACCAGTTGTGTCCAAACTTTTTGTTTGGTCATTCCAAATCGTCAAGTTGAAAGTACTTGTGGACCACAAGAATTCAGATTAATCTTAACTGTCAGGTGTCCACTTCATTTGTTTACCCTCTGAAGTCAGAAAAAAATTAGTCTTGAAGGAGAAAAATACCCTCTCCCAAAACTAGTTTGATAATAATTTTTCTACTTTCATTCGGCATGACTCTCCATCCGGCTTGAAACCGTCAAATAGCAATTTTTATGATTTTTAACCACAAACAAAAGCGCACAAAATAATGAACATCACATGTCACAAAAGTTTTGTTTTTTTATATTTGAAAAATTAATCAAAGTATCCCTTTTATATACATCATTAGTTTTTTAGTAGCATACAGTTTTAAAATCGCTTTCCTCTAGGGCAGTGATCCCCAACCTTTTGCTGTGCTATGGACCGGTTTAATGTCAGACAATATTTTCATGGACCGGCCTTCAATGGTGTGGTGGATAAATGCATCAGAATAAAATGATGACCAGTAGAAAAATTGTAGTTTTCTAAATATAACAATATAAATATTTACAAATTTAAAGTGCATGAAGAAACACAACTCATTATAATGCCGACTCAGCGGAAGCCCTGAGACTTGTTTCTCTGCAACGAGACGGTCTCATCGGGGGGTGATGGGAGACAGTCACACCTGAAGTGTGTTGCTTTTTTCTAGTTTACTCGTTAATTTTTACTTTCATTTCATTGCAACAATTCTTATGTACTTTTTATGGCCGACATTGCACAGCCGCTCCTGGACATTCACGGCAAATGTCTTTAGCGGCAGACAGGATCGATTCTTCACCAGTAGCGAGTGGCTTCTTAGCCTTAGCAACACTGATCGCCACCAAATATGGCGCCACTAGTGCATTTGTTGATGTGACCAACACATGCGTCAAAAGTAGGGTTGCCACGATACCAAAGTTTCAAACTTAATACTGATACTAAGAAAGATACTTGGCTCTCAATACCACTTTCAGTATCGCAATAATGCTTTTTAAAGGTACACATTTTTTTTCTGGTTAAGAGCAGGGAATATGATTAGTAATGGTATGACATACTTGCTTTTATTTTTCTTAATCAGGGCTAGAGCAACTCAGCCTTCGTGTAGAGCTGGGGTCTTCAACCCTGGTTCTCAGGAGCTGCTGTCCTGCATGATGTCTCTGCTCCACCACACCTCAATCAGATGATGCCTGACCTCCTCAGCAGCCGCCAAGGCCTGCAGAGGCCTGTTAATCACTCATTTTTCCTGGCTGATTTATTTGGCTGAAGGTGGCAGCGACGTCGTGAGGACCGGGGTTGAAAAACCCTGGTTTAGAGGAATATATAATTTAAGTGACACTTCTATGTTTGGCAAAACAGTAGACAAGATAACAGTATATGTTTTCTTATTCTTTTATGGAAGCGTGCATCTTTGATTCAGTCACGCAATTATTTTTACTATAATTGCTTATCTTTAGTGTGTACCTATCAATTTGCTGATGATACAAATAAATGTCAGTACTGAGGGACAAATAAAGAATAATTCTGAACTAAAATAGGCTCAAAGCAAACATGGATCTGGTGCATACAAAACATTTTTTACAGCGTAAACAAGGATCTGGTCCATGCAAATATTTTAGCAGTAGCCCTGGCCCCTGAACAAGTTCTGCCTCTGTTAATTTTGCATGATATTTTCTTAAGTGAACTACAGCAGCAGGGTAGGTGGTTCTTGCTCCAATTGTCAGCCTCGCTCTGGCTCCACCATAATGATTTGAAGTATACCGTCATCTTAAGTTGAAGACACACATGTCCCAGACTCCCATTACAACCGCGATTTATAAAAACCAAACATAACCATGTGTTGCAGGATTTGGGGATTTATTTTTGATAAAAATGTAAAAAATAAGTTTACCTTTTTTTTTTTTTACTAAGATACTATTGCATGTACTTTCAGTAATAAGTGCCAATAACTTAAAGTTATTATCAAGTAATATCTCAAAGGCTTTACAAAGGAATGTGACACTTGCTGTTAGGCGAGCCTAAAACCAGCTTTCTGGAATGATTTTTATCTCCTTGTATTAGTATGGAACCTGTCATTAGATTCATGGTTTGCTTTGAAGAACTTGCAGTAGATTTCCAGTTACCAAATCTTTGACATTTCAGTGGGTGGCTTGTTTTACCGCGTAACAACCAAGGCAGTCGACCGGTAGGGAGGGAAAACATTTGTCGAATCACGAGAGGGAGTTGGGCCATGATTCAGGATAATGATGTGTAGTTACTCACCCTCCATTGCTATCCAGGCGTCTATTTTACCTGCTTGTAGTTCATCTAGCCCATTATTTTGCAAAGATTTTATTTTGCCACCGATTTCCGTTAATTGTGGTCCTGATCTGGACCTGTCGACTGTAATGAAGGACAATGTATTGTGACCCACAACAAAATGACTACGAAGCAATGGAGAGGTGATCAGGACCATGACTGATTACTTCTCTGGTTTATGCCGTTTTGTTCTCCCTGCTCAGGTGCTGATTTGTCGGAACTACAAAGGTGACGTGGACATGGCAGAGATCGACCACTTTATGCCTTTACTCATGCAGCATGAAGAGGAAGGCCTTCTCAGTCCTGTGATGTCCCACGGCAATGTTCACTTTCTGTGGATCAAGCACAGCAATCTCTACCGTATCCTTATACTTACTGTTACACACATTTTATTGAACATCCTTGGCTTTTCTGATTTGGTACAACATTTTAACTTTGGGAGACCAACACAAATTCTACCTACATATGTAGCATAGCGGTTTTACTATCCGTAATGTTAACAGGCAACAATGTAAATAGCATAATAATCCTTGACTTGCACGATTTACAGTTGTGGCCACCACCAATAAGAATTCAAACGCCTCGCTGGTGTACTCATTTCTTTACAAGATAGTTGAGGTAAGTGAGGCATGTAATTCAAATAAAGTTTGAAGAAAAAAAATAGTTTTCTTTTACAAAGGCGGTAAAGTTGGCAACCAAATTTGAGGTTTTAAATGTGAGGTCCAAACTTTGTGAAAAGTCTTTTTCACAAGCTTCCAAAGTTTGCGTTGCGTGTGATTTCCACAGGTCTTCACAGAATACTTCAAAGAGCTGGAAGAAGAGAGCATTCAGGATAATTTTGTTGTCGTTTATGAGCTGCTTGATGAACTGATGGATTTTGGGTTCCCACAGACTACTGAAAGCAAGATCCTGCAAGAGTGAGAGTCCCATACATATTTACCCATAGATTAACTGGGAAAAAAGGCTTTTGGATCATGATGTGGTCGCTTTTATTTTTTTGGGGATTTTTTTCTTTTTGCAGATACATAACTCAGGAAGGCGCTAAGCTAGAAGTGACAAAGACCAAGGTCCCCACCACTGTCACCAACGCCGTTTCCTGGCGTTCAGAGGGCATCAAATACAAAAAGAACGAGGTGTTCATTGACGTCATTGAGTCCATCAATGTCCTGGTAAGATGAAGAATGGGGTGCAGTAAGGTGGATGCGGTTTCTGTGAATCACACAGACTGTAAAGTGCAACCAAAAGGAATTCATACAAACTGAATCAAAATTATAGTGGACTTCCATAATCAACGGGTTCTTCTGCTGTTATTTTTGGGTTTGTCTCTGATTGGCTGCTATGCCAAAATGTCATTGAGGAGTGACCTGGAGAAACTCTTTAAATGACTTATTTTTAAACGAATTAAGCAGAAAGATGGAAGCATAAACAAGACTACGCTACTAAAAAATCTTATGAGCATTAACTCCATGTCTGCCAAAGTTGTCCTAAATTTACCACATTACAACTTTAGTTTAAGTAACCATTTAATCATCCTTTCCCAGTCATAAGCAAATATAATTTTACCCAAGGGTCCAAAGAAATTAGCATGGCTGTTTATACCCTAATGTGTTTTGTGAATTTGATTTATTTTCATTAAACATATTTTGCAGCTGCAAAAATAAATCTAATGACAGTAAATGTATTTTATTCACACAGGTGAACGCCAATGGCAGCGTAATGAGCAGTGACATCGTGGGGAGCATTAAACTGAAGACCATGCTGTCTGGGATGCCTGAGCTGCGCCTCGGCCTCAATGATCGCGTGCTTTTTGCCCTCACTGGACGTACGGTTGCACCCTTTAATATTATTTTAAATATACTCATGCTATTACCTTCTGTACTTAATTCAACCCCTAAAAAACAGTTGAGACAAGTTCTTTTAAAACTTTCCCTAAGTTCTTGAGTTGAAGGCCGATGAACTTTTCTTAGTTATTGAAGATACTTCACCTACTGTCTGAAATTCACGCTAAACTGATAAAAAAAACTGGTGAAAAAACTGCCATATATTAAAGCTCTTAGATTGCCATATTTAAGAATCTATTCTATTATTTTAGATCTAAAGTTTTTACTGTAAATTAGTGACGTTAACTGTTTGTTGACGCTAAAACAAGGTGAAGCATATTCATCTTGTACATTAAAGAAGAGCATCCAGTGTGGAAGTGCATTGACTCTGGTCTTTCAGGTGACAAGGGGAAGACGGTGGTGATGGAGGACGTGAAATTTCATCAGTGTGTCCGTCTCTCCCGCTTTGAAAGCGATCGGACAATCTCCTTC